>CM039086.1:5702547-6222924 GCA_022113865.1 Chimonanthus praecox | reverse complement strand
TACACGTAGAAACACTCCTTGACTCCTTTGTAGTTGGCAGAGTAAAGGTGGACAAATCAAACATTGAGTGTTCTTGCAAAAAATGTTTTAAGTTTATATAAAACTGATTATTGGATAAAAAATGGGATGTTGAAAAAAAGAAGAAAATATTGGGATATTGACAGCTGATGATGATGAAATCAAATTCAATCAGAAGGAAGATAAAAAACTAACCAAATAAGAATTTTTCTACAAATTTATGCAATACCAGCAGATTAGTAAGACAAATTATAAGTTACACCGAAAAACACAGAAATTATAAAAACCCACGAGCTTCAATGCCCAAACACACTTTCATTTATAAAGAATGAATGAACAATTCTCATCCCACCATTGCTATAATCTCTCTTTTAACATGTTTCACACTTCAACCAAATCTTCGAATGTCAAATAAATAGAAATAATAGTAACTAATACACAAATGGAATTATATCTGATGATGACGCGCTCACAAGCAAGGATCTTCTCAAGAAGAGCTCTTCACCTTGTATCGGTACATAGCCCTCTTCTTCTTGAATGCGCTGTTCTCGATTGTAAGAACAACCTTCCCTGGTTCAGTGATCCTGAATGAATTGCGGATTGGTTCCTCATTTGAACCCATCTTCTTGCTCTTCTGAATGATGATGGTGTATGAACCTTCATAGGGACGAATTCTTCTTTGTAGTTCACCTCCCAACCTAGCACCATCAGATCCCAAACGACGGTGCTTCCGACCTGTTGGAAATTGAGAAAGAACAGTTTTAGTATATAATGTAGGGAAGAATCAAAGTTCAATATTACTTCGAGTACACCCGGAATTTAACATTATTCAATACAAATGGTTACCTCAGTTGCAGGGATTTGAACAGTTTGGGTGGTTCCTGATTTCACAATGAGCTCAGAAACACCACCATCCTCAGCAGAGAACTCGGTGTCGTTCTCACGTTTGAGACCGCCATAGTGGACGGGGATATGTTCAGCAGCAATGTATCTGTTGGAACATTCATCTTATCTTAGCGAATGAATTATCACAAACAGAGTTTACTTGCAGAAGCAAGACTTAAAAAAGGAAAAAAAAAACCGTACTTGAGCAGAGTTTCAGTGACCCTAGCTGGCCGAGCAAAGACAAACTTGCTCTTGGTTCTTTGAGTAAGGAATGGAGATAGGATAGCATTGAATGCGTAGTACCAGAATGGAACATTGATGAAGACCTACACAACCCATGAAAATTAAGATAATAGAAATATTAAAAGAAATTGACATTTGAATTCTTATAATAAAAAACAAACTTATAGCAAATTCTATATATGCAATTCAACATGGTAACAAAGTTTTTATCTTGACAATCTATTAAGAAGAAACACAAACTTTGTTCTGTTTTAACATTTTTAAGAATCAGGAAACAAGTTATCATCACAAGTCAAGAAGACAAGATCATGCATAATGAGAAAAAATCGACTGAAAATTCATCAGTTTCAGTTCAAGGTAACTTTTGGAGATGAAGATAATAGGTCCCATTTGGGTGATTGATTCAGATGAGACTCAAACCAAACTATCCGAAGGTACTTCAATTCAGATCAAATTCAAACATGAATAAGCAAAAACGAAGAGCACCCACATGAATCAAAGAGAAGGAATCAAGCAGGAATACTTACATTCCTTGCAACGAATTCAGGATAGCTGTCTTGAAGCAGAGCAACGGCCTGCTTGGTTGCTACTCTGAGGTCCTTTTTAGATGGCCCCGGCGAGTTCTTCAGATCGTTGATCTGGAGCAATGACACCACCCCTCCGGGCTGTAAGTTCAGTTTCTGGATACCCTTCTCCATCAGCTGAATCCTCCACCTCAGGAACTGCTCCCTCTTCTCCTCTGTTCCAAATGTCTTTTGGTAAAGCTCATCGTCCTCGAATACTCCATAGATATTGTAGCAGACGGGATGGCCCTCACGATCAATGCCATTCATGTAAGCTACTGAACTGAGATCCGATCCCAATTCCTCATCCAAGATCGAATCGATCTTGGATTCCTTCCTCCACTTAAGAGTGCTTCTCAGCATTTCAAATGCCTCGTTAACCTTGAAATCTCTAGCACGGAGGAACTTCAAGAGGACAACATCAGTGCTCTCCGATCCCTTGCTCGGCAAAAGCGGCACACCCCAGATGGAGATGTCCTTGTTGATTTCTTCAACTTCTTCTTCAACAACCACATCAGATTTATTCTTCTCTGCATCAGATGCCGGCTTCTCTTCGTCCACTTGTGAAGGTTTCTCCTTTTTAGCATCGGCCTTCTCCTTTTCTTCGCCTTCCTGCTTCACCTCTGCTTCAGCATCTTTTCCTGGTTCCTCCTTTACTTCTTTGGTTCCTTCAGCGGGTTTAGCTTCCTCTTTCTTTGCAGCCTTTTCTTCTTCCTTCTTGAAGATGCTATTTTCAAGAATAGCTTCTTCGACCTTGGCTTTCAGCTCAGCCAGGGCCTTCTTCTCACTTTCCTTCAGATCCGAAAGAAAGTTGCTCTCCTCCTTGTAGGAAGAACTCTTCTCGACACGAGGAGAAGCCTTCCCTTCAGTTTTTTCTGCCTCTTCCTTTATGGGTTCTTCTCCTTTCTTCAAGTCCGCATCTCCCTCCAAGGCCTCAACTTTCTCGACGGCAGTAGTACTTTCAGTATCGACCTTAACATCGATAACCTCGGCAGATTCTTCTTGTTTAGAAACAACAGTTTCTGCCATCTGGGTTTCTTCTGATTTCACTTCAACAGTCATGATGCTGGTTTATTGAATCAGATCTGTGTCTGAAGAGAGAGAGAGAGAGAGAGTAAGTATCCCTTCCTCTTCTTCTCCGACGGAAAGTGTAATGTGATGGACAATGGAGAGGGATGGCAAGACTGGGGGTTTTATACACTTTAATCTCGTGGGTATTGGGAATGGGAAAGAGAAAAGGTCGGTTTGAAAAATTCAAACGAGGCAACAACGGTCGATTACCTGGCTCCAACTCAAATGAGCCGTTGGGATTCCATTGTTGGAGTATCGCAAGGCTGGAAGGGAGCAGAAAAGGTGGGTTGGAGAGAATAACTGGGCCCCACGTATCTTTAAAATGATTTCTTTCATTTCAACCAGCTAGATTTCTTTAGGATTTCACGCATTGGATTCCTCCTCAATTCATCGTCTTCATCCAATCCACACATGAACCATCATGGTTTCATATCAACAGTAATTTCTAGTTCATCATCAAACAAGGCAATTTCCTATAAAATTAACCGGCTTCTTATCAAATCCCAAGAGTAGAAACTGAGGAAATTTTCCATTCTAGAGTTTAATCTTATCTTTTTAATAATGGAAACTCTTTGTACAGATGGATTTAGTTTTTAAATGGAAAATGTAAGAGAAGCCCGTGAACGTAGGCGCAAGAAAATTTGTCTGTTGACAAGTCATTAAATGCTGAGTAAATGACTTGCATTACATTTAATTTAAACTGACTCGTACTCCATCCTTGGCCCGCACTAAATTTATATTTTTAGAGAGATTGAGAATTTAGCATATATTAGATATCACATAATTGAATGAAATATGTAAAATAATAGAATTATTTATTTAAATCTAAATGGAGATTTCAAGGGTTTTAAAGTAGAAAAATTATATTTCTAAATTCAATCATTTATTTTGTTAATTTATATAGAATGAATAAAATATATTTAATTAAATATAATTTAAACAATTCAACTTGTGAGATTAAAACTAAAACGAGTGCTAGTATATAACTAAAAATGTGGCATTTTTTCCTTAAAAGAAAATGAAAAAGAAAAAGATAGACCTGCAATTTTGTCCTCTCACGCGACATGCGCACAGTGAAAAGGATAATGCAGACTTTAAAGTCACTGTTAAAGTAAGCTTGTCTTTTTATGGCAGGCTTGCGGTTTTTGGAATTAATTTTAATATATTTAAGTTGTATTTGGATGCCTATAAAGAAAATTTCTTAAGGAGAACAATTTAAAAAAATATATTTGAAAAATATGAATAGAAAAATTTAATTTGTTCAATTTTATGATAATTGTCTTGATTGGTCTATGTAATAAAAATAAATAAATTTTACATTTTTATTAAAACATAATTGTTGAATAACAGCCACTAAATAAAATAGTTATTCATCTTATGAAAAAATTATAAATAGTTTTATTTAGTCATTATTTTTAACCGTTATTCAAAATAATTAATAGATAAAGCTAATATTTGTCAGACTTTTTTTTCATATTAAGCAAAAAAATACTTTAGTCTATTAATAAGAAAAACTCAATTCTTTATTAAATTTCAAACTTTTTATATGAATTAAAGAAATAAATAATTTACAAAAAAATTAATTTCAGATTTTAAGTGAAAATTACCATTCTACCCTTCCATATGGATTTGACCTGAAGCATGAGCTGAATAAATCGATCGATTGAAAAATCGATCCATTGATTCCTGCTTCCGAGTGTAACAAATCGATCCATTGATCATTTGATTTGTCGATGCATGCTATAGTAATTATATTATTTAAATAATAAAAATTTTCTTAAAATTTTAAAGTTATTTTTTAAACACTATATATTTTTAAAATTTCTCAAATTGAATATCCGGACTAATTACGATAACATGATAAAAATACTTTAAGACTTCAAGGTCTTTTGACACTCCTAAATATTTAAAACACAGTATTTTATAAATAAGGGTATCCTTAGGGTGTGCCGAAAACACATTTACGAGTGACAAAAGACCTTAAAGTCTTAAAGTATTTTTATCATGTTATCGTAATTAGTCTGGATATTTAATTTGAGAAATTTTGAAAATACACAGTGCTTAAAAAATAATGTTAAAATTTTAAAGGAAAGATAAAACTTTAACGTTATTTTTTAAGCACGGTATATTTTCAAAATTTCTCAAATTGAATATTTGGACTAATTACGATAACCTGATAAAAATACTTTAACACTTTAAGGTCTTTTGACAATCCTAAATATTTAAAACACAGTATTTTATAAATAAGGGTATGCCTAGGGTGTGCCGAAAACACATTTGGGATTGTCAAAAGACCTTAAAATATTAAAATATTTTTATCAAGTTATCATAATTAGTCCGGATATTCAATTTGAGAAATTTATAAAATTTTAACGTTATTTTTTAAGCACCGTGTATTTTCAGAATTTCTCAAATTGAATATCCGGACTAATTATAATAACCTGATAAAAATACTTTAAAACTTTAAGGTCTTTTGACACTTCTAAATGTGTTTTCGGCACACCTTAGGGATATCCTTATTTGTAAAATACTTTGTTTTAAATATTTATAAGTATAAAAAAATCTTAAAGTTTTAAAGTATTTTTATCAGGTTATCGTAATTAATCAGAATATTTAATTTGAGAAATTTTGAAAATGCACGGTGTTTAAAAAATAATGTTAAAGTTTTAAAGGAAAGATAAAACTTTAACGTTATTTTTTAATCACTGTGTATTTTCAAAATTTCTCAAATTAAATATCCGAACAAATTACGATAACCTTATAAAAATACTTTAAGACTTAAAGGTCTTTTGACACTGTCAAATGTATTTTCGGCACACCCTAAATATACCCTTATTTGTAAAATACTGTATTTTAAATATTTAAGAGTATTTTTAAAGTATTTTTATCAAGTTATAGTAATTAATACAGATATTTAATTTAAATTTTTTTGAAAATATACGGTGCTTCAAATTTTTTTATTTAATTACTGTTGCATATGAATAACCGATGCTATCAATTGATCGAAAATTACGATCGATCGAAGCTTTCGCCTACTGTGCAGAAAGGTAAAATGGTAATTTTAACTTAAAATTTAAAATTCGAGGTCAGGTGACAGTGTCTATATGTCCACACATAATTATATACCCTCATCTTTCTACATTAGAGCAGCAATCTATCTATGGTTTCGAGCGTACCACAGATTCGTACTTCCCATCAGTAAAACCAGTTACGATGAAAAGATCTAACTGTCAAAGTTCGCAATCGTAGTTAAACGGCTAGGATGGGAAATCTCAAAGGAAGACCACTCGTGCACCATTGATTCCTCGTACAGTCGTACTACATATTTAGAGACGAACCTTATCAAATGAATAAGTGAAAAGTTTATTAGAAAGATTTTTATCTAAGCACGAGACTTGAAAATTTCAAATATTTTTTAAGATAGTAAATTTATAGATTATATATAATTTAAATTTATAGATTTTTAAAAAATCTAAGAAAATGTTATTTATTTAATAAATCCTATATCTTTATCTCTAAAATAAAACTATGAAGATATGATTTTTGCACTTTCATTTTCTTTCATGATATATTTTTTAAAATGAATTTCTAAATTTTCTCCTACTTCTCTCTTTCTATCTCTTTTCTTCTTTTTTAAAGTCACGAGTAAATTTGAAAATTCTTTTTAAAAAGGTATAACATGAGAGAAAATGGAGGTGCAAAAATGACAACCCTAGTAGATGAAAGGGGCACAATGAGTCTAATCTACTTACATTAGATTTACTTTTCCTATCAAATTTAATTGATTGTTGTGAATAATACAACTAGTAAACAACAAATGTATCATCCAATTACAATTTTTTTCCTAAATTTTTACAATAGATAATTTTTATAACTTTATATCAGATAATTAAAAATGAAAAATGAAATTTAATTTTAATAAATATTAATAGGATTTCAGCATCGTAAATAAATCCCATCACCTAGATTAGAAAATGAACCCATAAATGGCGGCATCTGATTAGAAATTTAGAATTTTTTAGTGGGTTGTGGCATTGATTGTGTTGGTGTGGGCCGACGTCCAGACTCGATTTTAGGGCCTCTTTTTAGTTTTGGGCCGTTGAAAAGCCGTTTCCGTTACAGCTCATGTGTGGGTCCTACTTAGTTGTATCCTCGCCTACAACAAATCAAGGGTTTTTGAGCTGTTTATGGGCTGTCTTAGATTCTAAACTGGTTGGAGGACCAACCACACCACACCTTCTATTAATGTAGACATTGGACCCTACCAGTTTATTCTCCTAGGTTATGGTGATTATTAATTGTTGGTAAAGGATGAATCACTTTGATGGTTTAGGAAGGAATGGTGCTGAAAGAATTGCCCAAGGGTTAGTTTAGGAGTTGGGTTCATTGCTATAATTAACAATACTCAATTTGCCACAATTGTTGGATGTTGAAATTCAAACTAATTCAATTATTGTTTTGGTTTTTTTTTTAATTTACGTGTGAAAACTGTGGGATACTCAGCATAAAATTTTCACGTATGAGTCTACTACCCCTAGAATACACTATAATTAAAAATAATATTTCAACATTCTGACGATGAAATACATATTTATTATAGATTGGGTGTTACATAATTAGTTGTAATAGAGGGCTTGATGGATCTCAACTTGATTATTATAGTTAGTCAACATATTATAGTAATCATATTTCCAAAATTAAAATCACAAGGCTTGTAATTAGATAAAGTTTAAATTCTATCCACTCACTATTTTTGTCATTTTCTATATATCTCATTTAAAAATATAGCCCACTTTAAATCTCGGTGAGCAACCTCTCTAAATGGGAGATTTGAGAAATCGCTTTAGAGCTTTAATGTCAAAACTTAGTCAATAATGGTCAATTTTTGTGTCTATCTATTGACAAATTTATATTGGTCAGATTAGCTTAGTTGAACATGTCATATATTGATGCTCTTATTCTTAATATAATCTAAATTATATGAAGGATTTACCCTCTCTTTTTTCAACCAATTTTGAAAAGTCTATTGTTGTTATAGTGTTCTTGACATAAAAAAAAAAATATAAGTAGAGTATCATCTCAAATAATATGATAAAAAAAAGAGTACAATCTTGTATTTTAGTTGAAGACTGCTAGATTACGAGATCAAATATTTGTTGTTATAAAAACTATATCTTGAAGACTGATTATAGTCATTAAACACTTAAAAGAAAAGTAATAAGACATTTGTTAAAGAATATATGTTTAATTATTGTGAGTCAAGTTTGATTCTCTATAAATCTCTTACAATATTACTTACACGAAGCAAGCGCTTTAAAACTAAAATTACCAATCCTCAAAAATTGACGCTCGAATTAATTGAGAAATTGAGAAATAAAATAGATCAAGTCGAGTTGTTGGTAAGATTTACTAATCTAGCAAGCATAACTAGACTGAATTAACTAAATTAAGAATCATCAAGTCAAGCTTAATTTGGTGTGTTGATGATTTAGAAATGGGAATCTATAATTTCTTCAACTACAAGGCACCACCCAACGTGGAGACCATGTGGTGTGATTGGTCATGATTGGGTTTGACCCAAATGGATTAAATTAAACAATGGATATGACATGCATGCGCTGCACTCAGAATAAGATAATGCCATTGACAATCATTTTCATTATTCTTTTTGGACCTCTGTGTTCCTTTCCTTTCCTTTCAGCCTATCAATCTATAAATAAAAATCCTCACGGCCGTTGAATTTGAAAATTGGTATGGTCAGGTGAATGTGGACACTGACACTCTGCCTCTAATCTTATAAAGATTGTCTTTGTAGTTAAGACTTAAGAAGAGGAATAATAGACTGTGATGAGTCACAACTCATTGTATGATACAGAAGCGTAATTGGCGACTAATCTTGATTTCAGTAGCTGGTTCACATGTAGGAACCACCAACCACCTTGATTGCTAGGCTACACATGCATCAACTACACTACAACAATTAAAAAATAAATATTTTTTATTAAAATTTCAAATATTTAGAAAGATAGTTAACAGTTTGACACTAAAGATGTGAGAATAAAATATTATTGTTAGGTGGTAGGAATAGGTTTACTCTCTATGTCTTGCATTTTACGTTCTGATTGCCTCTGACTTATTTGGGTCGATTGTGTGGACTAGGCGGTGCGGCTCGGGAGATTAGTTTGTTGGATAAAATACCTTAAGGATATCTCTCGTTACAAAAAAAATATTGTTGTCAGGTCTCATATAACATAGATTAGTTTTGTTAGGTAAAATAGCTCAAGGATATCTCTCTGTTACAAAAAATATATTGTTGTCAGGTCTCATATGACAGTCATTTTGAGCATCTGCATTGCATCTAACTCTTATTCAAAGTTCTTGACTTTTTTTAGATTTCTCATTAATATTTAATTGAAAGACCCTGCCTCCAATGGATAAGTGTACTTTTAAGTGTCATTTAAATTTTTTATGACAGTAAACAAAACTTACCTAAAACAGTTATTTTTTATATACATTATGGCGATTTATTTTTCTATGATTGTTACTAAACATGATTAATATGAAGCTATTAAATTAATTCCTTTTTAAATACATTATGAAAATCTATTTTTCTATTCATTGGACTATATCACTTACACAGTTACACCTTCATTCTTTAGACTATCAATGTCCTTATCATTCTCTATATATTTCATCAAAATATATATGATTGATATCAATATTTAGATATTAGAGAGCAACCTCTCTAAATAGAGAAACTTTTCTAGTTTTCAATATTTAAATGCATTTATGTTGTCGATAAATCTAACTTTTGAAATAATAATGAGCATAATAGTGTAAATATAAGAACTAAATTTTTTAATTATTGAGTTTACAATAACATTTTATTGATAATTTTTGTGATAAAATAATGTGTTTTCAACTCAGTGGTGAGTTGGTTGAATGATCAAGTGAACCTCCTTAAATTAAAACTTGCTAATCTTGAACCATGGTGTAACCTAACCAATATACCACCACCCAAATACTCAATCAACTCATATCTTGGTTTAAGCCTGTTGAACTAGGTCAACCTCAGCTAATATATCTTCTACAGTCGCCATTTTATGTGAGTTGGATCGGGTCAATATTCCAACCCGAATTCTAGATCGGGTCAGTATTCCAACCCAAGTTGTGACCATAAAAATCTAGGACTTAGAATACTATTAAGACTACCGAGGACCTTTTTGGATCGGGTCAGTGCAACCTTTCTGGATGGCGGCGGGTACTTAGTAATTTACCCACCGATTTGAATGTAAAAAGAAAAATTCAAAACATGGAAAGCAAGATCACCCAAAGAATCACCCACCTTGCCAATCTCTTGCAGTCCTGCATTGAGAAGAAATCCCATCTGAAAGGCAGAGTCCTTCACGCCCATATTCTCAGAAACGGGTTGTCTACCGATATCTTTTTATCCAACAGACTAATTGAATTATATGCAAAATGCGGTAATCTCCAACGTGCCGGAAATGTTTTCCATAACATGACCGCAAGAAACGTCTACTCATGGAATGCTATTTTGGGAATGTATGCGAAAGCTGGTGATTTAGATGAGGCCTGCCACTTGTTTGTGAAAATGCCTGAAAGAAACACGGTCTCTTGGAACACCATGATTAGCACATTGACGCGAAGTGGGTTCGAAGGAAAGGCATTGAATTTGTATTATATGATGCGGATGGAGGGATGTAAACTGACCAATTTCACTTTAGCAAGTGTTCTTAGTGCCTGTGGTAGTTTAATGTGTTTAGATCATGGGAGAAGATGTCACGGTCTTGTTGTTAAAGTTGGTCTTGATGGGAACATGTATGTGGAGAATGCTTTGGTTGGAATGTATGCTAAGTGTGGGAGTATTGAGGAGGCAATTCGAATTTTTGATGGCATGTCTCAGCCGAATGAGGTATCTTGCACATCAGTAATGGGTGGGTTGTCACAGACTGATCGTGTAGAGGATGCTCTGAGAATGTTTGGAAAGATGCACAGGAATTGCATTCGGATTGACCCCGTTGCCCTATCGAGTGTGTTGGGTGTTTGTGCTAGATGTGAAGAAGGTGATTCTGGAGTTTCTGACAAAGGATTCAGGTTTTGGGGCAGTCATTGTGGTCAACAAATACATGCTCTTATTATCAAACTTAGGTTTGAATTGGATCTTCATGTGGGTAATTCTTTAATTGATATGTATGCAAAATGTGGTGAGATGGACCATGCAGAGATGGTTTTTGCAGCATTGCCTGAGGTTAATGTTGTTTCTTGGAATGTTCTGATAGCTGGATATGGCCAGAAAGGTCATGGAAAGAAAGCTATGGAACTGCTGGAACATATGCAACTTTGTGGTTTCAAACCAGATGAGGTTACTTATGTCAGTATGCTTGGAGCATGTGTGAAGTCGGGGGACATTGAAACTGCTCGTGACACGTTCAATAAGATGTTGAACCCAAGCAGAACTTCCTGGAATGCAATACTTTCAGGATACTGCCAAAAAGGAAACCATGTTGTTGCAGTAGAGCTATTCAGGAAAATGCAGTTTGTAAATATCCAGCCTGATCGAACAACTATGGCTGTTATCCTTAGCTCATGTTCAGGAATGGGGATTCTCAAGTGTGGAAAACAGGTACATGCTGCTTCCACTAGGGCCATGCTTCATTTCGATGTGTACGTCGCAAGCGGACTTGTTGATATGTATTCCAAGTGTGGAAGTATTGACTTGGCAAGGTGTGTCTTCAATAGAATGACAGAAAGGGATGTGGTTGCTTGGAATTCAATGATTGCCGGTTTTGCTCTTCATTCTTTAAACAAAGAGGCTTTCTTTTTCAAGCAAATGCAACAAGAGGGCATGCAGCCAACGCAGTTCACTTATGCAAGTGTACTCAGCTCGTGCTAGATTGTCATCTTCATCACAAGGTAGACAAATGCATGCTCTGATCACGAAAGGTGGATACATAAATGATGTTTTTGTGGGGAGTTCTCTAATTGATATGCAAAAAGTGGCCATGTAGAAGAGGCACATAAACTTTTCAATAGCATGCCCTATAAGAACATAGTTTCGTGGAATGAGATGATACATGGTTATGCACAGAATGGATGTGGTGATAAGGCTGTTGAGCTTTTTGAGCACATGCTTCTAACGGATGAGAAACCAGACTGCATAACCTTCATTGCCGTTCTAACTGCCTGTAGCCATTCAGGATTGGTTGATGCAGCAATCAGATTCTTTGATTCCATGGAAAAGGAGCATGGAATTGACCCACTGGCTGATCACTATGCATGTATCATCGACTCACTAGGGAGGGCTGGCCGCTTTGAAGAGGCTGAAGTGCTTATAGAGAAAATGCCATATAAAGATGACCCAGTAATATGGGAGGTTTTGCTTAGTGCTTGCACAGTTCATGCAAATGTTAGCCTGGGAAAACAAGCTGCAGAGCTGCTTTTTCATCTTGACCCACAAAACTCAGCACCATATGTACTCCTGTCTAACATATATGCTTCTTTGGGAAGGTGGGATGACGCGTCTGCTGTCAGGAAGCTAATGTGTGATCGAAAGGTTATAAAGGATCCTGCCTATAGCTGGATTGAATTCAAGAATGGAGTGCATGCTTTCATGGTTGATGATGATTTGATGACTGTTGATAGTGAAGTGGAAGATGAAAAGAACCCAGTTCCTGGGGCATCTTTTGCCGTTTAATGAGGACAAGATGCATTTTGTGGTCTCTTACGGTATGAACAGTTTTTTATAAGAGTTAACAATGCTGATGGATTCCTAATGTTCTATCTGCAATGGTGTAAGTTGGAGGCGACATTGAGGTTTGCTTGGCGAGTACTATAGACGGATCTGTTCCAATTGTTGCTCAACCTAGCTATTGAACTAGAGCTTGCAAATGGAAAGTAGCAGCTTGTAAAATACAAACTGATGAATACAAAATCAGACAGTTAAAGACCTAAGGATATCTGGATGGAGAGTTTTTCCACGAAACCAGACAGCAGATGAATGGTTTAAATGGGCTTCACATGTGGTGTCTGTAGAATTGTACAAGTGCTTCAGCCAAACTGTGTATGGTTGCTTCCTCCTTCACAGAAATTGGTCTGTCCTGAGATCGGTTTCAGATCAACACCACAAAAGGTTGGATGAGATAGACATTCTAGAATCGCTCAACAGGTGCAATTTCAGGAAGAACTAGAAACCTGATGTTTTTACAGAACCTCATCATCATCATCTAGCCGTTTATTTCATCAATTTGGATTAGACTTTCACTTTTGGATTTGGCAAATTTTTTCCATGGAGTGACTGCCTATCTGATACCCATGAGACTTGAACTCAACTTCTACACAACAATCATGAGTCTTGACCAGTTTTTACGGATCTGAAGTGTAAAAATGATGCATAATGCATTTCTAGCAAGGGCACTGGATCCAATTGAAGCATCTGGTTTTTGAATACTGATACTGTTGGTTTTCTTGCAAGGGATTTATGACCTCATTAGTGAGTTCATTTTGACATTTTTCTCGACATTTCAACAAGAAGTAGCTCCCATTTCAACATCTCTTTCTAAGTTGGAGTCAAACAAATGAGATTGAAGATGTAGGATTCTGATTGTGAAGGCCAAACGAAGACAACCTCCTCTTTTTTGTGTGAGTTATGACTTAAATCTCCATGTTTGTATGGGTGAGAAATTAATTAAAGAGCCAGGCCAATCCAGGATTCTGAGATTGAGAATCCATGTTTGTATAGGCATTTGGGAAGAATCCATGGAAAGGAGGGAAACAACAGATAAAACATTATATTATTCAACCACTGCAATTGGTCCTCGTATCTTGTAGCTGAATTTGGTTTTGCAATTGAAAGCTCAAACAAGAGAATAACTGACATCATTTGGTGATTATCGTCATTGTTGTAATTCTCAAAATCAATGTTTATGTGCCAAGTATAAAAGATTTACTTCATTAGACATTTGTAGCTGTACAATAAAAAATATAAAATTGATGGTTGAAATGGAATCCTCGTTCAATTGTCCATTTCATTTCTTTCTATTCATATGGCTAAATTTGTCTAATAAAAATAATTTATCATATTTAATACATTTTCAACTCCTAAATTTGTTAAGGCACTGAATGAATACATCGACTACCACGTCATAATAAAGAAAATCAAGTTACAAAAGCCATTAAATGAACCCTGTCAAACCAGATTTGATCAATGTATGTCAAATCCTTAATTTGATCACTTTAATTTACTTTTTAAGACTTCTCTGTGTATGTTGCAATCCATTTGTTTACGAAGGTCTTATTCAACCACTCAACATGATTCTAAATCGGACCAAAAAGGCCCTACAAGATTGGCCGTCTTGGATAATTTCAAATGCTCCATTCCATTTCCACTGTCAAATCGGCCAGACATCAAAAGATTTTGACACAAAATATAAGGTCAATCTTCTATAACATAATAAATGATTCTTTGGAAGCACTTGATCTGGGGCATAAACACCCTCATTTCTTGTGATCTTTACAAGCAGCTGAATCTGCTCAAGCAGTGTCAACCGGAGTGTCAGATAAAGCTCCCCATTCAGTCCATGATCCGTCATAGACTGCAACATCTGACTTCCCAAGACGATGGAGACCCTGAAAACAAAAATGTGATCTGAAATGTGAAATACACCTTACTGGAAAACATGAAGGAGCATCTGAACTAAAATTGACACATTTTCTCATCTTACCAGTGCCAGTATGCAAGCAGTCACACCAGTGCCACAAGAGGTTACTACAGGGCTATCCAAAGAGATGCCTGTGAGGAGAATTGTTTGGCAAATGTTAGTTTCTGCTCAAGGGCACCCAATCGTCAAAGAAAAATGCTAACCAGTGCACGTGGTACAACTTAATCCTTATGTGGGGTCCAATTTGGTCCCATATAGTGGTTCCGTTGGAAAGGTTTATGCTTACACGTGAAGTCCCCTAAAATCACCATGACCGTCCGTATCAATCAAGCTAGGCTTTTAAGGGCTACGAAAATCTAGGGATTAGAAAAATTCAAAGTGATCAATGTAAAAGTGATTTTTGGTGGCCCAAAGTCACGCATAAACCTTTTCAAAGGGCCAATCACATGGGACTAAAGTAAGCCCTGCAGGTAAGCCCATGTGAGATGAACATTTCATATGTTAATAGATTAATCTGATAATTTCACAAAATGGATCCTCTTACACTAGTTGCAGGTCTAATGTGCATTTGACATGAGATAAACAGAAAAACACAGTTAGAACAAGGTCCTCACCTTCTTGCTCAAATCTCTTCTTGAGCTGGTCTGCAGGTAAGAGGGTCTGTGAATTGTCCATCATCTGCGCACATGTAACAACCACTGAAAATGAACAGATATATATTCCACACTTTGTATAAAAAAATTATATTGGGTGCAATCCATGTCATGAGATAGGCAACGTGAAATCCAGTGTTGTTTGAGGCTGTGGAAACCAGGAGATTCTATTGTTTCCATTAAAACTTTTCACTTTCATTGAAATTAACGAAATGATGTCTCACTGAACATGGAGAACCTCCCTCTTTTCGTCTCCCCACCCCACCCACCCCACCCCACCCCACCCCACCCCCTGCTCCGCACCCACACACTCCAAAAATGGGAAATGGATTCCTTGGAAGATGGAAGGATCTTATTCTTTGTTACTTATTCCATGGAAAAAAAACAAGTGTCATTTTCTATGCTCCCCATTTGCCTATTACTTGGTTTAATTTATTGGTTGAGGTCAAGAGCGATTCTCCAGCAGCAAGGAGTGATTTGTCTACTTGTTCATTATAATGATCAAAGTAGATTAGAAAACACATGAATTCATGTGGATATAATGACTTCTTTCCTTTTTATTTTATGTTATATATTTATCACGCAGTAACTTTCACAAAATTTTGAGCATTCACCTGGCCAAAAGGAATACATTTGCTGCCAGGTACATGACCACTTCTTATTCCCTTCCGAGGCTCTGGAGCTACACCATCAAACCTGAAGACAGACCAAGTATCCCATATCAAATGCACAAAAATATAAATATTAGTAGATTCAGCATTCTTAGGATTTTAAACAACATGAGAAACTGCCATGCATCTGTAGTAGCTATCATATATCCAATGACAGTGGAGAGTGATGCAGATACTTGGAAATGACGTCTGAAAATTTAATGGATTGGTAATTTGATAACGTAAACTTATGGCAGTAAAAAAGTTTCCCAAAAAGAACTGATGATGGAATATTCTAAATAAAATTTCAGTTTCTACATTAAGCAGAATGACTTTCAAGATTATCCAGTTAAATAGAAAATGTAGACCAGGCATTAGTAACTTTTATTTTACCACAGACAGGTCTTTCCAACGAACCCATCCTAACAGTACTATGTGGGCCCTACATGGGGTTGCTTATGAGGGTCTGCACATGAGGGTTTGCAAGGATCCACACTGTATGTACAACCCCCCAAAAAAGAGCATAGTGTCAAGGACTTGGAGAATCCTTCCTCGATTCAAGCCCATTTGCACTCACTTAAATAGTCCGTCATTAAGCGACTAAGCCTTTGAACCGGTTTGGTCATTCTTTAGACCAAGGTGATTACACCAAACAACACACAACTTGACTACAAGGATGAGAGATGGAACACCAAGACTTGAATAAGAAAGCACTCAACTTATATTGATGAACAAAGAGAAATACAAGGCTTGAACACTTCGCAAGTACTTACACTCACACTTGAAGCTATCTAACAAGCACCACAACTTGGGGAGTTCAACTCTTTCCCAAGCTCCTCTCCTTAGCTTGACTCCTTGCAAGCTTAGGAAGGTTGTTTGCAAATGAGCTCTCTACTCCTTTATATACTTGAGGTCTTGCCACATGGATGGATAGGATTGTGCCACTTGTCATCATCCTACCACACATGAAACTTCTAGACCCTTCTCTAAATCATTCAAGGAACCTCTACAACTCCTGCATACTTCTACTCTCTCTAGACACTCCACACAAGTTCACACCACTCCCGGATATTTGACATTACTCTTTAGACTTTTACAAGAGACCACACATTTCTACACTCCTCTATAAGACTATCATTTCCATAAATCTTTTAGAGAACCTCACAACTCTAGCACCTTGCTGAGTCTTCTTGAATATTGGGACCTTCTCCACCTGGTCCCATCCTAAAGCTTCTAAGTATTTCTTCCATGAGAAAGCCTCCAACCTTAGAGTTGAGCCATACATAGTACACAATTTTGGCAGCAAAGCCAGTCTTAATGGTTGATTGTTGTGTCATGGAGTCTCGACCCATAAAAGTAGGCTACAACCCAATTATGAGACCCAAGTGCATGTTGTTCATAGGAGAGAGTAGAGATAAAAGGTATTCAAGTGATTATTGCACTGAATATGCACTGTCTTTGTTTTGCTAAAACTTTACCAATAAATTTATACTTGTACATCTGGTAGAAATATGTGAGCTATGAACCATTCTCCATAATGCCTAACATGGACATTGAGACACCAATCACATCAATCAAATAACCAAGCTTTACATGTGAGACTGTTTTTCAATCCAACTATGTTTATACTCAAGAGCCCTCAAATGAAATGGGTTAATATTGTGGATAGTTATTGTCCATCCAATATGAGGTTTGGTCCATAGCACCCATGAGAATATGCTTGTTTTGGCTCTTGCAATGTGTGCCATGTGTATCATAGTTAGGAGAACACGATATGGTGAATATAATCTTTCACACAAATATTTCAACAAAGTCAATTAGTTCAATAATTATGAGCAACCATTGTTAAATATATCTCAAACATTTCAAGATGATATGCTTCTCTATTACATAGGCCTTCTCCTATACATCTTCTATATATCCACATCTACTACATTCACATAAAAACCAACTGGGAAGTACTCTCAATAAATGCAACACTTCTACCTCTTATTGTTGTTGGTGGCCATGGTGGTTTTGTTCTGCTATAGAAGTATAAAGAGTTATGTGAAATCTTCTAATAAAATTTTGGATAGTGCCACATTTCCTCTTGAAGCTTGACCTCTGATGAGGACATCATGGGACGCCAGCCAAGAATGATGCATCGGAATTTAGATTTTATCTCAACATGGTTGAATGACGATTTTTGGCACCATCCCATTATATCTGACCATGAAAAGAGAGATCCGGCCATGGATAGCCCATATTTAAGCTGATCCAGCTGTAGATTTGAGGAATTGGTTCTATCCATCTATTACATTATCTGAGTCCTTTGTTCATAGATTGGATATATCTAACCGTTGATCCAGTGCCATCCAGGCAGTTGTTTTCATTATATTCTATTAGTGTCATAAAGTTATAGTTCAGATGCGTTCCAAGATTATTATAGACTGTTATTTGATTTTGCACCCCTATTTCTATGTTCCTATCTTAGACTCGTAGATCTAACCTTAATCTATTATTTCACCCTATTTGAGACCCAGTATTGCCCAAGAAAAAAAAACCCCTAATCCCTTTAGCAAACCCTAGGAGGCCCTATAGCCCTATTTCATCCCTTGGGTGTCAGATTTTTAAATCTAGAAGAACTATGACGGTTTGGTATGCTTAATCTATGTTCAGAGTTCCAAAACTTCATTTTTACATAAACCATGAAAAATAGAGTCAAGAACCTTCGATTGGGGGTTTGTGAATAAACTAACATTCCTCACCCTACATCCTCAAAATTGTACGTCTTTTCCTACCATGGTTAAGACAATGATCAACAAAGTGGTAAAAAACTATCACTTCGATAAATACACGAAGTTCCACATCTCCAGTTCGATTGGAGGAATCAGCCCAAAGAATTCTGTTTTCCATAGCAAATATGGCTGCTGGATAGAAATGAAGACAAAGAATTTCCTAATCCAAATCCTAACCATAATTGGGATGAAGAGATCAAAATTCTTGATGAAGAAACCTACTTTGTCAAGAATTAGGTCAACTTTCAAAAAACAACAAAGAACATGCTGAACTCATAAATGTTCAAAATTACTGATGGAGGAATTATTTTCTGCACCCATTTGCCAATCTCTTATCAACCACCAAAAAAAAGATTAAGTCGAATTGTTAAGAGATATAAGTGTTGTTAATTAACCTTCCCGATGACCTCAGATAAGAATGGAAGACATGATGGACCAGATACTTTTGGATGAGGCAGAAGGAAGATGGAGTACGAAGATTATGGTGATCAAATAATGGCTCACAATCTTGCAAATAGAGCAAAAGATTAACCTAATATCAATTCCTAATTAAATCATTTTGCAAAACTGTGCATGAACCACGTCACTATCTGCTAGCTTTGCAAAAGACAAACCTGTCGTCATCAATAAAGAAAATATTCCTCCGTACGACTGCAATCTCTTCCAGAACAAGCAAGATATCTTTCTGAAGGATTTGCATTAAAGGCCAGCAATACAACCTTGAGGGTTTCATGTGCTGGTGTCATTCTCATTTTTTAATCTCCTTGATTAATTGTGTATGTAATTTTGCATAGTTGGTTTATTCATTGTTTAATATTAATTTCTCTCTCTAACACCTTATGTGAATCATGGGATATAGGTTGTATATCATTTTAGAATTCATCATACACATTATGTATTCTTATATAGGCATCCATCTATCATTTAGATCTAAGGTTTCTAATATTTTTATCTTACATAAAACTTGGTATCAAAGCTTGTCCTGCATCAATCTCCAAATTCCCCAAGGGAAAACCTAATCCTTATTAATACTAATGGATGCGTTATGATTTCTTATTAAGTTCCCCACATTGAAACTGTAAAACTACATAAGAAGCATCCATTTCAGCAGATCTTCAAGGACTTTCTGCAGTTATCGAGTACCTGTTCTTTCCCCCCTACCATAAAAACCACAAGATTTTCTTCTTCCTCTTTTTTTTGGAAAATGGTCAAATAACTCAAACCCACAACTTTTATGGTTGTAAAGTGGGCACTTGCCAATAGTGTTACATGCTCTCATCATACCATTTGCGCAATTAAAACTGCATAACATTTTCCATAATCTTTAGAACATCCACACCCAAACTAGCAATAGCGAAAATGGTCAAATAACTCAAACCCACAACTTTTATGGTTGTAATAGTGGGCACTTGCCAATAGTGTTACATGCTCTCGTCATACCATTACGCAATTAAAACTGCATAACATTTTCCATAATCTTTAGAACATCCCACACCCAAACTAGCAATAGCCTACTAGAGGGTCCTGAAAGATCTAGCCCATGTTAGAAGGTTGAAGGAAATGATTCCAAAGCAGACATGTAAAATCACAATGAATGAACCAAGTGAGCGCCATTTCTTCCAAATTCTAGTACACTGTTGGCAAATTCCAACATCTTACAACAGAAAATAAATAAGCAAAATGATACATTCATATTAAGATTAACTAGAAGAATCAATTCAGCTTCAAAAAATGTCAAAATACTTCAAATTCTAGATTTCCATCTCCATCAAGGGGGATTCAGTAAATGCAATTTACTTGGGCTGGTGGCAAGAAGCGACCTCCCTGGGGGTTGCTTCATGTTGTTAGAGATACCAAGAAGGTGTGCAGAGGTAGGGCAATTCTTTTCAAAAATGTCAATCGTGCAGCAAACAATGCCCAAGTACGAGGGCAGTGGGTAAAACTTCGGATGCACGCAGCCATACAGAGAAAAATGATGCAGACTTCTTGGCAAAGGCAGGAGTGAAAAGGCTCCAGGCATTTGTCAAATTCATGTAACTGTTGTCTGTGAGTTTTAGCCAAGATTTGTTTGTGGCTGGCTTCTTGTCTTTTTATTTTAGTAGCTCTCCTGTACCATAATGGTGGGATGTAATGTGAATTGTGGGTTGGACTTTTTTTTTCTCTCTATTCTCTTCTTTTGTCTTTGTTACTTTGATCTTTATTTTAATAATATTTTATTGCTTATGCTTGGGGCCAATCTAGTACACTTGGGTGTAGTACAGAAATACCATAAACCTTTTCTTAGACTATTGGTAGTTGTCCGTGTCATTTAGATCACACAAGTGCCCACACACTTCCAATTAATTTTGTCTCTTCGCGAGACATGGGTTGGTTGTTGAAAAAACAACTACACCTGGGTTTATTGGAGTTTTCCCTATATATTTTAATATCATAATTATTTTATGGGTTGTGATCTAGGTACTTCCTATTTTTTGTAGAATGAGGTATGAACCTTGTCATTTTGTACACATCACCGTATAAATGGTGAAAAGTACAGGGAGTGCCTACTCCTATAAGAAAAAGGACTGTCTTAATTGTTATAGTTTATTTGTATTCAAGTAACAACAATAAAGACATAATTACGTTGAATAAGAAAATTAACAAGCTACTGTAGTTGATTAAAAAACTCAAAAAGAATCAATCGCATGAATGTATGTACACACTAGGGATGCAGTACCTAGCCTTTGATCGGCATCAGGTGCTGGTGTGTTTTGCTCTCAAGGTTTTGTTTGACCTGCAATGTAACATCAATAATATCAGACTTGATTAGAGTTTCACCCAGTAGTGAATTAGAGAACATTTACATGACTAGACATATATTTTGCAGAATGGAATACCTGAAACTCAATTATGCAGGTTATGCATAGTTACACCATTGTTGTTTAGGCATCAAATCAAACAGAAGTAAATGAATTGAAGGATTTAGCATTTTAGGATATATTTATTTTAAAGAGGAAAAAATTATAAACTCCATCCAACAAGTACTTCATCACCACCACTCAAAATGATAAACTTCATGCATGGTTCAGAGACACGGTAGTTGAGAGGTTAGAAGAAAAACCTGCTCTACTGTCCAAACTAGATGTGGCTGCAATTTCGCATGGAATGTAGTTGGGCCAACCTGTAAAAAAAAAAACACAAAAATAAACAGATGTAAAAAAAACTTGGGCAATTCTAGCCAAATACATGTCTAATTCAAAGATAAAGCATCCACACTAACACTATGGCACTACCACAGCAACAATTAGAGCTAATGGCCATTGATGGAAGCTTTAAATCTTCAACAATCTCTAGGCATATTGCAACTTCCAATCGTAACTGCAGAAATACAAGTTGGAGAAGCACCAACTACTTAGACAGTCCACCCGAGCCCATTTGTTTGCACCATTTTTCCACAGTAAAGTCGTGGGAACAGAAACAGGTTTCAATATTGAACTATTTTCCATTGTCCCAGGCCAACTTTTCCATTGAAAATCATTTCCATGACCAAAGAAGTTCTCCACTTTTCGTGGAAAACACATTAGAAAGGTTTTTTTAATAGAAAAAGTAATAGTTATATTGCTTCAAGAGAAGTATACAAAGGGAGAGACAGCCACAACAAAGGAAGCCTCCCCCCAACCCTGGTTTCTCTCTTTCACCCAACCAATTAAAGAGCTTAAGATCTCAAAACAATCTGATCCAATTCCACCCCCTCTTTGGCCAGTGTATTACCCTTCTCACTGGCTGATCAAAGAACATGAACGACCTCAAATTGATTCCTCATTATCACACATCTGACTTCCTCTACTTGTCCAGATAATTACAACAAAGGAATCTCACTCTACCTGCTCACCAGCTGTGCCGAACTTTTCCAATTGCTTGAGAGTTGAGACCAAACCAAAGGCCATGCAGCTCTGCCTCATTTGCATGACAGGCTTAGAGACGACAAGCAAAGGTCAAAATTTCTTCGGCTACTGCATTCCATATTACATCCCTATAGCCAGCCGTAGCAGTATTGGCATCACCATTGAAGCTGACTTACATTATATTCTCTTTAATATTCAATATAACTATTAACTTAATTTTCAAGTCAGGTTGAGGTCAATCAGGCCAAAATCTGAATCCAAGTTACACCCAACCATGGTTGTTAAAATCTTACGATACACGATTCATATCTTATGATTCATACGATATGATAAGAGGAACGATTCGTATCTATCAACAAATCTTACGATTCGTATAAATAATAGAATTATGGAGTTATTAGGAGTGTAAAAGCATGAAACATTTCGTTTTAATGGTTTTTAAGGCTTGAGGTAATGAACATTTAAGACCTTTCGATTTGTTAAGAGTTTTTTAGTTCATTATTGATTTTTCACAGTATAGTTGGATTATAAACTGGTCTTATACTTTTAGGAGTTGGAGCATTGAAATTTGAGCTCCAATGAACTAATTACATAGAATTCACTTCATATTGAAAGGAAGTTGGAGAATTGCTCATATTATTATATTTTAGATATATTTTATGTTATTTCATATATTAAATATTTTGAGAGAAAACACTTATGAATCTTACGATTCTACGATTTACAATACACGATTTGCGATTCAAGATGTATTTACGATTTACAATACGATTCGATTTTCACAACATTGCACCCAACATTAGAAGGGAAGGGATTGGAAAACAGTTTCCACAACTTGCATAGTCTGAGATATATGACATAACCCATGAATTGAACCATGACACAACCTAAACCCATCCCATGATCCGTGACACAATCTGACCTCTTCAATGGTCCATTCACCAACCAAACCATTGGCCCATGGCCCAAGGTAACCCTAACCATGACCCAAGTTAGCCCATATCCAAGGTACCTGGAGCCAACCTGACCCATGACTTGGGCTCATCAAGCCTAAGCCTATCAATTTTCAAGTTCAGGTTGAGGCCAATCACGTCAAAATCTTATCCAGGTTACACAGACCGTTAAATAATCTATCTTTTTAAAAGATTGGTTAAACTAATCATTATCAAAGCCAATATCCCATCTATCTAAGGTTGACTTTTCAAGTTTCGCTTCTCCATTTGACCCTATCATAAACCATACCATTTGGCACTTCGCTATCTATCATGGCTTTCTTTGTCTCTTCCCTTGATATTTTCGATGGTCTACTCCTCCTCCTTATAGTTGCAACTTGCAGTTCATCAACCGAAGCATGATAAAGGATAGCGTAACCCTAAATGATTAATGCCATAAAATGTGATCAAATAAACATGAATTAATTATATGAAGGCTGAGATGAAAGATCTAAATTAATATTTAGCAATTAGATAATATAAGCAAGCTGCAAACACTCACGGGATTCTAGGAAATTCAATGTAAACAATTATATCATAATCCAAACCTAGTTACAAAATGAGACGGGATCCCTCAAAACAAAGGGCTTGTCAGTTTCCACGAACATGTAGATCTATCACCAAATGGGAATTAATTCTTGCTGTTTAACAGTAATAGATGGCTTTCTTGTGATGTCGGTGGCAGTGGGGGTAAAGGGATTAAAGGAAGCAAAAGGGATTAGGGGAAGGCAAAGGTTAAGGCTAGAAGGGCCCAAGAGGGACACGGCAGTCAAATAAGGATAGGATGGGGTTACGGCAGCAGCAGTAGGAGGATCTGGGAATGGCGGCAAAGGGATTTTGGGCCCTAATGAAGTGGTGGCAGCAGTAACGGCGAGAGTAGGGGCTGGAGATGGCGGACGAATGTCTGTATGGGAAAGACGAAGGCTTGGAAAGAGTCAAGAAGGCTTGTGGCTGCAGTAGGAAGGCTATATGGGAGGGGTGAAAGTCAGGGGAGGGAAGTGGCAGCAGCAGCACCTAGGGGGTTATAAGGGAAGGACGGCAGCAAGAGGGGAGATAGATGGGATTCACGGCAAGGGAAAAAAAAAAAAGAAGAAAAGGAGAACAGAGAGAAAAGAAGAATACCTGGATAGGGGAAAAAAGGCTTCACACCTTGCTTGGATTCCACCAAGGTCTTGGATTCTCTCCAAGCACGGCGTCGTACCATACAAAGCAACTTGCGAAAATTCTCAATTGTTATTCATCAACTTTCGTATGACTTGCATGGGTATATTTATATTGTTAACACAAACACATGCCTAATTTGCCTTTATTAAAAAAAAAATACAATAAATGCCTAAACTACCCTCAAATAAATAAAAAAAACTAAACTTAACCGCATAATAAGCACGGTAATAACAGGTATGCACATGGTATTCTCCGCATCACTTGGGTTCCACAATTGCACAAAAATTTGTAAATTTGGCACAAAATGTTGCCAAGTAATTATCAATTATAATTTATTTCAAAAGAAAAAGTAATTATCAATTATAATCAGAGCTCATACTCCCTGTTACACTCCATATATTCCATTTTTCCAGCTAAATTTCAAATGACTATTCTAATAAGCTTTCCTCCACAATTTCAATTTTTTTTATTTAATGATCTCTTGTCAATTTATTATTCAATTGACTTCTTGTCTCAACAATCAATACTGTAACATCTACAAATAACATACACCACTGCACTTCATTTTCGACTTCTAGTATTAAGTTGCCCACAAACTAAAGAAAATGAATACAGGCTCAAGCATATCCCAAAAAATTTCATCAAATCTTGTCACACTCCCTCAAAATTTAATTTGCAGAAACACATAAAAGAGTACAACGCGTCTACCCTTGTGAGTGAAGTGATTCTCAAACCTCCTGCATACGATAAAGGTGTCGCCAACAACAATACCTTATATTCTATGCAGAATTTTCAAAACCGAATTTGACTTATTGCAGAAGATTCAATTATTCCTCCCACAATACTATAAATGAATGTGATTTTTTATATTTGATAAAGAAATTCAAACCATCATTCAAGAAAATATAATAATAAACTCAAACCCACAAATACCAACAGACTGAACTATGCAGAAATTTAATTGAACTTGTAAATGTCAGTAGATCAGAGGCTTACACTTTGTCCATGGTAAACTTTTTCTATTGCTTCACTTGCAGCGCTAGCTTTCAGAATTGCATCCCCAGAGGCACTTGATTCAACATCATATCCCGATGCACGCCATTGTGGCAAACCTCCATCCAGAACCCAAACTTTGTCGTGCCCAAATACTCTGAACATCCTTTTCACCAATGTAGAGGAGTTAGAGAGAACCACCTACATGTAGCTCCATTAGAAATACATCTAACATCAGAATTCATGTGGCAGCAGTTGCAAGATCAAGTCTAAAGCATACCACCAAACACGAGCACTAAAAATTCCCTTTCCATCATAGACGATCACCCCATCTTTGTTATGTATGCCAAGAGCAGAGACAGCAGCAGCAAAAGCCTCTTCTGATGGTAACATGTGTGGCAACTGATTCAAATTATTAATATTAAAAACGGAGCTGTAATTATTCAATAAAAAACATGGAGACAAATGGAAACTACAACTATAAGATGTGCAGCATGAAGTGGTTTTTATTATATAGCTTGTCTGTTCAACTAAAAACAGAAGGTCCAGGCACTTTTAGGGCTCATTTATAGCAATTTGCAAATTTATCTAAACCTTAATTTTTTACTACACAAGTACTACTAGAGTACTAGTAAACTAAAAAGGATAAAGAAGGAATTCAACTGAAGACAATTAATAGAATAGCAAACATGCAAAGAATGAGTAAGAGGGAAATAAGGTTTTCAGCTGAAAGGGTAAAAAAAATCATATTAAATTGCATGTGGACAGGTATCAGAATTCAACACTGGCATCATTTAACTCAAGTACTACTATTAAACCATAAATGACTATATCTTATCCTTTATGTAGAGAATTTAACACTGGCATGGTTTAGCCCAAGTAGTATTATTAAACCATAAAGGACTATATCTCATCGTTAATTGAAAGTGGACAAGGAATTGCATTGCAGCTAATTACAGAAAACAAGCAAAGAATAAATAAGAAAAACATAAGGTTTTCAGCTGAAAATATCCCTCATTGAATTGCATGAGTACAGGCATTGGAATTTAACGTTAGCATGGAATTCAAATTTTAATTGCCCCTAAAAAGGGAGGCTGATAAGCAATACTAGGGACATCAGGCGGTTATGCAGGATAGGAAGTATCACTTTCATACATACACCTAGATCAACGAATAGTGTGACGGGCTTCTTAGTGAAAGTGGGTATACACAAACAAAGACCAGCTTTGGAACTGTTTTCATCATATCAGCCTTGGGAGACTGGGGAGTAGGGGACTCCTTATTGTATCTTTTGTTGGGAGGGGAGTTTTCTCATATAGTGTTGTTTGTTCCTTTTCTTTCGCCTTATGTTTTTTTGTTGGTTTTGTTCCTTTTCCCTTACCTTGGAACCTGTTATAATTCTCCTATACTTGGTTCCCTCTTATGTATTCACTCTTTGTTTTCTAATGAATGAAGTCATTAATGTTTCAAAAAAAGGGATTCATTGATTTGATGATATATGTGTATCATCTGTTTAAGAAAACGATACATAATAATCAGTTTTGGAAACAATATCATGCTAGTAGGCTATAGTACTAGCAATAAAATGGCTTTTGTTACAGATGATAGTGTTGTGGGATCCACTTTAAGACACAGTTGACCAGTGAGACCCATTTCAAGATAGAATTGTCCAAAACCACTCTATTTTGGAAAGTCAAATTAGTTAGTTGTCTGACTTATTGTAATTGATCATTATTTTATTCTTTTCCTTTTTAGCTACCACAATTGGCTCCCTTTGTATTATAAATATATATAACCTCTGTCAGTTTAGACAATTCAATACAATTCAGAGAAGAATTCTTCTCCAAATTCTCTCTTCTCCTTCTTTTTTTCTTATTATTCTACAGATAGGTCGTACAAAGATTAACATCTTGCTTTCCATATAAAACATTTTCACCAAAGAATGATGTGAAACTATTTCTTGCATATGTAAAAATGAATTTCAAAGTACAGATAATAAAAGCACACTCTCAACTCCCTCTCCCACCCTTTTTTTTCTCTTAAGTAACAACAAGAGATAAATTATAATAAAAACTTGCCAAGTTAATTCATCCTGAATCTCTAATGGAGAATGAAATGAGTCCACCAGCAATCAGAACATGTATGCCTTCAGATCAGTGATTACAGATTGTTGGCCAAAACTGAATGGCTGATAAAAGTTCCAGCTTGGATCCAAATACAAATAGTAGAAGAAATGAACTTGTTAATAACAGGTGATTAACCCACTTAGAAGAATACGTGCCTTTTTTCCTTGATTGAGAAGAGCTTATTGCAGTGACAATAATATAAACAACTAAAAAAATTAACATCCAATCACCTTTAAAAAAAAAGAGAGAAAATAACATTTGGAGGTCACAGAAAAAGCCTATTGTATTTTTATCAATCAATTCCAAGCTGAGCAAAAAAGGGGCTACTAGAGGCGTAAAGGAGAATTCATCTCACATTAGTGGTACGGTCCGATATTCCATCAACATCAAAGAACAGGGCACCTGGAATGTGAGCCACCTGTATGAGACCAATAGGGGTGAGTATAATTAGCCAAAATTGGCTTCTCAGACTGCAATTATGATAACCTAATACTATCAATAAAATATACTATTGCATGCAGATTCAGAAGCTGCAATTTAAATAATAAAGACATTTCAACTGGATTCATTGTTTCAAAACTTGAAGTATTTTTTGTTTACACCTTCGGAGAGAGAGAACATAAAATTTACTGATGAAAGAATTGATATACTAGATATCAGGGACCAGCCCTAGAGGCCAGCCAAAGACAACAAAAGCGAAAGGAAAAAGTGCTAATACATAGAGCAGAAAAATAAAATAAATATTAAGCTATGGCTTCCCAGTTACCAAGGAACTGCTTGGCCCCAACTCTAAGAGGAATCCGAAGCCACAGCCAGCTTGGTTATGTTTGACCTGATTTTACAGATTAAACCAGCCAAGAAGAGAGCTTTGTCATAGAAAATCCTGACTATCCTGCCCCAACCATAACCGTGTATTTTTTACATAGTATGAAATCTCAAATGATATGGAAATATTTATATGTATACCAAACCCGAAGAATTGCATAGATCTATACATGCCTCTGTATCCAGATGTCATAGGCTAGACGTTCTCCTTTTCTTCTTTCCTTCATTAAAAAAAGAGTTGGGTGTTCTACCTTATGAATGAATAAATGACAGGTTGTCTTCTAATGGCCTTCATAGTTTGATTTTTAGGTGTCCCTATTTGTGTCATCTTGAATAATCAAATCAACTGGTAATGTTTGTGAAAGCTCCAGAGCTATCCACTGTTGATCACCTGGATCAAACCATACAAGCAAGTAGCTAGAAGGGACCCATATGTGTGTAATGTGGACCATTGACAAACTACTGTTTTTTTAGTTCATGGTCAATTGAAACTGAATACCATGGCCCACTTGATGAGTAGCCTATCCTATTTTTACACCTGAGTATCCATACAGTAGGACCCACACTGAAGATAAATTAGAAACTTATATTTTGTATAAAGATTCCACATTTCCACCGCCGCATGTGCAAAGGCAAATCCACATGGAAATCAACCCAGTTTCACAAGAAATGGAACAATAGCAAACCTCTAATTACCGTATTGGACCATATACTGAAACAGACCAACTCAAGAAAAGAGAATTAAAACGGTAAATTATCACCTGGTATTCTTGAAGTGGATTCCGTTGCTCATTTGGCATATACCACATGTGCAAAGGTGAATCCGCATGGAAACCAACCCAGTTTCACAAGAAGTGGAAAAATAGCAAACCTCTAATTACAATATTCGACAATATACTGAAACAGACCAACTCAAGAAAAGAGAATTGAAACGGTAAATTATCACCTCGTATTCTTGAAGTGGATTTCGTTGCTCACCTGGCATATACCAGGAAGCATCCAAAACCTGGAAAAACATGAGATTAATGGATGGACATTAAAAAGAGGTAACGAAGAACAATGCCATTAGTTCATCTAGAATAGGACGTCAACACTATTAAATGAAGAAAACAAATTATCATAACAAAACTGAACTACTAATAAAGAAAGGTGATTCTGCTGATGCAATAGCGCAAGCTGGGGAATGAAAGCAACCACCAAGAAAGTTACTAGCGATCACAAGAGAATTTTTTTTTTTTTTTAAGACCAAGGTGTCCAGGCCTCTTAGAACACCTGACTAATCCTTGGGGCATGTGTAAACCTCCCTATCCAAAATTACTAGTGATCACGAGAAATTTTTAAGCTCAACGAGGAAAGTGAGATATGTTTTAGGAATGTAAAATACTCTGCCAAGTCAAGCATTGAGATATCATTCTTTCTTTAGCTTGATTTAATCCTTTGTAATCTTTTTCTTTTTGGGTCACTATATGTCTTATGTGGATACACTTAGTTTGTTTTACTTTTCTTCAACCAATGAAAGTGAATGTTTCAAATGATTATAACAATAATAACAATAAAATAAAGGATGATCACCCACACACCTAAGCATGAAGTCCACCAAATTAGGTGATGATGGGTCCATTAAAAAGTTCTTTCTTTAAATATGTGGCCCATCAAAAATCACCTTGGTTGAATTAATCAAGTCACATTTTTAAGCTCTTCAAAATTTGATCACCTTATACTATTTTTAGATCTTTAAACTTGCGGCCTTTAAAAACATGGCTCGAGTGATTCAATGGAGATGTTCTTCATAGGCCACATATTCAAGGAAAAACCTTAATGGACCTATCACCACCCCATTTGGTGGCCCCCATGTCTAGGGGTTGCAGGGTAATACACTACACACCAATATGCAGGTGAGCATTTCACAACAACAATAACAACAAAACAGAACTACTTGGATAATTTCAATGTAATGGTCCAAAACTCTTCTAATGTAAACACTAATGCATACATTTCACTTTTTCTTCCTAACACCATTACAACACTATATCGTCAATCATATCACCAGCCACTCTACATGTGCCACTTTGACTCATGGAGAAACATCAAGTGACGACTAAAATAGTGTTGAGTAATGCTACATGGACATGGAAAGAACAATCATTCAAAGATCGATTGCAGAAAAAATAAATAAATATAAACCATGTAATGATGGTAGTAGGCATCAGAGCAACTTCTAACCTATGAACAAAAAACATAGTAAAGTGCAGGCACCTTCACATCAGACTCCCTGAGATTGGCATACAGCCAATCAACAGAAACAACAGGTTCAGTAGATGACATTGACTGAGTTGAAAAAGAAGTTTTCACTCCACTTGATGATGTCAAGGCACAACGAATAGAAAATGACTTTAGTGTTGCAAAAGGAGAAGAGCTCGCACGACTGTTAAATGCTTTACCCTGAAAACAAGTAAACAACATACCAAAAGATACTCAGAAATAAAATAGGGCCGAAGTAATTTTGTGTATTCTGCCTTGTGTTTGAGACAGCATATTAACCACCCCCCACCCCCACCCCCACCCCAAGTAAAACAGACAACACTGATTTCTATTATAAAAAGATAGTAGAATATAGAGCTACTTGGTGTAAACATATTGCACTACATGCAATTCACGGTACATCAAAAGTACCTTAAACATATTAAGTTGACGTGCATTGGTGCATGTGTGTGTGTCAGAGAGAAAGAAGCTATTTTATGCATAAATCGTTTTTTTCTTTTCTTTTTTTAAGACCGAGGTATCCAGGCATCTTAAAGCACCTGACTAATCCTTGGGGCATGTGCAAACCTCCCTATCCACACACACCGGGTAACACTACGGGGAGTGGCCCTTTTATATTGAGGGTGACTTGAACCCAAGATCTCCCGCATCTTAGGCGGGTTCTTGACCCCCAAACCAACCCTCATGGGTTGAATTGTTTTTTCTTTTTCAGTAAGAACATTGTTAAACATCAAAGATTAGAAGAAAATGGATTACTTTTTTCAGAAAATAGTAATGAAGTCATTAAAGGAAGAGAGCACAAGAAGTGCACAATATAGAGAAACGGGATCAAACAATCAATAACTCAAACCAAGCTTTTATTTTTTATTTTTAATAAAGAGTAAGGTGAGATTTTCTACAACAGAGTAAAGCATAAAAGCCCATGAAGTTTCTTCTATTGTTTAAAAAAGAAGAAGCTCATACTGAAAACAAATGACTGTCAAACAAAACAACACTTGTAGAAAAGGAACAAAACACTGATTTAACCTACAAATAAAAGAATAGGAAAGGGAAAAGTGATGACTCAATTGGAATGACCAACAGGATAGAACCCAATAGAATTGCAGGTAGTAACATAACAAAATACCAAATAGATACCCAAAATTCAATATTTTGCCAATGAATATTGATTTCCAAGAAAATTCAATAATTTTCTCTAGAAATCTTATCACTTAGAAACACTAATAAAAATAATATTCGAGAGAAAATGCATATTCTGTAGTGTTTGAAGAATACATAGAGAAGATACCCTTCCATATATGCTCCTGAAAACTACAGTATTTTTCTATTTTTGGCATGTGATGTGAATATATTGTTAGTATCCATTACAGATATTTTTCTGACTGTAAATAGAGATTGAAATCCCCATAAGATTCTATATTAAAGATGATTGTGCAAAGAGAATAACCACAATGAAAAATCAATCAACAAAATGAATTGCAAAGAATAAAAAAGAATATGTTGTGATAATATCTCAAGAAACCCAAGTAGCAGTGCACATTAGTTCTAAAAGATAAAAAACTTAACTCCTCATAACAAGAAGATGGATTCTCAATGCTAAAAAAAAATTGATGTTTGAACGACAAGCTAAAGTAGATAAGTAATTTGAACCAATTAATGTGAAGATAAATACCTGCATAGAAACACAAGTCATTCAAACAATCAACCTGAAATATCGAAAACAACTAAACAAACCCAGTAATACAATGACCAGAAAAAATAAGATAAAAGAATAGTCTGACTATCTTTGACAGCAACGCTTTTCTTTATCTAAGCAATCTATACACTCATTTAATGCAAAAAGTGATAACCATTCAAATACATGATCCAAAGACAAAGTGGAACCTAAAGTATTCATCGTGTACAGTGCTGCTTATGATACTTGTCCAGCAATACGGTCAAGCAACAGACATTCATGTGATGGGCTTCACCATAATTTTGAAGCAGCCCAACCAGTTAATAAAGAGTTGCATTACTGCCAAAAGTGCCATTTGTCGTATGATTTACATAAATTGATGCAAAATTACAGATTAATAGGCCCAAACTTCAAACCATTAATGGCATGTCTTTGAGAGAACATGCAACTGGCATTGCTAGTATGCAGATCAAAGATCACATATGAAACCAATCATAAAACAAGTTAATCCCCAAAACCCCAAAAAGAAACTCACATTTAGAATCTAATTTATTAAATCGCATACCCACAAAGAAAAATTTATCAGTCAAAGGAACCAATCATCAGAAGAGCGAAAACCCATTTAAAGTAAACAACAATCAGCACACAGGAATCACCAAAATAAAAATAAAACCCCAGATGCCAAAAATTTAAAAAAAAAACAATAAAAAAGAGAAATGAAAGACTAGAGGCATGCCTTGAGTAGAGAAGAGCAGAGTGGAGGATTGTGTGTGTAGAACAAGGAAGAGCGTATTGTTCTGAGTCCAAAGAGCCTTCTCGTGAGAAAGGCAGATGCCATTTATTAATTTATGGACAGCGAGTGATGGCGAAATCAGACGATGTCTTTGGAGATGAGATTTCTTGGTTTCAAGCTTTAGATGGCTGAGAGAATTGCAGCGTGTTTTCAATGTATGGAGTCGCATCCGAAGCCCTTCTTTTGGTGCATTATATACCGTAGTTAATTTTCTATAAAAAAACCATCTTTGGCATCTGAGTTTTCTAGGGAAAAAAAAAAAAAAAACACTGCCAATATATTATATTATCAACTCATCTAATAATATAAGATAAATGGTTAGGATAAATTAATTAGATCGTTATCAAAATATAAGATATTTTATAGAAAAATGTTTTGCATAAAAAACACATCATCAAGACAAAGGGACATTCTTTACATCAAAATAAACAGTATTTTCCTTATCTTGACTGAAAATGCATTTCTATAGAATGAGAAAGGAAAAGGCATTGTTCATTCGAATGTGATGAGTCCCACTAAACTGGCCGCTTAGTGATTAAAGTTGTTTTGTGTTTTCTAATCATGTATTATCCTATTATGAGTATGATGATGGTTACTTTATCTAATTGGATCATAATCTCACATAAACGAAGATTAGAACCAATGGGCCTATGAACAAGTCTGTGAAATGGCCCACTTCACGAAGTAAACCAAATTGTTAGATAGGCCCACTCCAGTTTGATAAATGGGCCTAATGCATCTGAGCCCAGCCAGTGTGAAGGTTGTGGCTCGCTCATATGCTTGCTTCGTGGGACGACAATTGGTATGACGTGAGAAAGGAGAAATACCTTTGAGTTAAATTGAAATTTAAAATTTAAAAACCAACATGATAAACAATGATTTTTTAATAGAAAAAATTGTAATTGATTTTTTTATCTCTATTAGACTACAATAAAAGTGGGAAGCCTTTTTTTTTTTTTACTTGCATACGCTAAAAAATTATTATACTAAATTAAATTTGGTCGTTTTTTATTTTTCTAATTTCTACTGTTTTAAAATTATTTTTTAGCAACTTAATTTTATTGGTCAAAATTAATAAATATTCTAAAAAAATTTAAAATCATTGATGATTTTCGCCATTAACATCAAAGTGATTAAAAATTCAGTCTACAGTTGAAATTTGGTAATCAAATCACAAATTAAAATATAAGAAATCAACTAACAAGTGGCAATTTGCTCAAATTACTTATCATTGGCAGTTGATGAAGAATTCACTGAAATTAATATGATCTGCAGTTTATAGCATCCAAATCCAATTTTTTGAAATGAAAACTAATTTTTTTTTTATTATTATTAACTGTGTCCATATCTAGGCCACTAATCAAGGGCTCTGGGCCCTGATCTCCCTGATTACAGAGTTCAAATACAGCCATTACATCCCAAATTCCCAATCCATGGGAACGGCATTTTAGGCCCATGAATTGCCAAATCACAGGCCATGCTACTACGGGTGTGTGGGTAATGACGGTGTGGGTCCTGGGAAATTAGTCTTCTTAGGTCAATACCTCAGGGATATCCCCGTTATCAAAAAAAAAAAAAAAAATCACAGGCCATGCTAGCACGAGTGATTTGATGCCCCCACTTTGTTATTATTGGAGGTGATCAAAGACTTGCATTGAAAAATCTTATCCATCCAAAACTAGGTCCCTTCTTCTGCACCTTCTATTGAATAGCAATCCTAGAGCTTGCCAGTAGCCATAGACGTAGAATGCACAGATAGTCACATTAAGCTACAATAAACTGAATTACCACAAAAGAAAAACTAATAAAATGAATTGATCATGATTTTTATCCACTATTGAGGCCCAAGTATACACACTCTAGGCATCTTTAGATTGCTCTCTGGATTGTGCTCACCAAATTGTAACTACAAACAGCAAATTACCAGCAAAGAACTTCCCTCTGTCATTTTATTTTGCTTTGTCAACGCTGCTTATTAGTTTTTTCGATCTTTGAATTGGTCTTTTCTTATTTATGACTAAGGTGATCAAGCTTTTCAGAGCATCTGACTAATTCTCAAGACATGTACAGGTCTCCCTATCCATACATACCGGATAACTCTACAGATAATGACCTTTTGAAATAGATTAAGAATCAAATTCAAGACTCTCGCTCTAATTTCTTTGAGTTCTCTAAATTAGTATGAAGGATGTAACAAAACGGAAACGATTGGTTCCTTGAAGCAAAGAATACTGTTAGAAGAAAAAACAAAAACCCAAACCATGAGCGACTTTGAATTTTTGCTTGGAGGTATCATATGATGCTGGACTCAAGGATAGCTTGGTATTATTCAATGGTGAGCTTTTGAATGGTGGATCCTTGGATTGTTGATCCGAACATACTGGAGTTCATACCTTCATCAGTTGAATTTTGTGAATTGTCCTCGCAAGCATGTGCTTGCAGCAATTATCATAATACCATTGTACCTTATGATCAGAGAGAGAGAGAGAGAGAGAGATTTTCATCATATTAATTCATGACCATAATGTGGAGACAATGAGATTGCGTAAACTTCATGCATTGGTGAGGTGATCTATTTGAAGTAATAAGAAAAATAAAGAAGAAAGGGTCAACTGATTTAATCATCTCTTATCAGATTTCTCCATACCTGTCTTCTAATTTTCTCTTTCCTTCTCCTCTCATTCTCTACATTTCTCACTTTCTCAACATCAACCAGTTTTGGGTACTTAATTATGTCATGCATGTGGGTGCACATGCACTCCCACGCCATCATAATCTTTCTTGTCATTTAACCTGTTTGCTTAGAGCCGATAATTGAAAATCATAATTAAATTTTACAAATTGTTCTTCATAAGTTGACCACCTGCATAATAGCATACACACAAACTCAAACCTTTATGGTTTAACAATAAATACTTAGCAATGGTACTTTATGATCTTGTCAAATCAATAGAAGAAGAAATCATCCTTAATTTAAGTGGTTTCAAATTAGCAAACAAAGACGAAACATGGAGTAAAAGTCATAGTTTTCTAAGAGTTGGGAGGAGGATCTACTCGAAGATGTGAATTACTTAGTGCCAATAGTTTCTGATGCCTAGAAGCAACCACAATACAGAATGGAGGGCTTGACAAGGATGTTAAAACTAAGGTTGATGACAAATCAAGTTGGTATATCTATTTTGTTTATATATTGAAAGACTTGTTTTCACCCCTTACAATCAATACTAAGATCCAACCATAAAGAAAGGAAAACAGAAGGATGGAAAAAGTTGAAGGATTAATGCCAAGGTGGCTTAAATAAAGTTAATTATAGATCTTAACAAATGCCTTCAATCTATTCTTCAAGATAATTTTGCTTTCTCCACTAGTCAACTATAGAGCAACTTGGCTAGTTTGATGGTTGTTGTATGTCTCATCTGACAATGAGCCCAAATCTTGTTCTTTGGGGTTTAACATGGTTTATGGTACTTCCATTATGATTTGAACCCAATTTTAAGTAGGTTAGGCACCTTTGATCAAGTCCTTAATGTTTTTTTTTGAAAATCTTGGAATCAATAGGTTTCTTGATTAGTAAACTTTATTGAAGAGGTACCTAACTGAATAACACTCTGATCTATTAACGAAAGGGAACAAAAATGTGTAAGGAGAAGTTTAGTAGAAGACGCCATGAATAGAAGGGATCTTTGACAAATAACGAGGGATCATCATAATGAAGTTTACAAGTTGTTTTCAGACGTAATTGAAGGCAAAGAATAAAGATTTTGTGAAACTACTTGGTGGGTTATCTTCAAACATTGCACATATAGGATAGAGGAAGAGAAAAAACAAAAGATTTCACATATACTTTTAATTAAAAACCAATCTGATTTATTTTAGGTTCTATAGGATCAAACTGATGGCACTTAAGGGATGGTAATCAACTGATCTAAAAATGAAATGTTTATCCAGATATTGAGTGTACAGTCCCATTGCTAATTCCCATAAGTAGTAAGCATTTTCAGCATTGACTAAATTTTGTTTTGTTTTATGATTAAAATCTTTTCCTTCTCTCGTTGTAAAATATTTGAGAACTCGTATGAGTAGTTAAGTTGTTCCAAACTTCTAAGCGTAGAGTAGAGGTTTTGCGTTTGACTTCTCCCAGATTTACCTTATATACATGACTTGCAAGTGGTTATGTATCCGAGTGTAATTAGTCTCACCTTCAATGTAAGGTGAAGATATCCATGATATCGAAAAAAATTTGAAAAGTAAGTCCGGATGGACTCCCCTCCTTTTGATAGATAATGCAACTGCTAACACACTTTTATTTATCATGTGAATAAATTGCTTCTCAAGTGTCCATCCCATCTTTTGCACCTTCTATCAATTTATAATGACAATGAACTTACGATTTGCACAATTTCTAAACATTTGTTTCGTTATAATTACTTATTATTATTATATATTTCTTTTTGAGGCAGTAACTCATGGTCAAATCATAATAGACCTCGCAGTCCAAATCCATTTAATGGGCTTTAACCATTAAGATTATTTCAGAAGCTCAAGTTCCACGTATGAAGAAGAAAGTGAGTAGAGATTAAGTTGCCAGCTTGACAGAAGTTGACGGTGTACTAGTAATATGCTGAAGTCTTTGAAGCTAGTGGGAGGTCAGTCCATGTCAAGATAGATGCATTGTAGACTTGTAGTGATTGAATTAAAATAAGATATGATTGAGTGAAACAATCCACTTCGTTGCTGATCTGTAGTCAGAGGTGCCAATTAATGCTAATAAGAGCATAGCAAAGGGAAAACAAGAAAGCAGCAATATGAATGCTAACGTAAACTTAAGTCTAATATTCCTTCTAGCTTTTGCTTGTTGGGTGGTGGGAAGTCATGATTGTTGGGTTTTCTCAATTGTGCTCCAATAACATAATTAGTTTTATAGAGAGATTCAAGTGAATACTGCTGATTTCTTTATCAGAAAAGCTGTTCTAGAAGGTGGCCCAGTAAGAGGATCCCACTATGAAGCCAAGAACTGAGCCGAAATCAGGTGTGGCCAATCTCAGCTAGCCTACGCACATAATGCTCCAACTGTTGAATGGGTTTTTTGGGTTTTGCCTGAGTTTGATTAATACGTTAGCATTTGGAATATTGTTTGAGAACTCAAAAAAACTCCCTCGAGTTGGTATGAGTTGACTGATTCTGTACCATTTTGAGTCGAGTAGTTCAATAAATTTTATTGAGTTAATTTATTTTAAGTTTAAAAAATGTTGGGAGGAAAGATATCAGTTGTTGGGAGAAAATTGTCTTTTCTATCATACACACAACAATATAGAAAAAACATAAAAGAGAAGTAAACTACAAAACAGAGATTTTGCATGGTTCCTTTTTAGTAAGTTTATATGTTCATTCAGATCTAATATATTCAAAGACAAAACATATAAATGACGACTCTCGATGTTTAGCGCTCTCTCACTCACAAAACGACCATATATACTACCCTACTTATGGTTTACATGAGATGCCATGTGGAAAATACAAAATTGCTCTTAAAAAATTTGAAGTCAAGGGTTTTGCCACCTAACAAGGGGCGCTACCCTCCTTTGACCTCTTGTGAGGTCAATGTGAAGCTCAAACCTGCAACTGAATCGACAATACATCTCTAATGATCAGACTCTAGATACCCTAACAAAAATTAATTTAAAATTATTCAACTTATTTAGATTTTAAAATAAGTTTAAAATTCAGAATTTTACAATTTGGAACTCACCTGCCAATGTCCACATAGAATTGAAACATTTGTACCATATTAGGAAACAAGCAGCTAAGAAGCATTTCTCATAACCATTGTCATAAATCTCGTGGTTGGTATATTAACGACAACGGTTAATAATGGAATATTTTTAAATTCTCGAATTTTTATTGGAAAGTTAACGGAAAATTTTTGCGGAATATATTATTTAAAAAATAATAAAAATAAATATAAAAAATAAATAATGTGGCCGGAGTTTGAAAACATAGATGATATTTCAAAAATAAAAAATGTATATTTGGCCCAAGCATTTTTAATAGAAATTTAATGGTAAAATCTCGCGATTTTAACGGGAATTTAACATTTCTCGCGATAAAAACGTGTTTTTAACAGGAATTTACCGTTAAAAATGGCAGACGAGATAAACTCAAGTTTTGAAAGCGTAAAAGTTATTTTGTCGATATTTTCATGATAAAAATGAAAATATTGGAGATATTTGTTACATTGCTCGTAACAACATAATGAACATTAAAAAGTCACGAATCCATTATTATTTTTTAAATTATTTTGAGTGGGACAATAGACTCTAGTTAGACCAAGACAAATGATAAAGGAGCACCAAATTTAGAAATCCACCAGTACACAATTAAACATTAAAATAAAATCCAAGAAATGTTAAGACAAGCTGTAGTTGTAATTTTATTTTTTTCCAAGGAGTGGCGATACGAGCCTCCATCATTATTCCCCGCCTCAAAAGAAGCAGACCCAGATGCCAATTGTCTTCCATAATGTGAAAGAATACTGGCAACAGGTGTATCAAGTATCAACAAAAGGGAATGTATCAAGTATAAACCATGAAACAAAGGACATAAAAGAAAAACCATTTCTTAAAATGGAATTACCCTTTGCAAATTCATTGGTAATTCAAGTGAAAATGTTTGTTCGACAAATTGGTACCAGAAAAAAGAACTTAAAATGGAATCTACCATTTACAAAACCTAAAGCAATTCAAGTAAAAAGATGACAATCATGATTGAACTGGACAAATGGATAATGAGAGGGAAAAAAAAATACAAAAGACCATGAAATCAAAGCCCAAAAATTAATTGAGAGCTACACCATTTATTGATTGCATAATTTCCAGTTAATTTAAATACATTTTTAAAAGAAGAAGAAAATATCTTTTTTTTTTTATCTTCTTGACAAAGAACTCCAGTACTGTAAAAGAAAAGAAAAACTTTTAATACAGTTATAAGTATATTAATTTATATTTAAAGTTCATTTTTAGTTATTAGTTGTTCAAAAAATATAAAAAAAGCATCAAATTTTCAAAAAAAAAAAAAATTGAGATATACACTTAAATCATACTGATACATCAATAATTGATTCTTCAAAACCCTTGATGTATGGCAGGTATTGGCTGTTGATGTATTGGAGATATTGAGATTTATATAATTGATGAACATCGTACTTTTCTTTAAAACAAATTAAAAATGTCCAAACAACAATGACACGATATGAATATGTGAAGCATTAGGTTGATTATAGATAAGCTCTATTATTTAAGTATAAAATTAAATAAATAAAATAATTCATCAAAGTGGGTTTAGAGTATCGAAGACACCAAAGGCACGTATGGGCCCAGGATGAAAGAGAGATCTTAAAACGTGACAAGATAACACTTAATTTCAAAGAAGGAGAGATAGATCTAATCTTAGCTAATCATTCACTGTCCTTATCCTACTCCTCCATTCAAATCCAAAATCATACATTTTAAATTTAATCCTTATCTTACCCAATATTCAAATTTTGATCCTTGCTATCCTATCCATCACAGAAATTTGGACAGAATCAAATCAAAGAAATAAAAAGCTCAAAACTGAGACATGGAGATCATTAAACATATTATTATTTTTATTGATATGGAACAAAATTAATCCTGAGAACATATGGGGATCATTGAACATAATGTTATTTTTTTTCTCTTGAAGCATAATTAAGCATGGAACATAACATGAAACCACCGAACTAAATGAAATATGTAACAAGACCCCAACACCTGGAATTTACCCACAGTAGAAACCTAGAACAGAGAAGAATGTGAATGTAAACAAAAGTATCTACCCGATTGGAATTCATGAAATCTAAAAGCAGACATGTAAAGCTGGGCATTGGAAGAGTTTTGTAGTGCTTCAATAAGCGTAGAGTTCTGCTAATTCTTCTAGAGAATCTGCAGTGAGGTTTGGATCAGCATTTTCAAGCAACCACAAGAGGTGATCGAAGATTACGACTCGCATTTGACGGAGTCGCCGGCCTTGTGCTTGGACTTCTCAATGAGAGCGTTTATTAAAGGGTGGTTCAAGAGCTTGGAGTCGATCATGTAACGCCGCCTTGAGCTGCCGACGAGGACCGTTTCTCGCCGCTCCTCGTCGGACATGTCACCCCATAGATCTTCTCTTGTAGATTGAGACCTTAGGCTACTGTAAGATGATGACCTCCCTAGTCTGGACAAGCTCTTACACTTCTTCAGTATCATGTTCATGTTCACCTTCTTCATCCTCAAACCATGTCAATGCAGAACAGGAGAAAGAGAGAGTCTGAGGTCCCAAGGAAAACACAAGAATGCCTTCATATACACTCACACCTATGCCTCATAGTGGGTGCCCCATCGTTGTTTCCCATACTTAGAGTGCGGGGCCCATCTTGTGGGCCCAATTTACAACCAAACAATTGAACGAAGGCTAGATAAGTCACCTTTACTTATGGGTTACATACCGAGTTTGTCTTGCATAGGTGCGAAGCAATAATTGTACAGTTCCCCCTTTGTGAAGTTCTCTGTACCGAGGGAATATCCAAGTCCAAGAATGGGTACCCGAGGTTCATCATCTTTTACGTATCTGGCCATTTAAGTGGGCTCCTTAAATGGGCCAGGAGGGCGTGTCCTAACAAGATGGAGCTTCCTTGCATGTATCACCATTGGGGCTACAACTCGGGCGAGTCGGATTGGGTTTTAATAAATCCAATCCAACCCATCTCAAAACTTATTGAATCCGACTCGATTCGATCTGAATTTCTAACCTAACTCAACCTGAGTATTGGTCTGATCCGACCTGACACGAGTTATCATCCCTAATCGCTATTGTTTTATAACTTGGTGCACTCATGTGAAATGGGTTATGTTAGGTTGAGTCGAATTGATTTTAAATTTCTCAATCAGAATTTCATGCGGTTTTTTTTCCTATCCAATCCGATCCGAAATGTACAAATACATAATCGAAAGCCACTGATTTCTCAAGTCCAATCATGTGAGTCAGATTAAAACCCGTCCCAAGCTTCACCCCTACTCAACATCATGTCTTGTCACAAAATGTATGCACGTGCATCCTCGTTAATGAGCTAAAACCATCTACATAGGACCTTGATGGGCCTAGTGGGCCATGAGAACAATCAGCTTGGTAGCACAGTAGCAGACACAGCATTTGGGCACCGCCCCCACGGTGTCATGACCACCTTGAAGCCCAATGACCCGAACGACCCAAAAAATGTAACGAGTCTATACTTGGACCCCTTTTTCAAATTGAACATATTTTGACAATATTATCCATATCCATTGCTTATAACTTGCATCCGATTACGTATGTAATACATATACTTTTATCAAATAAATTACAAATTACTCCAATATGAAAGACCTAAGTTGGATTCTACTTCAGTATGAGTCCACCCGACAGTACGTGTGTCAGTTATGGGTCTATTTTGGATCTAGACTAATCTGATCCACTGTCACACGTGTAATGTGCATAGCACTCGCAGATGTTTCTTAAAATATATAACAAAAAAACGTGTGCATGGACAAGTATACTCTTATCAGACATTATCTTATTCCTAAGATTTACGTGAATTCTACCAACCATTTAAAGGAGGAGAGATATGTCAGGTGGTGGCCACTCTCATGTGCTCCCATGACTTGTTGTAAGCAATGTGACAAATATCGGCGGTATTTTCAAATTTACCGCGTTTTTATCGGCAAAATACCGTTACCGCGTTAAAAACGCGTTTTTATCGCCAAACGATAAATTTCCGGTAAATTCCCGATAAAATCGCGTTAAAAACGCGATAAACGTTAATAACGCGATAATATCCCGAGAAATTCCCGGTAAATTCCCGAGAAATTCCCGGTAAATTCCTTATACCCATTTTTATTTCATTAATTTTTTTATTTATTCTATTTTTTTTATTTTTTAAATATTATAATTCAGCGAGATTTTCCCGTTAAATTTCCGATAAAAATCCGAGAATTTAAAAATATCCCGTTATTACCAATTGCCGTTAATATCCCGAGAACGGTATTTGTCACTATGGTTGTAAGCCCTGTGTTTTATTTCAATCAATGTTACATATTTCTTTAAAGAAATGTAGATATTTAAGGTTGAGGGACATTCTAGAGGAACTTTAAGTTGTAATGATAGGGCCTACTGCCTGCTTTGTGCTTTTGGTGGTAGCCTTTTGATTTAATGAGAAAGAATAAAGAAAGTGTCTTTGTAATTAAATCAGATATTACGTGAGTAAATAAAAACCCTAGTTGTCTAATCTTTGTGTTACTTGTCTTATTTTTATTATTTTTCTTTTTTTAATAGGAGTAGAATGTGCTTTTCATTTAGAAAGCAATTCTTTTATTCCTTTCTGAGAATTGAGTGTGTCCAACAGAATAAGATATTTCAACTCAGTGCATTACTAATGTTGTTCAATTTGTCGAGATTTATCATACAATTTAAATTGAGATATAGGTGTCAACTTGAGCTAGATTAGTACGAGAGAAGACCAAATGTCTGATTTTCTACGTTTTATTAGTTTTAAAACTTTTGGTATATTGGTCAGATATCTACCACATGTTTGTTGTAATCTACATAAAGACCTAGAGCATAGATATTTAGTCAAACCGACCTAGCATGAAGTAAGTTTAGTGAGACTGATTTTCCATCTTTTATTAGCTATAGAACTTTTGTCGTATACATTCGCTCTATAAAACTTTCTAGATATTTTTAAAAAAATTGAAAAGAGTTGCTTTGCATGCAACAACATCAAAATAAGTTTTATTGTTGCATTTGAAAGAGTCAATTGAGAAACTGATAAAGTCAAACTCAAAAGGAGTAGGATGGTGTAGAAAAGGAGAACTAAAAACAGACAAAGCATAAAGGAGGAGGCCTTAACGACTAACCAATTAGCTGTAGCTTGACTTGGACTTGGAATGAATCAAGTTCCACCTTAGCTTCAAAGAAACACAACCAACTTGAAGCTTGTTTTAGCTTAGAAGCAATATTACATCAACTTCCTTTCATTAAGGACTTCATCAGGGCACAAAGAAATATTTACCTTTTACTTTGATGATATATTGGTTGAGGACTTTCTCGAAATCCACCACATAGATTCTTTTCATAATTCATGGTAAGCCCCACATTGCTGTTGGGTTGGATGATCCAAACAATTATTCTTCCAAGTCCACAACTACATAACTGCAAATAAAAATAACAACAATAACAATAATAAGAGACAAATGATACCAAAGCTATAATTGCAAACACCACTTCTTTTATGATCAAAGATGAGAAATCCATCAGTCGAATGAGCAAGATTTTGACACTAATATTATCTTAAATGTTAACTCTAGATAGATGGGATAAAGTGATTAAAAGATCTCGTGATAACCATAATGATGTGTAAGGGGGGTCATGTGCAGCAAAGTCAACTAGGTGGAGGGTTTGGATCATCAAACTATGCAGCAACATGAGGGTCCAACCATTATCCCAATTATAGAAACTATCGTTTTCACAAAAGCAAAAGACTTCACCGTATTAATACACTAGCCGCTCTTCTTTTGCATGGTCTTTTAGAGTACCAGACTAATCCTTAAGATATGCGCAAGCTTCCCTACCCCCACACTGAGTAACTCTACGGAGACTAATCCTTTGAAATGAAATGGAATCAAACTCAAAACTCCCCTCTAACTGCTCATGTAAGAGTTTGTAATTTATCTTGTCGGCTTCATTCTTTTTTCACTTAATTCTATTGACAGTCATATTATCTTTCACTTGATATTCTATAATATTATTATCAAATCACCTCAATCCCCATATTTTAACCCCTCTCCCTCTTCGTACTCCTTTCTACTCTTAATCATTCAACTCCATGTCGTGTTTGTTTTTGTCTTCTATATATCTATTTGCACAATCTTAACCAGCATTCGCTGTTTTTTTAATTTTATTTTACAAAGCAAAATTCAGACTTTCTATAATATATACTCATTTCTAATTTTAATGTTTATACCAGATCATCCAGTACTTCTAGAAAGAGGATGATTTGCTCAGAACCACATGACTAATGACTTATTTGAGGTTGCTGCCCATTAAAAGAACGACCTGAGCCCTGACTGATTTCTTGTTATTCTAACATGGAAACAAAACAACGAGCGACCACATGCAGCTCATATGCAACAAATAATTGTAGTACTTGCATGCAGGGGTTCAAAAATCGGCTCGCTCGATATATCGGCTGATATGCGATACAGACGATATTTCGCCCGATAATTTTATCTCTCATATCGATATCGGCATTTTCTCTCTCCTCCGATATCAGAACTGTGAAAAAACCGCAAAAAACCATGATGAACCATGACAAAACTGCAAAAAACCGCAAAAAACAGTGAACACCTCTAAAAACCGTAAACCCTGAACCTCGAAAAACCGTGAAAAATCGCAAAAAACTGCAAAACCCGCGAAAAACCGCAAAAAATCGTGAACACCCCTGAGAACCGTAAACCCTGGAAAACCGTGGAAAACTGTGAAAAACCATGTAAAAACCGCAAAAAACCGTATCGATGTTTTAAAAAAAAAAAATTAAATACCGAAATTTATGAATATCGGCCGATATTGTGACCGATATTGGACCTTTGCTTGCATGTGCTACCAGAGATGATCTGATCGTCCGCCAAGGCCCAAGACCCGATTACGCTGAGACGATAATCATCATCACCATCAAAACTATTAAGAGATGAATCAGTAAATTTCATTAGTTTATACAGATGGGTAAATGGTTCTATATGCTCATTGTACATGCATCCAATTCATGTGAATTGCAATGACATGCCAAAACGATTCATGTAAATTTTTATTAAAAGGTGGTTTTACTGGTTTACTGATCATCATGTGAAAAGAAAACAATGGAAGCAAGAAAATTTAATGGTCAATTCAGCAGTCCTCTTGAAAGGGTCTTCACTGACCACCCATAATGCCTTTTCAGACTTTAAAAACTGGGAGAGTCATTGACGCCTCGTGGGGGAGATGAGAGCCATTGACCTTAACTTTCATCTTCTATGAAAGAGATTTGGTCACTATCCATGAGCTGTTGCTTCAAATATCCAATTTCATCTATCTGAGACATGGAAATTGCTTTGCACAGATCACAAAACAAAGAGTTGAATGGAAATGAGACTGTCGTCATCGAAATGATCAAGCTTTCAGTTTGAACTGTCAACTGCATACAGTTTGCATATTGCCTTACATTAATAAATATGTTACCAAAATGAAAGAGAAACTATGCTGTGTAAATGAATTGCTCAGATCGTTCTTCAATAAATGGTTGTAAGACGTGCCTAATGGCAGTAGTTCTAAAATTTGAGTACTACCATGAAGACCATGTATATATTGTGCTCTGGTGGGAAATGAAATTTTACTTCTGACATATAGAAGCTCATTCTACCTATATGGTATACATGAAAATGTCAATTCTTCTGACTGCAGTCTGCTTGAAGCCACTCCTCTAGGCCATGCTCAATAGAAAGAATTAATGACCGACAAATTGTCTTTGGCTGTAAGAACTCCACCAAAGGGAAATTATTCCCCTGGAAAATTTGGGGAAAGATTCAAAGACCTCTTTACTGTATCCTCGATCCATCATACATTGAATCGGAAAAGCATGACATCTCCTTCCTGTACTAAATAATCTTTTCCCTCAGATCTCAGCTGCAATAGGAAGAAGGCAGCCCGTATCAGCTTCCATCCAGTAATACTTCTTGGTGTTTAACCATTCCAATAAAAAGAAGGGGGATTCTAAATGTGGGACACATGTCGAGTACATTCGTGCCTTTCCAGTTACAAGGCTGTTCGACACATGAATGTGGGTAAAGCAGTTGGAATGTGCAAAATAATTCAAATAATTTATATTGCACAAGGAAATCTATGCTAGTGACGAAGCATCAACTTACAAGTCCTTTCTCCCTTGCAGCTGCTAGTGAACCCGCTGCAACAAAATCATCATAAGCTACCTGATTCACCCACACATCAAAAGCACCAGGAAAGAAAAAATAAGTTTAGGGTGAAAATCTGAAGGTTAAAAGGCTTAATTAAATGATCACCTAGGGCCCGTTTGGACATACACCATATCACCATTAGATTGGATTCCATGATGAAAGGGATAGGTAACCAATTGGGATGTACCACATGCCATCATTTTGATTGGATATCCATACAAAAGCAATGAGCATCCACTTGACTGCCCATTGAGGGTGGACAATATCTCATAAACCAAATCCACGCAGGTGTATTTCCAATCCAGATTTTCCTTTGGTTGTCTAAAATATCACTTTGGGCAAAGGCCCAGCTGCCTGGAAAAGCTAGAAACTGAAAGGGGCCCCTGGAATGCAGGAAGTTTGCTGGATGTCCAGCTGACCGGATGGTTGATTGCACCACTGTACCCATCCACATTATAGGAGACAGTAGTACAGCACCCAAGTGCCACAAAAAATAGTAAAGAATTGCGATATACTTTTCAAATAAGCAACAAAAGTGTCTGGTCTCACTAGGAATCTTCATGGATTGAACATGATGATCCAAAACCTCAAAGAATTCATTTAAATTGATTATTGAATTTTTTGCATGATTCTTTTAGAAATACGACCACTCATACAAGGAACCATTTTCAGAATACAGACAGACATACATGGCAGTCTCTATATTGTGAAATAGAGACTCCTATGTAGGCCCATCCTATGATCAATCCAAACCTTTGGCACTAAGCAACCTCTGTGAATTGGTATAATCCCAAATTGGCACCCACTTCCCTCTTATACATAGCTGAATTTTTAATTAAAAAAACCACATTTATCTGTGCCCTGTAAGCCATTAGATTTTGAATCCTTGTATGGGATCACCCACCGACCCTATGTGGGCCAGTTGGATACTACCATATGCTTGAATTTGGGAGCCACTAAAATCACCTTGAATGAATCAACAAATCATGTTATTAAAGCCCAAAAGGTTTGGATCACTTCAAATACTTTTCTAATCCATTTTAATTGACTTTAAGCCCTCTAAAGCCTGGTTATCTATTGTAAGCTCTATATTCAAGCATAAACCTTTCAAATTGATCCATCTCTATAGGGATGCCAGTAATCGCGGGCGGGTGATAATTTTTGTGTGTTTGAGCATGTGTATTACTATTGGGTAGTTTTTAGCCGCACACCCATGACCTCTGCTTGAATATAGGACACCTACTAAAAATCACCTTTAATGGATCAACCAAGATGAGTTTTTTCTTTTTTGAAAGGTAACTTCTACCAAGATGTGTTTTAGAAGCCTAGAAAGTTGCTTCTCTATTTTAATCAACTTTGTGGCCTTCAAAACCATGCATTGATTGATTAAATCAAGGTTATTTCTCATAAGTCCCATATTAAAACATAGATCCTACCAGCCAACCTATCTCCCCAGTCCAATGTGAGCCCCACATACAGGTGTGGATGATGACTTTAGGTGGGTTTTTATACCCCCAACAATGAAAGGTAAATAGAGCTGCAACTTTATCAAGATTCAATTCAACAGGTGTAACAGCTTAGGTGTAGGATCCAATTCAAATGGTGGGTTGAGGGCAATGGGGCCCCAACCATGAGGGGTTTTCAACCTGAGAACCATCCAACATTCCTGGCAGAAACTGGTCGCTATTAGACCTCACTTGTTTTCCTTTTCTTCTTTTTTGTTCCCCCATGGTGGGACCCACCTCTGGATAGTCAAAATAGTTCAAGCCCCTCCTCTCTTGAATTAATATATGACTCACTTATTACCCCTCATGTATATTGTATTTTAAGAACCCTAGAAAATGTGACCCACTAAAATGTCTTGAAGCTTAGGACCTCACAATTCAAGGGCTATATATGTACAAATATGTATTTATACGATGCACTTATGGGGTTGGCTCTGTAAACCACAACCAACTAAAGGGGATTTTTGCTCTCCCCTGATCTAGCAAAAACTAAGAGCAAAACCTGAAGCTTCCTATGAAACAATGGGCTTGAATCAAATCTCTGAGTTCCAAGTCCTTCAGATTTGCTTCAAGCAAGTCACAAGAATGGCTAAGATTATGGCTCTTCTATTACTATGAGTCGCAAGTGGAGCAGTTATACTTGGATGCCACCTCAAAACTAGCAACTGGTAACAAGACCTTTCAATCTGAGCCATTCACATGAATCCTAACCTCTGATCTTGATCACAAAGTTAAAAAAGAATAATACCCCTAAAGCTAACAAAAAGTAACCAAAATACAACTTTTTTTTGAAATGTAAATGACCATAATAGGATTTTAGAATAGTAGAATAGATTAAGGAATGTGGAACTAAATCTCATTACATGTGTATATTGGGCTCGCTAATGGGCCTTAAGCTCGCTACTCCACTACATGTGACGTGTGCCTCATGGAAAGCTGATGGGACTTCAATGGAACCCGTGATCTCAATTTCATTAGTGTGTAATGAGTATCTATAAGACTCATCACTACCATCTATTGCCTGTAAAGACATGGGAGGAACCATGGTCTCCATGTCCAATTGAGATAGGTAGCACTGAGGCTTGGGTCACCAGACCAGATCAGCTAGATCCTGGAGCCTAGACGGATCAAATCTAATTGTAGCTTCAGGGTTTGGGTACTGTGATGTGGTTGGTGAGGGACTAAACTATCTCCTGAATTGTCAGAATCCAGGGAGGCTTCAGGTTCAGGTACCATAGTGTGGTCAACTGAAAAGGGGGGAGGCAGGAAATCTCCTGCTTGAGGCCAAGGAACTTGTCAGAAAAAAGTTCAGCCTGATTGGTAGGGGGAATCAATAGGAAGGAAACATGGTAGATGTATATATTTTTTGAAAGGTAACTATTCACAAAAAAATGGGGAACTTTACAAAAAGATAACCACAAAGCTGGGCTAGGGCTAGCATCACCGACATCCCCTCAACCCAAGAGTTTACAAAAAGATAACCAGAAACCCGGGTTAGCATCACCCGCCACCCCCTCAACCCAATAGAAATACAAACTGTCTACGAAATCACAAGACATAAAATACCTGCTTAGCCTTTTCATCAGCTGCAGACTTCGCAGCTCTAGAACTCCAAGAACATAGTAGATTGTTTGGCTCAATTTCTTTCTTTGGTGGGATTGGTCGGCGACCAACTTCCGTGTGAAAAGCTGACCCATTTTTTGACATTGAAAATCAAACCCATTTCCCCAACCCATTCATATGGATATTCTGAAATAGTCAAGAGCTTATTGTTAGCTCTAGGGAGCTCTCCATCTCATTTTTAATAGTCCAGCCCCCCTGGTTGTAGTGCTGCCCAAATATAGGGAAGGACTGCTTATTAGAGTTCATGTCCTGTATTGCCTACTACGGCTCACAATCCATAAAATTTATATGCAGAGGATGTTTAACAACACCTATATTAAGACACAGCCCTATTCTAGATCAAATTTTATTAAGGTTTGCTAGGTTGAGGTCTTACTTTCCAGCATGATCATATGGGGTTGGGCTAGAACGAATTTCAAGGCCGACATATAAAACAGACCAAGCTCAAGCTCGCCCTTCTTAGACCTGTTCCAGTATGTCTCCACCCTCGCTTGTATGTTCCTTACCATGCCAGTGTTCAATACAATGTCCATCCCTGACTACATTTTCAGTACTTCCTCTTTAAGTCCAAGACATACTTGAACATGTGATAGGTATATACCAGTTCATGAAGCCTCTTTAGGCTCATGGTTCACAAAAGTGAGAAAGGTCATAACTGATGTTCCCAGTGAGAAATGCAGTGTGTACTGGCAACTTACAGTCTCAGCTCGAATGAAGCCTTTCTCAAAGTCTGAATGAATTACACCAGCTGCTTGTGGTGCCGTCATTCCTGAATGATCAGAAGCATTTATTAGAATTAATAATAGATTTTAAAACATTTGTAAGGACATTATAGCCCCAGGTGACCAACTAAATTCTACTCACATCTCCTCATAGATATGCACAATTGCTAATATGTGCTATGGGTGGAGATCTATTCCACTATCAAGAGGGCTACATTGTAGATTCCTTAACCCCAAAAAATTGGCCACTTCACTCACCAGGCAAGACCAATGCATAAGAAATGAATAGCAGTACAAAATATAGAAAGCAGTTCACATGTTCAGTATGAATGCCCATTCTTGAGCCAAGGATCTATATAGTGGAGCCACCTTGAAGATTCCTTGGCCTAGAGATGGGTCAGTACACTTACCAGGCAAGCCACATGAAGAAATGAATGGCGGTAGACTAGAAAACATTGAAAGTAATTCCAATGCAATACTTGGTTGCCTATTCTTGGGTCAAGGCATCTCAATAGAGGCGGCACATGATTAGTGATTCAAATCATGCACATATTGTTGCCTTCAAAAGTAAGTAGGGATATGAGGGCAGTAGTAGAAATTTTGGCAGAGTCCTAATCAACAGAAAACAACTTATAATGTATATATATACTTGAGGACTTAGAAGGCAAACCAACCTGCAAGAATGGTCCAAGCTTTTGTTTCCTGTAAATGTTGGAAGTGAGTGGTAAGAATTTAAAATTAATTCTGGTAAAGCATATTATATATCGATTTCATATTTGATGCCTCACCTTCTCCCTGATGTGAAGTACGTACGAAGCCCCAAAAGTTGGTATGTTGATCTTATGAGGTTTCCAAGACTACTTTCACTGACACCAAGGGATTTTAAGTACTCATTTCGTTCTTCAGGTGGGAGTTCAGTAAGCTCAGACTCAACCTGTGATGCAATTCATGCCTCATTACCACAAATCAGGTCCATTGAGTTAAAAAAATCAGCACTGATGCCGAACAAACAGTAAGAAATAGAAGCATAATACACATGTGCGCACTAGGAAGGTTTAAAAGAAGCCAATGTGGAAAGAACTTCCCAGCAAAAATCACCTTAAATTTATGAAATCTCACCTAGAAAAGATACAATATAGGAGGCAGCTAGGATTTTTTATTTAAAGAGAAAAAAGTGATAATAAGAAGGGAAATAAGCATATAAAAGGAGCAAATTAGGCTTTGAGACAGCCAAAAGAACCTTAGAAAAGCCTACAGAAGATTACAGAACTAGAAGGTAACAGTCCCTAATCTTTCCAAAGAATCAGCCTCCGCATCAGCTGATTGTACGATATGAGAAATAGAGTGATCCTTCATCCATATCTATCTTCAGACCTCCCTTAATAGAATCAGTCAGCTTCATGCACTAGGGGTAAAGTAGGAGGTTAATGAAATTTCTCATCAAGTAATGCTGATTTGATTCTAAAAAGAGAAAGCAAGTGCTAATTCAAAGAAACTTAGTTCTTTGAAGGACCATTTATTCAACTTATACTTCACAGGTAGAGCCATGTTGATCATACTGCTTATCTGAAAGGTTGACAGCAGGCACTAATCTCCTTACAAAGAATATCGGCCATTCTATCACCATGCTGTCAAAAGCACAGACAATAGAATGGCTGTCAGCTTACATTCAAGTCAGTCTATTTCTACACACCTTAAGGATTATCACTTTTTTAAAAAGGATTATCTTTTTAGAAAATGAGGACAAAGCATGGGATATCATGGTGCAACCTAGCTCCTGATAATTCTAGTCACCAATATCCACTGCCCACAAAGTAGGCCAGAAATGAAATTGTGGCCCAACAGGCATAAAAAGGTGGGTCTGCTTCTGAAATAGGTTAGTTTACGGCATGCTTCAGAAGAATACACACCTGTGCTGAGATTGTAACCAGCCCAGATTGCATCTCAGATGCAAGGGATGTCACATCTCTGACATGAGGATTGCTCCCCGGCTCAGCAAGATCAGATTCCGCCACATTAGCTACATAAATTACTGGTTTCATTGTGAGCAAACAAAGATTCCGTATAGACTCCTTTTCAAAATCTGTTAATGAAATGGATCGTGCTGGTTTGCCATCCATCAGCGCCTGCTGAATTCTTTCCAATGCAGATCCTCTGCTTCTTCCTGGAATCCACAGAAAGGTGAATTTATCAATAAAGGCCAACTGCAAAAAAATGGAAGGCACAGAAGTCCAGGGAAGAAGTTACCTTAAGCTTTGATTGTGAATCCTTTGCTTTGCTTTTTTTAAGCTTTTCCATTCTTTTCTCAATCTGCACTTCTTATAGCAGACACGACTTAGTCCCACAAGTGCAAACCCTCCCTATAATATTTCTTAAATGGCACTAGATGTAGCTCTAACATGGATACCTGGTCTAAATCAGAGAAAACTAGCTCTAAATTGATAACATCAATATCTGATTTTGGATCAACTTTGCCGTTCACATGGACAATGTCATTATCCTCGAAACAGCGTACAACCTGGAAAGACAATTGCAGCATACAATGTCACCATTTCCAAGTATAGGAAAAGATCAGAGGTCCACACACAAATGCAATACAGTACAAGTCCTCTTTGATGCAATCCATGGAAATCCATAAAAATAAATAGGAAGTACAAGGGGAGATGGAACCTTTGTTGTTATATAGAAGACCATGACCAAAGGCTTGGTAAATCCTTTTTCCCCAAATAAAGATGATTTTATTGCATTTTTTCTTTGAAATGAAGATGATTTTATTGTTGAAAAATAAAAGAGCCAAACAAACTACAGCACTAGCAAACAGGAACTCTAGCAAAGGTTAGAGCAGGCCAAGGAAAGGCTTGTAAAATTCTCTGGTGAAGTTGGTTATTGAACAGACAAGATATGTAATAAATTACTAAATTTGTGATCCAGCGGATTAACAACAATAAATTTAAAAAGGAACTCTCACTTCCAATGAAGCACCGATACGGGTACGCGTATCGGATACGACACATATCCGATACGGGGACACGGCAAATTTTTAAAAACTAGGATACGGGTACGGCAGGATACGCCGAATTAAAAAATTATATAATATATATATATATAATAAAAATAATAAATTCAAGCATTTACAAAAAAAATCATAAATTCTACTTTTAGATAAAAAGAGTCAACATTTCAACAAATATAAGTCACTCACAAAACATGTTTAAACTTATTACAAAATCTGATGGAAAGTTTCAATCTCTTCATTTCCTTCACCGGCATCAGTAAAAACAACTGCCTCCATATCTGGTTCATCAAGAGACAAACTTGCAACCTCTAGAACTCCAGCTCCGTCAAATGGATCCCACTGATCTCCTCCAATGTCCCACATCCTAGTTGGTCCTTTGACATAGCCTTCATTCTTCCTTGACAAAAGACGAAGATTTGTATGTATGAACACCAAATCTTCAGCTCTCTTAGGATGTATCTTGTTCTTTTCATGGTGGATGAATAAGTAGGTGCTCCAATTCCTCTCACAACACGATGATGAACATGGTTGTACAAGAAGCTTAAGAGCCATCGTTTGCAGTCTTGGTATAGAAGATCCATAGGTCACCCACCATGTTTTTGGATCCAAGTCCCATCTATCTTGTAAACAATCAAAGGACCCAAATACATCAGTAGCTCCTGAAAACCTTGCATATTCTGTCAGAACAGCTTTCCTCTCATTCACATCAGGAAATACCTCCTCAAACATTTGTTTCTCTCATCAGATATCTCTGGATCCTTATGTGGTACAACCCTATTCGGAGCTTGAGCAAGCCATTCACTACTATAATACCTATAGGTTAGAAAAGCATAACATTAGTTTGTAAAACATGAAGTTCAAAATCTAAAAAAAATCAAAATAGATAAATTACCTTGGATTCAAAGAATGAGCCATGCAATGTAGTGGTGTGCAACTTTTAGTCCATCGATCAATGAGTACATCATACACCACACCATAAAAAGTAGATTGCTCATCTAGCTCCTTCAACTCATGGCCATATATCGCCGCCTTCACTTGCTCTATCATTGAATCCCACATATCATAAACCAAATGAAGGGTCGGCTTATCCGTGTCGCACAACCGGAGCATCTCATAGATTGGGCGTATAAAAGAAAGAATGTAGTCAACCTTGTCCCACCATACATCATTTAAAATCATCTCTTTCACAGCTTGAGCCTTTCCAACATCATCCTCTCGGTAGGCACTCCATTCCTCACAAATAACCATCTCCTGAAGGCGACGCTTGATAAGCTTCAATCTCTTCAACATCACAATGGTGGAAGCAAATCGTGTCTCGGCCACAACAAGCAATTTCAATGGTACAATGGAATTAAAAATAGCCAATTTCATAGAATGATTCATAATGAAATTGCGAATAAAACATGCATCATCTGAAACTTCAGTAATCCAATGGCATTCAGCAAAAACATTCTCATTCCTCTCTGTATTTTTTGCTGCACATATATTTTTTAGTGCAAGATTTAATGTGTGCACCACACAAGGAGTCCAAAATATGTGAGGGTAATGACCTTCAACAAGTAACCCCGCTGCCTTACATACAGGAGCATTATCGGTCACAACTTGCACCACATTCTCTGACCCAACCTCACGAATTGTGTCTATCATCAATTTGGCAATGTAGTACTTATCTTTATATTCTTTGACCCATCAACAGCTTTCAAGAAAATGGGGCCTCCCTCAGATGCAGCCATGAAATTGATTAACGGCCTCCTTTGTGCATCACTCCACCCATCACTAACTAGGCTCATCCCCTTCTCATGCCAAGTATTTTTGATTGGTTGGAGCAACCTTTCAATGTTTGCTCTCTCCTTTTGTAAAAGTGTGGTTCTTAAAGCATTATAACCTGGAGGAACATACCCAGCGATCTGATTGTTGGCAGAAAAAGTATATGAACTAAGATAATATGGATTTCTAGCAAAGTGAAATGGCAAACCACCTGAATAAAACATTCTAGCAATTTCACTTGTAAGCCGATCTCTAGCATCATTTTTAAATGCTTGTTCCAAAGCACTTGTACCTCCAACTCGTCTTTTTTTCCCCTCACTAGTTGATGCTGAGGCCATATGAGTTGCAATGGAACGATTCGATAAGGGAACATTTCTTAGTCTAGACCTCTCTTCAGCTTCAGAAACAACTTTGAAGAGTTCCCTTAAATATTCTTCAGTCACAGAAAAACACATTTGAATCCCTTTACCAGATTGCCTCAATAGATGACCCTTAACCCTAGAGTATGAACCTTTGAAATCCTTATTACAAAAATTACACTTCCACTTCCTATTTCCACCTCCAATATTTGGATCTCTACTTTGATATATTGTAACATATGACCAAAGAGGACAATGGTCATCCATAGCCTCGGAGGAACAAAATCTACTTGTACCTGTACTACTAGATGAACCACACCTACCACTGCCCTCACCACCAGTAGCCATTTCAATTGATAAAGTGCCTGAACGGCAAACATAGATAGAAAAAAAAAGCAATTAATTAACTAAAATATACAATCAGATAGACCCATATTATCAGAACAGCAATAACAGGTAGAGAGAATATGACGTCTAATATAAAGAGGGAAAAAAGGAGAAGAAAAGAATAGGAGAAAATTGTAATCATAAAAGACTAAAAGTGTAAAAGGAAAAAATTCCTTCCTTCCCATTATTTAAATTTTTATTTTTTAAATTTTATAATATCAACGTTATCCCAAGTTATTGATACGTCTATTTGGAGATGAAATTTTCAAACTTAATAATTTTTATTTATTTAATAATTACAATAAATTATAGATTTGACAAAATATAAGTTAATAAAAAAATAATAAAGATTAGTATTCCTTTTGTAAAATTAAACAGTTTCAAATTCTATTTAAAAAAATCTTTAACCATCAATCAGGTTAATTATTTTCAATCATTTTTCTATTATAATTTAAAATTATGTTTGATTTAATAATCATCTTATTCTATTTAAAAAACTCTCTAACCATCAATCAGGTTAATTATTTTCAATCATTTTTCTATTATAAATTTAAAATTATGTTTGATTTAATAATCATCTTATTCTATTTAAAAAAATCTCTAACCATCAATCAGGTTAATTATTTTCAATCATTTTTCTATTATAAATTTAAAATTATGTTTGATTTAATAATCATCTTATTCTATTTAAAAAACTATCTAACCATCAATCAGGTTAATTATTTTCAATCATTTTTCTATTATAAATTTAAAATTATGTTTGATTTAATAATCATCTTATTCTATTTAAAAAAACCTCTAACCATCAATCAGGATAATTATTTTCAATCATTTTTCTATTATAAATTTAAATTATGTTTGATTTAATAACATCTTATTCTATTTAAAACAATCTCTAACCATCAATCAGGTTAATTATTTTCAATCATTTTTCTATTATAAATTTAAAATTATGTTATTTATAACTTTATTTTGAAAATAACATAATATCTAACTTAGATGATTTATAAAGTTGAAAATAACATAATCAAGTGAATAATTTATAACCTTATTTTGAAAATAAGGTCTTCACAGTTCACACCCAATCTCTACCAGTTACTTCTATCGGTATTTTAAGGGAAGAGAAAAAAACAGTGCCTAAAAAAGGGAAGAGAAAAAAACAGAGCCTAAGAAAGGGAAGAGAAAAAAACAGAGCCTAAGAAAAGAAGACAACGATGGAGAGAAGAAGAGGAAGAAGAGAAGAAAGGAGGAAGAAGAAGAAGAAGAAGAAGGGGAAAAACGAAAAACAGAAGTAGAAAAAGAGAAGACGAAGAAGAAGGAGAGAAGAGGAAGAAGAAAGGCATACCTGGAGAAGATGCAGAAGAAGATGAATAGAGAGCAGAGAGCAGAGCCGGCGAGCCGCGAATCGGAAGATGAAGACGAGCAGCAGGGAGGAGAGAGCACCGAATCGAGAGCAGAGGCAGCGAATTGAGAGCAGAGGAGGTTTCGAAATTTGAGGGTTTCGAAGGGTTGTCGCGAGACGCATAAGAGGGTTTCGAAATTTGAGGGTTTCCAAGGGTTTTCGCGACAAGCAGAGAGCAAACGGAAGTAAGAAGTAAGTTTTTATTTTTTTCTTTTTTTTCCCCTCTTTTCTCCCGTTTTTCGCCGTATCCCGTGTTTGCCGTGTCCCGTGTGCCGTATCCCGTGTTTAGCCGTATCCCGCCGTATCTGTACGTGTCGGATGGCGTATCCGAGCCGTATCGGTAATTAAAATATATTATTTAATTAGATACGTATCCAACACGTATCCGCCGTATCCGGCCGTATCCGTGTCGGAAACGTATCCGACACGGATACTCCGATGGTTTCGGAGTATCCGTGCTTCATAGCTCACTTCTCAACAACAATGATAATAGAAAAACAATGGCATAGGCCATTAATCCATGGTATATACTATATAGTTGCAATGAAATTGTGAAGTTAAGTCTTACTAATCTTCACTGTCTACGGTAGATAAATTAGTTAAACTTGGGAGAGACTAGTTGGCACTAACAATCAGGGTAATCATCTAATGCAAAATTGCCCCACCCATGTTACACCAAAAACAGCAAGAAGCCTTCACCCCATTATAGATATCCCAGGCCACTTTCTACTACATGATCAGATCATCCAAACCCTCTATAAATAAACTTCAAAAAGTACATAAATTTTTGGTAGAACCATCCATTTTCTGGGCTCTTGATAGATGGTTACATCATCCAATTATGGTAATGAGCAGCTCACATATCCATGGTGAGCCTTCATGTCTAATATCTATCCCTAGTTGGGCCCAGGAACAATTATGGGAGACCTGTGCGCAATTCATGTGTAAATTTTAGGTCATGAAATAAATTAACATGCATGGAAACAAATCTTGAGAAATCAAGAAATAGTTTCAAATTCAAGGACATGTTTCACAGGCCAGAATTAATTTTTTGCAGGCCCATGACAGTCCATTGATGATGGATCATAATAAATAATTTTAGGCTCGCAACCCAAAAATAATATTTTGGCGAGTCCAATAATGAAAAACAGTTTATGGACCCAAAAACAGTATTAATTTTGGTCTAGATTGAAATAACATTTTCATATCCAAATTTGAATTGCAGGAAATTGAATTCTTAATGAAAGAATCCAATGTCTTCAAATTGTCATCCATTGGACGGCAGTTTACCCTTAAATTGGGACCCGATTACAGGGGTCTTCAATTTAACTAGCTTATCTTGGTTGGAAGGATGATATAAGAAACAAAAGTAAATATGTTTTTTCTTTAAAAGGTAACAAAAATAAATTAGTTAGGACTTAGGACCATGAAAGGCCATTTTCTAAGGAGTGCTTTGTCATTTTCCTAGTGATGAAAAATGAAAAGCATAGAAATGAGACCCTTCCCTCTTCTTCCATGGAATAAGGCACTTTGCCAAAAGCACAAAAGATTGAGACCTTATCCCATTCGTTTGAAGAATTTATTTCCCATAGGAGGGGATAAAAAAAAATAGCAAGTAAAAAGGGGAAGGTTTCCATGCTTGGCGAAATAGTGTTTCGTTCATTTTCAAACGCAAACAACAAAACTCTGGGTTTCCATGGCCGACGCCTATTCAAGGAAATCAACAAGCAACCTGTAAAGCTGAGATAAAATAATGCCCTAGTCCCGTCTTGAAAACATTTACTTTGGTTCTTTATCTAACTCCTAAAAATCCAAACCAGAAGGGGAAAATTTTTTAATCAGGGAAGAGTCATGTAACCCCCTTCCATTGCCTCAAAAGGTAGCTATTGTGGACATTAGAACCGGGATTTTTTTTTGGAAACATCATCAGAACAAGGAAATGAACCTTTGTTCCAAATTAACCATTAAATGGACAATAACACACTTCATAAATCATAATTATTTCATTGTCATTGTATTAGCCACTTGATTTCGGTTTTCCATGAACAACAATTATCTTTATTCATGAAAATTGTCAAAAAGGAAAAATGAACCATGGGTAAGCTAAGGGTACAAGAAATTCAACATCTAGCAGAGAACACAATACAAATTTGTAAAAGGCAGATTAAAAATCCAATTGTTGCAAACGGAACACAAACTAAATACTTGTGATTGATAAAAATATCTTCCAACCAATTTTAATACCATTCAAGGAAAAAAATTGATACCTACATATGAATGCACGCACCTGGAGTATGGAATCCACTTCACGGATATGTGAGAGGAATTTATTCCCCAACCCCTAAAATACCAAAATTAAAAGATCAAAAAGAAACCACGCAACAACTAAGCAATGAGAAATACATGGACAAAAAGAGTTACAATGCTTGAATATGACATTATATTTTCAGCATCTTTTTTTTTTTTTTTTGTGAAATGGCGACAGATATTTTCATTCAATAAAATAAAGAAGTACAACATAGAAGCCTCCTTGTATAAGAGGGCTATACAAGGCAAAATAAAAGTACAAAACAACAGAGTATTAACTACCTCTCCTTGACTGGCTCCTTTTACAAGCCCAGCAATATCCACAAATTCTATAGATGCTGGGACTGTACGCTGAGACTTACTAAGATTTGAGAGAACTTCAGGCGTATCTGGAACTGCAACAACGCCTACATTAGGCTCTATTGTACAAAAAGGGAAATTAGCAGCTTGAGCTTCCCATTCTCAACCTGCAAACAAAGTAAAATTTTATGGGTTTTTTTATTTTGCTAAAAAAAGCAAACAAGAAAACTGCAAAGAGATGTTTATCATCATCATTGTTGCCAAAGTCATTCATCCCATAACCATATCCCAACTACTTCTCTGTGTCACTCAAACTCATGACCTCTATGATCATAAGGATGAGTACTCACCAACTGAATTTGAGCCTCTAGTCAAAACAACAGAAAAGACGGCAAAAGAAGTAGCACTACGTTACCTCTAATAAAGAACATTTATGTTCTCCTATAAGCCATGCCAATTTTTTAGTGAAGATCTACAAGGAAATGTACAGGACATATTGCCAACCATAAAAGCCACTATATAAAAAAGGACCAAAGGTATAACTAACAAAACCGAGAACTCTGCTTACTTGAGTCATATCGCTGTATAACAAGATCAACTCTCTCTCTCTCTCTGTGTGTGTGTGTGTGCGCGCGCGCGCGTGTGTGTGATTTGTTTCTTTTTCTTCTTTTTTTGAATGACCCACTGCATAATAATTTCATAAAGAAACTCTGAAAAATTACATTCCTAAAATGTCCCAATGGAAAAGAAAGACCTTCTTCTTCAATGAATGAACATAGTTGGAAAGGGACATGTTTCAAGATTCTATAACTTCTTATCCTTTTTCTTTTCTTTTCTTTTTTCTGAATGATAAGACTTTAATTTCTTTCAAACCAAGCTTTCCACAAATTGCAAATGGAGTTCACCAGTTCTGCAACAAATTACCATTTGTTTACCTTTATATGTGAATGAGCCACAATGAAAAGAAGTCTTCAAACTTTCTGTGGAAAAGCAAAACGAGTTTGAAGAAATTGAGGAAATTACTCCACATTATATGATACCATGACAATGTAGGAGGTTCCAGAAATCCTTGTTTGACCAACACGTGAAGCATAAGTTTGATAGCCTCACCCTTCTGGTTTAGAAGTCCTTGAGTGCATGAAATTATGTGCATAAGCATCTTTGAGGATAGATACATCCAGATTGCTGAAAATAGGTCCCTAGAAAGCCTGTGTGACTTCTAAATTCAAACTTAATATGTTTACCAAGCTCATCAACTAACTATAACTTATTCACTAAAAGTAACTCACATGTCTAAAAAAATGGGATGGAAATAATAAGGTGGTGCAACATGAGAACATTAGGATATCACCCGTGAAAGTTCCCAGCATTAGGATGGTTGATTCAAAATTCACTAACCCAACAAAAATAGTTTCTGGATAACTTTGATTAGGAATGTAAAGATGAGGATTTATATGTGCATGAAGGAATATAATGATCAGGTTTCTGGATATGGGGGTTTCATATAGGGAGGACTTTTTGGTAACAAGAGGACCAAAATTGCTTATGTCGCCTTCTCAGGCTCCTTACAGATGAAGGTTTCATCAAATGCATTGAGTTGGGGAGATGGCCCATCATTGGGGTTCCATGCAGACTTCGTTTAAGGAGACTACGAGATTAGCATATCCATGGAGGTTATTTTGCTCGTAATCCTGGAAAGATAAATAGGGAAGCTGATAACCTAACAACAGAAGGCAGTCAGAGACGATTGGTCATGACTAATTTGACAATGGTCTTGCATTTGAGGAAAAGTCATCCATCAATCCATCAAGGTTTTTGTTCATTTATCCTTTCCTTTCCACTATTCTCATGGAGCTTCTTTTCATAATACATTCTTGGTTGGAAATACTTTGAAAACATTACACTTTGTTAATGTACGTGTATATCTGCATTAAAAGACACAAGATGGGCCAAAAAGTATAGAGAGAGGAAAGAGGTTACATGTTGTTGTGGGCTGGTTTCTGTTTGGCCTGTGTACCATGGTGTTTTGCGCCTTTTATGCTCCTGTGTGGGCCAAAAAGTATAAAGAGAGGAAAGAGGTTACATGTTGTTGTTGGCTGGTTTCTGTTTGGCCAGTGTACCATGGTGTTTTGAGCCTTTTCTGCTCCTGTGTGGGTTCTAATTCTTTTTCCCTATCCAATAAATCTGTTAACCATTTGAGAGGCTTGGGCCTCTTCCCTCGCAGACAGGATTTCTCCATTACGGGCAATTTTAAGAGCTTGGAAAGAGTGCATTAGTTTGTCCTAAAGCCTAGTTGCTGAAGGTCCTGTCTTGCTTGGGTGTACAGGGTTGAGGATGTTTCTTTTTTGTTTTCAGTTAGTTGTATTGAGCACTTCTAGTGCCTTTTCTTTTTAATACAATTACATTACCATTTCAATAAATAAATAAATAAATCTGCTAACCTTTCAAATAAGAAATAATTATGCAAAAATTTTAATCCAAAAATATCATTGAACGTGCACCTAGCTTTACACCTTATACTCTAGGACTTCTTTGCAATTTAAGAAATTGATAAAAGGTCTTTTGAGTAAAATCTGAAAACAATAAGATTGTTTCGGAGAAGGCTATTGTATAATTGGTTGAAAATTTTAATAGGAGCTTTTTTTAAAGGTGGTAGTTTTGATGGGCTTTACATTTGTAAAGTGGGTAACAATCAAATTCCAGTGTCTTATAATCCATATGTATCTCTCAACAGTAAACAGACTATCAATCAAATAATTTATATCACTCGACTCATTAATCACTAATCCAAGAAATTTCAAATCCTAAATTTCATCCTTAATGCTAAAACAATCACACATGCAGTCAAGTTGGCAAACCAAGGTAAATTAGAGGGTTATGAGACTTGAATGGCATGGAGGTAAATGGATTGTTTTTAGGAAAGCCCACTGGAGATTTGGAGGAGGATGTTGATGATGATATAGGAGATCAGTAAACAAAGTGCAAAGGATTTTTGGAATAAGGTCATTAGCACAAGATGCCAGGTTAAGGGAATTGGAAATTTGGGAGGTCATAAAATTTGTGAAGATAGATTCAAGAGTACATAGAGCGACCCATTAACTTATAAGTAATATATCAAGTATTCTAGTGAATAAAAAATTCAACATTTAATAAAAGTGATTAAGCTGTAGATACAGATCCTATGACTTGAAAATTCAAATGAATGGTCGGAATCTAGAAAACTTATATGACTGCCAAACAGATGAGGAAAATGCCATTAATTCACGAAATCCTTAGATATGTTGTTTGACATTTCAACCCATGAAATGTGGTGTCCCTTTTGAGGGTGCTTTTGTTGTTTACTTTCTAAGGTGCATCTCTTCTATGTCATTTTTCCATCTTAACAAATTTTACTTACCTCTAAAAGAAGTTTAACCCATTAAATCCATAATCTTAAACTTCTACGTTTTTTTATATATAATCTTAAACGTGTTTAGGTCAGCCTTGACCAATCCATTGCACTTAGGTGGAATTTCAATCTGGGGTTAAGTGTAGAGTGGGGTAGAAAGCAAACTTAGGTAGAGAAATTCCACCCTAAGGAAACTGCATTTTCTTTGCTCTTTTTTGGTTTTCATTGGTGAATTTGGAAGTGGAGTAACAGTTTTACACGGAGAAAGAAAATAGGAAGGACAGCAAACTTAGGTAGAGGAATCCCACCCTAGGGAAAGTCCATTTTCTTTGCTCTTTTTTGGTTTTCATTGGTGAATTTGGAAGTGGAGTAACAGTTTACACCTAAGCAACTGGAGAAGGAAAATAGGAAGGACATTGACCAAGGTAAATGGTGATTTCCCTGCCCCTAAAAAATGCAAACGCTTGCATTGGCAAGTGGGGTAAGTGCTCTCCATTTTTTGTCCTCTCAGGTGCTATCAAAGGTTCTACCTTCCCCCCCACCCCCATTATCATACATCCAAGCACCACCTTAGAGGTTGCGACTCCGAATCCTACTATAGAAAATTTCGTCAACAATAGTTTCTAACATAGTAAGATACTCCAAAACCTACTTATCAGTAAATATTACTTTCAATTCCACTAATCAACAACAATTTATCTCACATTGTACCCGGATTTTAAGCAGATTACCAGTGAAAAGAATCATAATACACATGAGAGAGAGAGAGAGAGAGAGAGAGAGAAGGGTCTTACGACGGCATTGAAGAGAGTGGATTTTCCAACATTTGGAAGGCCAACGATGCCAGCCTTCAAGCTCATGCTCACCTTGGAAGAAGAGGAGAATCCTCTCCTTCGGACTGGAGAAAAAACGAGCGAGTATCCGTTTCTCCATTCTAGGGGAGTCATTCTACAGACTGAGGCCAGTCCCAGAGCTGGCACCAGATGTTGGTAGGCCATTTTCGCCATTGCTGCAGATTATACAGAGAGACAGACAGAGCCGCTGGAAAACATGGAGAGGAGGCGACAAACCTTTCTGTTCTGGGGATATCTTAACCAAGACTGCCACACTTGTGAGTGTGGCACACGAATCTGAGATCTGAACCGTTCATCAGGCGACTCCTACGTAGAACATACTCAATCATGAAGATGAGGGCGTTGCAGCCGTTGTTTAAAATGTTGAAATAATTCGACAGACTCAGTTTGAGTTAGTTAACTGGATTTGATGAATTTGGACTACAGCGAGTCGGTGATTTTTCTTAATATTTTTTAAATTCAAGTGAATTTTTTAATTCACTAAAAAAATCTGATTTTTTGGGTACTTACTTGGTAAGAACAAGGGATCAAAAAATCACGGATACGGATATCGACCGATACTGGCGAGACCTTGGTCATATCGGCTGATATATCACTCTTCCAATTTTTTTCCAAAAAATGCATCGGCCGATATCAGCGAGATCTTTATCATATCGGCCGATATCTCGCGAGTACAGCCGATACGTACAGTGTCAATCGAGATTTGTAACCCCAGTAAGAACTAAGAACTGTGACCAGTTGCATTCCTTCCAATCAACTATTCCTTTATAGAACACAAGAGACTGCTAATGCTTTTGGACCTTCAGATGGACAGAGGCCCATGTCTGAACCCATTAACATTCAGGTCCGTAAAGTTACCCTGGGCCCTGTTTTTCTGGAAAAAGACTAAATGAGAAATAGCTAAATAATTTACCATTTATCAATAATGACGGATAGACCTGCACCAGTAAGAAGTTGTCTTGCCCTAGTTACAACCTTGATGAGGACATAGGATTCTTGGCTCACCAATGTCTCTTGACAACAAACTAAAAGCAGCAAACTTTTGAAATTTCGAAATGAAAGCGACTCACATCACTGGCCTTCTTGGCTCAGCCCATCAACAACATAAAATGGCCTTTGAACCTCAAAATGAGTGTGCCTGTTAACATCATCATCATGATTATCATCAAAACTTGTTTATCATTAGTTGATTGGAAGTATGGATGTCATAATCACAGTTATCAATGGCGTCACATTTATTTGATACCTTTCCAACTTACTATGACACTGCTTGTCGATGAATGGTCCGTTGAAAACGCACTATGGTTTGAGAAGCTTGGGCCTAAGATCTTTTGTTCTTTCTCATTAGTCATCGACTATCATTATATGAACAAAGATGCAAAAACTCTGTCTATTAATCTCTTGGAGTTTTAGAAAACGAGAGTCTTGAGTTTGATTCTTATTTCATTCTAAAGGATCATTACTCGTAGAGTTACTCACTATGTGTGTCTAAAAAAGTTTGTACATTTTTCAAAGATTAGTCGGATGTTCTAAAAGATCTAGAAACTACTAAAATCCAATTAGATCTGATAAAACTTGATGACGCTACACTGTTTTTAGCCCCTCGCAAATTAACATTGATAATTCCATCCTGGAAGTGGGTTTGTTCTCCTTTGTTGGAATGGTTCAGGCTTGATCATAGTTTCTAGTTTTTAAGAGAGGATCTAGTCAATGCTTCAATTAATTAAACTGATCAAGCCAGCAGCGGGCCTTCGCTACAGCTAATGGACCTGTTCTTTTAACCTGTCTAAAGTGAATTGATCCGAACCAGGACACGAATCTCCATGGCTGGCCTCAGCCTAACTCATTGGCTCATCTTTAGAAGCCCAGCTCAATTAATTCAAGGATTAATCACGATGCCTCTATTTTGAGATTGGATCACAAGCACATAATATCAGATCGGGCACAGAAGGAAGGCCCAACAGAGATGGTGTGGGGCATGCCAATTTTAACCAATTACTGTGAACTGAGTGTGATTATTATTTATATTTTGTACATAAAAGGCACTTTACATTATTAAACAATCTACAATGTGCCTCAACAGAGATGCTTAGATGATCAACATCTAGAAATCAATACTCGTTACAATAAGATTCAGAAATAATATCATTAGAGCCTTTTCCCCCTTAATGGCCCAACAGGTAGGGCAGGTCCACTGGCCTTGATAGATACAAGGAATTGTATACTAAATAGCTACTCCTCTAACCACCTGATCAAAGGTCCTGGGCTACCCTAAAAAAATAATTGTGCCGACACGGGTGTCGATAGGACCGTATTGACACAACACAAATATTGACTCTTACATACTGATACACCTTCGTCTGTAACACACCATAATTTCCTCTCAACATAGCGGTCAACCGCATTGTTTACTTGTTCTCAGACGATGAAAATGAATTTCATGCATTCATCCATTTCTTCACTTTTTTTTTTTTTTTTTAATTTACATGTGAGAAACCGTAGGATATCCAGTGTAAAACCTTCAAAGTATCTCACTAGCCCTAAGGTACATCAAAGTTAAATCATGAAACCTCGAACCCACAACATCTGAGACCGGAGATTTAAATGAAAAAGAATCTCAACCTTGTAATTTTTGCTATACGGCTAATCTAGAACCCTCTTTATATCTGAAACTGGGTTAACATGCCACGTACTTTATGTGAAAATAAAAAATTGGTCGGGCAATGATAACGACACGTTGATGAAGTATGAAAGAAAATTGAGCTATCATCTTTTAAAAATGGTTTGGTTTCTAGGTCCATCTCTGGCCCACAGGCCTATAAGACTGACAAAGCTCTGGTGAGGGTGATGGAGCCAAAAGGCCCACAGGACCACCCTGGCCCGTTGACATCCCATCGCACTGTCTATCGCAGTCAATATATATATTTCGGCTCGTCTAGTCTAATCTGTGCCGAACACTGACCCAACATTCATCTCTTAGCTCATGATTAAGCTTAGAGATAAGAAAGATCCTTCAATGCCATATGCTCTCTTCAGTCTTCACCCAAATAAAGAGCCATACAAACATTTTTGCATGGTTTAAATCCAACTCCATTCCCTTCGTGCAAAATTGTGGCTACAGTTGGGCCATAAACTAGTTGCCCACAACTTACAAACAAGTGATTCTTATTTCCCATCAATCAAAACAAGCAAACCCCTCAATTGATGATAACTTTAGACTTTGGGTGTCACTTGAATATGGGTGCAGATTGCAGAAAACTCCATCAAAGCTTTTGTCTTGCACAATAGTTAGGGTTTAGGGACTCTTTGATGAAAAGAAAAGAAACAGAAAAAAAGAAAAGAAAGAGGGCTTTCAGTGTCTTCATAAGTTTAAATCAAATCATCTCTTTCACTCTTAACACTACTATTATATGTACTCCAAGAACCCACGTGGGGTGATTATTTTGTCATTATTAACTTGCCAAGAAACTAAATGCCAACACCCATCAAATCTGTAGATACTACGATGCTATTTTGCTTTAATTCCTACTGTGTCTGTTGGGAACAAAATCAACTGTACATACATGTGGAGAAGCTATGGAACCTTATCAGATGGGTCTTGCACGTTGGAGGATGGAATTAGAATTTTCTTTTTTAATATGGGTATTCTAATTTTATCCTTTCAATTCATACACACCGGTTAAATCAAATCGATGAGAAGTAATTCTAAGGAAAGTGGTCGTGAGGGTTTGAGAGTGAATTGAACTCAAGACCTTACTTTATGAAGTGGACGTTTTAATCATCAGACCAACTCCACGAGTTATTAGATTTTTTTTTTAAAGAGTCAAGATGTAAATTATTAAACTACTATAAAAAAAATTCCAAGCCCTACTTAATTCTAGCCCTAATTGCGGAGGTCGAACCTCCATTTATGGGTGAATTGAGATAATTGTAAACTATCCCATTGGTAGTTCTCTTTAAAAGTTAAAAATGGATCATTTGATGTCCTTAGTTTGTTAGGTATTATTTGGATTTGAAAGAGGAATACAGTTGATATAACGTCAATCACAAATAATTACGCGTGTGAAATTATGTGTGGCTTTGTCAGTATAAAATTTTAACAAATGAAATTGGTGACATCTATCGGGGCCAAAACGTCCATGATTTTGTACACGTAGCCTTTTATGATTGGAAGCACTATAAATTCTCTAGTTTAACGGTATTAAATAATGGGGATTCTTGAAAGAGTAATACTTCACAAGAAAATAGCAATTTGTTTAAAGAATATCAACAACTTATTTTGTGTGGACTAGTAGAAAGATGCCTCACTTGCAAGAGTGTATTTTGACTTTCAAATCAATTTAACATCCTATGTTGATTATTCTATTTCTTGTCAAAGTTGATGAATTACTTCATAGTAAAAGGTTTATGGCAATGAAGCAAGAGCTGGGTCCATGGAAATTTTATTTTATTTTTAAAGAAATAGGAGTCATTTGCAATTAGAAAAAAATTATATATTTTTAGAAGTTTTATGATCGAGAGTTCTAATTTATTTAGGATAGAATCAGGGCTTGATTATCTATTAATATGTAAAGATTGAGAATAATAGATTAATTATTTGATATTAGTATATAAAGGCTTCTCCTATACATCATGCTTATCATATCTTCAGTTTTTTCAGTACTTTTCATGTCTTTTTTCAACTTTTTTAGATATTTTTCAGTTTTTTTTTTCAAGTCCAAGGTAAGTCCTTGGGGCATGCGTTAACCTCCCTATCTAAATACACCGGGAGATATTTTTCCATTAAAACATGTATTAATGTGATACTTTAAGAATTTAGATGTACACCGAAAATTTCTTAGGTTTTTTTGTGAAACTTCCAATCAAACATGATTTAGAGTTCTAAGATGTGAAACCCATTGTTGGTGAGAAGCTGACCTTACTGTGGTGTAGGCATAGTCTCACATTAGAGGACACTACAATCTTGCAAAAGTTTTTTTTTTTTAAAAAAAAATTGATTCAATTATAAAGCAAGAGAATCTCTCCTTGTTCTTAGAAAAAACTCCCCATACATTCTCTAGAGAACCCCAAATTTAGCTTTTAATTTCCTTCAAAAACTACATTTGATTCACCTTAGGGCTTTTTAACTTCTTTACCTTTTAATGGCAATGATTGGAGTATGTTGGTACAATGGTTTTAAACATTGAGATTTGAATTCCAATGAGACAATGATATATTACTTTAATATATTTTATAACATATGAATCTTCAAGTAATATTTAAAGAAAATTAAAGAATTACTGAAATTAGTATCTTTTTGATATATCTTATTCTATTTCATAGATTTTTATATCCTTTTCGAAAATTTATGAATCTTAGATTCAATGTTTAATGGTTCACAAATTATGACTTATGACTCATTATTATTAGTTAGGACACTACACAGTTTCATCAAATGAGTTCTTTACCATTTCAATTTCCTTTTCCTATGAACCAAATCTAGTTACCATTTCGATTTCCTTTTCCTATGAACCAAATCTAGATATACTTTTATATATATATATATAGGGTGGCTCACAAACCTCACTTTTCGATGATGGAGTCAACTATAGTTGTTAGGGTTTTTTGTTTCATGGCTGAAAATAAACCCATCTTTATAACATCAAATTAAATTACACATAATATTCCTATAACATCAAATTAAATTACACATAATATTCCTCCCAATAGGTATCAAATTAATAGCCGGTCGTGAAAAATAATTTACAAATCTAAATATAATATCAACTTTAAATTGGAGATAAATGACTTTAAAACTAAAGTTCATTAAATCCATTTAATTTAATTTTAACTAGTCTTAAAATCAAACGAGCTTATTACCAAAGGGTGCTCCTAAGTCTCATATCCTCTATACCTTTTTTACCTTAATAAACTTTGGTCCATGTGTTCTTAGGACGGAGGGTGCACTGTCTTGTTACTTTTATTAGCATTCTTTTATTATTATTACTACTTTTCAATGAAGGGGTGAACCATCGAATCCTCGATATGCAAGAATAGGAGACCCTCTTCCACAAATTTCGCAATATAATGTCAAGAAAATAAGGTAAGCCCTAAGAAGACAATCAAACACTGGATATGCAGTGATCATGCAAAGGCAAGCCTGGGTTAACATAAACACTTGGCTGAACCATCGTCGCAAGTGTAATTGTATTGCGAAAAAAATGGAAAATCTATTCATTCTAATTCCCAATATTTTCCATGATGGTCAATCATTTTTCTTCTTCTAAAACCTACATTAAGCAATTAATATGTCATTATATCCAATAGAAAATTCACAGCCAGTCATTTGAAAAATACAGAATAATTACTGGATGTTGCCTGAGCTACAGGGAATTTCTGGTGCAATGACGTAAAGTTGTACCCCATACAATGTTCCACTGCTGTCAAGCATTGTCTCTCAGATACAACTGGTACATCCACATCAACATGATTCAACTTATTTGCATGCAAAGGTACAGTAGAGAATGGGAACACTTACCTTATGTTCTCCATATCACTCCTTCGTTAGCAATTCTCTTCTTTCTTCTTTTCTAAGATGAAACATAATGGTTGTCTTCATTCCCTTCCCAAAGATTGCTTTTACTCAAACCATGCAAACATGATTTGCTAGAGCTTCTTGTTAGGATTGGGCTTCCAGCAATCTTCTTTTAAACGAGGCTCTCCGATTAATACAACGTCGCCAACCATCTCGTTCGGTTAGGAGATCCTTTATTCCATATGTTGTGGCTAGAGAACCTAATTCTGATACCACTTGTTAGGACTGAACTTTCAATTCAAAAGACTAGCTGGATAGATGGAGTGACTCAGTCGCATATAAAATCTTTAGTTTTCCTCCTCACAATTGATATTTGACTCTCATTTGCACCCCCAACAGATCTCAATAAAAAGCTTTGAGACACAGCTTACACCACAGTAAAATAATTGGTACATCTATAAACAAAGTCTCATTAATTATCTTGCACACATCATACACAAACACTTTCATGCATCTAGCAATGAAGAGTTTAAGAAGAAAGACAAAATAAATGGAATGGGAGAGTCAAGGTGTTATTTTCGACAACAGTATTTAATGGCTTATACATTGAAAGTAAACCTCCAATGGTGACACATTGGAGACAAAGGCCCAAGAAACAGAAAATTGAGGAACCCCACAAGCTACTGAGCTAGTATCTATCGTCTCTTCCCATCCAATAAGACGACTGTTCAAGAATGTCTAGCTTTCTTGGTTGTTTTGCTGCTACTTCTCTTTTTTTATTCTTCTCAGTGCTTACCAAGGCGGGCTAAAACATGGTTGTTTTCCACTTTACCTTTGCAGAAAGCCCATATCACCGTCTGCCTTGAATTATTTTTCCCACTTGGAAGAAGGAAGATAAAGGGGGAAAAGGCCCATCTCATATATCAAGTCAGTCATGTACTTGTTCTAACTGTTCAAAGCTTCTGTTCCTCAGCTTTCTGTCCCATCCCCTCAATATTCCAAGAATGTGGGTCTCATGAACTGCTCCCAATCCATCAAATACAATCTGATATATACCTACTCTGCATATTGTTCAGTAATCTTTTCTGAAAAAAATATCCTATTACTAATTCAAACTGTAATTGAAGGTTTATAGCCAGACCTTGAATGTAATTACACCACAGAAGAACAGGCGAATTTTCTTTCATGCCCACTTTAGGGTTGAGCAAGTTGGGAAGTGCAATGCCTCATTGGAACATCTACCATTCTTTGTTGTTTTAAATGGTGTGTTGTTTCAAGGTCTTGCTATAAACCCTTCCTCAGTTCCCTGACCAATCAAAGAGGCTGAATGGATCCAAAGCCTTGTTTTCTCTTTCTTCATCTGACTTCTCCGCTGCAAAGCATTGAGCAAACATAAGATTTAGTGGATCAGGTCCCAATTCTCCCAAATCTGCAAAGAAGTCATCAGACTGATTCGAGTCGAGAGGCGTGGATTTGTAACTATCATCGACAACGTGTTCGAATTCATGATTGGCTATGTCCATTGGCTTCTCCTTGTCTCTCTCTCCCATCTCTTCTTTGATAGTTGACCCACCAACGGTAATGACTGATGATGCATTATCAGTGTCATTCTCCTTTGGAGCTTGTTGGATGCTGAGTTCTTTGATGCAGCATTGTTCTTGATGGGTGACCTTGTTGAACCTGCAAGAGCATTTCTCTGCGTTGGCCATGGATGGTTGTGTTCAGATGTGTATGTTATGACTAACATGTTAGGATCATTTCGACTTCTCTCCACTTGTTTTCTTGCAGAACATCCTTTTGAGCTGCTACATCTATAATAGCTCCTGTACATAGAATAACTAGAAATTAAAAATAAGCAAAACAGTAAGTCACAGACATTATAAGAGAGAGAGAGAAACTAAGATCATCACTAAGGCCACTTTTGTTTGTTTCTTTGAAAATGATTTTTTTAATAATAATAAGCACTAGTACTAAAAAGAGGTCGTATTGCAAAAGGAGAGATTGTTTTTCAATCATCTATTTATTTTTCTCCATTTGCTAAAAAAGTATATTCTCAAGAAAAAAGTATTATCTTTTATGAAATACTCATATACCTTCCCCAAAGGCATATTTGGCCTAAGAGAAGTTAGGTATTTCAAAGAGCCAAGTCGTCTTCCTAAGCTCTTGAAGAAGGACAAGAAGTTAGGACAACTCTCACTTTTGGCTACTTCTTCCTTTCAAATTCTCTTACTAATTATTTTAATAATTTTAACATATAGCATTATATATATAAAAAAAAAAGTGGGAGTATTCTCATTTTCGTGTTCTTTACTTGCAATAGCACCTCCACTTTTCAATAAACTAGGTTACTTCAATGAGTTTTAGAGAACTTGAACTTTCAAAAAAGAGTAGATAAAATAGAAGTCCTGGTTTTGGACCTCTCTCCCATTTAAATCCTATTTTTTACCCTTAAACAGATTCAAATCCTATTTATTAACTAACTAATTCTACAATTTTCGGCAAACAAGAGGGAGAAAAGGAGAATTTTCACTTCAAGTTCTTCTACTATGAGTGAACTTCCACTTTTCGAAATTTCTTGGAAACCCACCCTAAATTTTTTACGTGAACTTTTTTGGGTTGTGGCCAGGGATTTGTTGAATGCTTTGACTACTAAAATTTTATCCCTTGTCATCATAATACATTTATCTCCTTTTATTATAATTATTTTATTTGGTCATGTTGGTAGAATATTAAACACAGTTTCAACGATAGAGTTGAGAGACTAAAGATTGAAAGCACTAAGTCATCTTTGAAAATATGAAGGGATGAGATAAAAAAAATGACATGCTAAACTGTAGAGTAATTTGATGATGATTTATAATAAAGTAAACTGGAGAAAATAAGAACTCATAGTCAACTCTAAATAGATAGAATATCGACACTTGATAATGATGGCGAAGGAATAGAAAATGAATGAGAAAACAGTGTCTTCTTTAATCTAGATTACTTGGGATGGTGGAAAGAGCAATAACAATATGTTATCTTGATTTCCAAATACAAGATCACGAAGAATGGTTTACTTATTTCTTTAATCCAATAGAGTGAATGGAGATCATAGAAAAAAAGCATCTACATTGAAAAGATTCTTTTTCCTTTCCATGAAATGGAGAGGATGAGGAAACCGATGCTTTTTGTTGAAAACGTTAGATCGATCATTTTATCAAAAGAGACCACATATTGAAGGAAAAAAATACCTTGGATAAGGAGAACCTTTTATTGGTTTTTGTCCATACTTTCTCCAAGCCCAAGGATCAGATGGAACAACTTCTCCACTAGGCCTACTGTTTGCAGGTGCTGGTGCTGGAATACAAACTACCTGCTTTGCCTGGCTCTTCCTGAATGCACAAAACCATGGTTTATATTTACTTTTTTCTAAGTAGTAGTTGAAATAGTACTAGAAGTAATAGAAGATGAACACGCTGAAAAAGAAAGAGGAGGAGATTTCATACAATACTTGGCCCTGTTACAAGTTCAATAATTATTACTATATTTTCTATGTGAACTTTAGTAAAAATATTTGCTTGTTGTCATGACAAACTATTAAAGACAGAAAGAAAGGAGGACAAGAAGAATTGACTGAACGAGAAATAAAATATGATTCTTTTGGTGGGTTTAGTTCATGCTTTTCATGATGGTACATGAACTATTAGCAAGCTTTTTCAGCTTGAAGCCCTGTGAAAATTATATAGTTATTATCCTGACACACACAAAAAGAAAAAAGAAAAACTCATCTTCTTGAATTCGAGGCAAGTCTTTGAAGAATCTAAATCTAAACAAGAGAAGTCCTAACACATCAGATTCACATAAAAACCATGTTTAATGATTTTCAATATCAATTACTAAAAACCCTAGTCCCAAAACAAATTCTCTAAAATCCAAGAATATCGTTCTCGTCTCATGAGTGTGATTTCATATGACTTGGGGTTTCAAGAATTTCGAAAATTGCCCTCCCACAGCCCACCATTTTGGGTGTTATCATATGAAAGGAACGCAATAACTCTTAAGGGGTTGGCCCCTGGAGACAAGACTTTAAAATTGAGGTCTTAGATTCAAATATTGGTAGTTTTAATGAAGGGCTACTTCCCATCGGATTATCCTCATTGAAGAATTAGATGTGGGTAGGGAGGAGAGACGTCTGGACACCTTCGGACATCAAAAGAAAAAAAGAACACAATTTCTATGAGATTTGTATTCAAAATCTTTCATAGAAAGAGCTTTGTAATAGAATTTTTTTTTTTTAATTGGTTGAATGTTACCTTCGTTTGATCCCCAGATTTCGTGGTGATGAGATCTGAACTGAGCCATTTTCAATGGAACAACCCATCGAGCTATTTGACTTGAGCATGTCATTGGCATCCAAAGAAGAAGACTTGATTCCTCTCGGCGAAGCTCCCATCATCGGCGAATTGCCTAGTGGTGAAATTGCCATCTTAGCATTCGGGATCTGAAACATCCTGGGGAATATATTACAAGGTCTCTTCAACCCATCGCCTAGAATCTTCTGATCATTGAAATTACTCCCACCACCACCACCACTGCCACCTTCCCCAATGTTCATTTTAGCGAGACTAGTTGCAGAATTCGACCCATTGAGGAGAATTGAACTGGCCAAGTCCAACTCATTTACAAGAGGATCATGCAAGATCGAGAAGGGATCACCAAAGCCATCCAACGTTGAGGGAAGATTTGTGGGTTCTGAAGGAAATTGCCAGTCAAGGGCTGGATCACCAGTACTTCCTCCTCCGCCGCCACCGCCTGCTCGAACTATGTCTGCTAGGTCTCCGAGATCATTTTCCATCCCCTTCAAAAACACACTACACATCTTTGCTGCTCATATTAGACACCAAGGGAAGAACTAATCGAGCCTCCTTCTGTCCTACTTTAATTGACTTTGAACCCATAAACATATTGCTCGAAATCACCAAAAAAAAAAATTAATAAGAAAGAAAGAAAGAACTAGTCTATCTGCCTCTGATCTTGCTTTGACTGGCCTTGCACCCGAAAGAACATCACAACCATGCATGTACTTTTGGGTTTTTTGGAATGATGGTAAGAGAAGGGACTTTACAAAGAAAGAAGAGGGATTGAAAATTGAAAAGTGTCAATCCTCACAAAAAAAACTAACAAAGAAAGGGCTTTTGAAGGGAGGGAAGAAACAACTCTTTCTCATCTTGCAAGTCAGCGTATAGGGGAGGAGCTGAGATGAGAGAGAAGGTCGCAAATCATTGGTTATGAAGGGAGGGATTTTTATCATTATGATATAATGAAATGGGTCAAAATCTATGCCACTGTTAGATTAGATTATGATGTAATGAAATGGGTTTTTCTATTTAAGATTTGATTTACACGGTTTCTCTCCTCTTAGACACGGGATTAGAAAAGAAAAAGATAAAAAGGCCGCAAGTAGCCGCATTTTCCGGTAGGCGTTTCGAAACGCGGTTTAAGATACGCCGGAGACGTTGTATTTTACTATTGTAGCTCTGAATAGTGAAGAGGCGGCCATTGCCATTGATGATGAAAAGTCTGGCCTTACTAATAAAATCGACGATTCTAAGAATTTGGACATGAATGCCATGTGATGTCTTTTATGATTTTATTTGTCAAGTACCAACACAGTTCCATGCTCACAAACTTTGCACATGACCCACTTCTTCATTTGTCTTAAAAAAAATGGAAATATACATGAACTCCCTTGAAGCTTTTAAAAATAGGGTTTATGGAAAACTTTATTTATACAAATATCCATTATCATTCTCTCTCCTATTTTTTTTTAATTTTTTCTGAATTAAAAAAATTGTCTCTTATTTTTTTTTTGGAAATTAAAAAAAAATATCAGTCGATATCATAGTCGAAATCCATGACCGAGATGATTTTTTTTTTTCTAAATGCTGATATTATCGGCCATGATTTTGCCGATATCATAAGTGTACATCACATGATTGAGAGTTTGAGAACCATGATCAAACGGCCCCACTTGAGTGCTTCTACCTAAAAATACAAAATACCTAGGCATTTTTATTTTTTTTGAGAAGTAAAGAAAAGATTATATTAAGAAGAAGCAGTTACAAAACAAGAAAAAGACACGAAAAGGCTTAGAAGACTTAGACCAAAAGAAAGAAGAAAAACAACAAAACACCAGAATTATAAAGAAAACCCGCTCCTACAAAAGAGTCTCCCGGTAAGCTGAAGGCCCCACGAATCATGTCACCCATTATTCGCAAAGAAGTCCGCCACACCATTAGCAGGGCGACTATTGTGGATAAAAGACACCTCCATATCTGAGGTTAACTCCTTAATCTCCTTAACCAAATTAAGTAATCTTTTAAAGAGAACACTTCAACTCTCAGCCCATTTAATTACATTTGAAGAGTCACTATAAATCACTAATTTCCCCCCCACCCAAAATCGGCTCCTAAAGACAGGGCTCTCCTAATACTAAGAAAGTTCAGTCTCGTTAGACTCCACAATCCCCACAGATTCAGAAAACACCAAATGCATGGACCCTAAAGTGATCCCTTAGATCACCACCAATCCCAGCTGGACCCGTGAAGTATTAATTATCTTTAAGTTTTGGATTATTTACTAGGTCCTTTAGATAAAGATGATTTTCTTGCAATAATTATCCTCAACTCCTATTCAAACTCTTTCGTATGATTAGGGTGGATCCATACCGCTCCACAATGAGGATCATTCTTAACATAACCCAAAAAGCGCAATTTTCATTAATGGGTGAATTTTAAATGCAACCATCAGTTAGATTGCAGTTTGGCTATTTTTAACCCTTTTTCTATCAGATTAGGCCTTTCTTAATAGTATTTTCAAAAATAAAGAAGGTGTGTGTCAAAGGAACTGGCTTTATACTTTAAAAAGGGTTTTAATACTTAAGAATTATGGCCTTTAGGAAGTAAATTATGCTTTGAAAAGTTAATTACCGATCAGGCATTAAATAGGTGGGCTATGAAGCACTTTGCCTGGAGAGCTTTTGAAGTGCTAGACTGTGAAAGATAACATTCAGATTTTATCGACTAGGGTTCTAGGTTGAGACTTGAGAGGTACACTTGTCTGTGATTTTATAGGTGAATCTTTAAAGTTAGAATAAAAAGAAATTTGGAATAATTTCTTAAATTAAAAGTAGTATTTGTATTAATTAAATATAAAAATCTATGCTCATAGATTTTTATATTCGTCTTCTATCAAAAAGAAAGATTAAAAATAAAGATTCTTGTATGACTTAGTAATCATATTGTGGATAATTACATTTTTTTAATGAGTAAAGTATTCAGGTCTTTTAGATCACCCAATTAATTCACAAGTTACGTGAAAGCCTATTTACTCGTACCCACCAAGTAACTTTACAGAAAGTGGCCCTTTAGAGTAGAATGAGAATAGAACTCAAAACTCTTATAATAGCCTCTTTAAATAAATACCAGTCTTCCATAAAGATAAATCTTGATATTTAGGTACAATCTTATGGTGCAGTTCTTTTAAGTGTATCCTGGACATTTATAAAAGTATAGTTTTATATTAAATGAAAAATAAATAATTAATTAATTTATAAAACAATTTGTTGAATTCAATTATGAATTATAATATTTTGAATGAATTTTTTTATTAATGACGACGATAAATCTAAAGGCCCATAGCCAATCAATTAACTTCTGAGGCACTTCACGAATTTGTATTCAATTTTAATGGATTTAATAGCTATTGTTGAAAGTTGAAATTGTAGAGAATTAAGATTATGAAGCATTGAGTGGGTTTACAGGTTAAAGTTTTCTTCAGAACAGTTGGTTCATTTAGTGGTCCAAGGGCCACCCAAAACTCTATTACATAGACTTGCAAAACCATTAATGCAGTGAAATCAATGGTGTATGGTGGATGCTTGCCCTCACTAAAATAATACAACATGTCTCTCTTTTTTTAAAAAAAATTATAATTTATAAACATCTCCCCATTGAATGCGATCTATTGGACTTCATATTTGAATTTATAAATTGCTTATAGTTTAGTTTTTTCTTTTTCTTTTTTTGAATTTACGTGACAGAAACTGCAGAAAATTCAGCATAAAACCTCCACGGAGTGATACCCACTGTCTTTAGAGTACACCAAATTAAACTATGGAAACTCGAATATTAATTTTTAATCAGGCTCTCAAGAAAAATTCAAAACCCTAAAACGTATTCAGTGAAAAACAATGGATGAATGATTGTGATTACTGGTGAGATATGAACATGTTAACAGGTGCTGCTTATGCAATTCTCCAACGTTTCTCCTGTTGGAGGCTGCTTTGTGTATAAAATGATAATCTCAAGTCATTATCTTGAAAAGTCAAGGATTTTGGCCTTTTTAGTAATCAAATTGTCAAAATTTATTATTTTTAAATTTTATTTCTTTTATTTAACTCATTTTGTAAAGTTTGTATATTGGGGTGGTCCATATTTACAAGGTGTCAAACTTTAAATTTAAATATCAAGATTTGGAGTTTTCACACTTTTGTTCTTAGTTCTTTTTATTTTTTAAAAAATAAGAGATGGGTGTTGGTGTGGGGGAGGGAGAGGTGGGTTTGTTTGTATTTTGTGGATTGAAAATTTCAATGGACCAATGATCATTGAGGAATCACCGACCACTTTTCTTTGTTGATGGGACCTTTGAGAATCTCTTCTGCAATTCTTCTCTCTCTCACACTCCCACTTTAAAGTTTTGGTAATAATTGAGGCTTGAATACATCAAAAGACAATGTTTACCAACAAAATCTCCTCTCTAATTCTCTATCATATCTCACTTCATTTCCATTCCATCCATCCATCCACCAATTCCTCCACTTTCTCAGAGTTTGAGGTTTGGTAGTGTCATCCTTCCACTTTTCCACATCGACCTTTCTCATCAAGTCACAGCAAAGGAGATGACTGAACATATGTTTCTGGATGCTGCACAACTTTGTGGCAATAATTTTGGGAATCTCATATTAATAATACTAAATAATGGTTAAGACCCATTTACTGTTTTTGCCACAGGAAGTCTGTATAATCATTATCTTAACATAAACTTTTGTCCATTGTCAGTAAAAAGACTCGAATAATAAGAATTAGAGCTCATTGGGTATGTTAATCATGGATCTCAAGGTTGGAACTTGTTAGTGTCAGTGGTCCAACCCATTAAACCCCAATTAATCCAAATCATTAATAGGGTCCAGACAGACTCTTCTCCCACGTTCCTGCATGGAGAACCACTCAATCCCATGACAGAACAAACTTACACTGGGATTCTCTGAGCTAACCCTCCAGAACTTGTCTTCCTTAGACAAGTTCCCTAGGAATCAGAAGCATCCTTCCATGTGATCAGATCATCAAAACTTTCTAATCTAATCTGTCAACCTAATAGTAAAGAGAGGGTCATCCCCTGTCGATGATGACGACAGGAACCCAATTTAATTATTCAATTTTTTGTTTAAAAGTCGTGATTAGAGTCATGTTTAACTCTTAGTCATGCGTATGACACCATCCATGTCTATCTTTACGCGTGACATCTGCCTAATTGCATGACGCACTGTGATGTCGCTTATCCACCGGCCACAGATGAATTGTGTATATCTCGACCGTCTGTATCAGGATTGATCTGAATGGATGGACTAAATTTAAATGCAGAATTTTCAAATATCAGATTCTTATATACGTTGCACCAAAGTCAAAGGGTGGCCCTCTCTCCACAGCTGCAAATTGCAACCGTTGGATTGGCCTACATGGATGGACTAGATTAAGAGGCAATTTGTCAAATACCAAATTCTGATGACCTTTGCAGTAGAGTCAAATGGTGGTGGGCCTCTTCCTAAGGGTCCCCATCACCCAGATTACCTACTCTCTAGGGCAGTGGCAAGGAAGGGTAGGGCTCTCTTGAAAGTTCAAACTCCCAAAGCAACCCTAAAATACATGCATATGTATGTATTATATAAATGAGCTTCTTCCCTAGATAGTCCAACTCTAATTAGGATGATGATAATGTGGGGGCCACCTTGAGAATATAAGAACTCTAAGTATAAAATAGTTTTTGGAAACTCCAAATCCAAGCTTTCCTCCCTCAATTTTGTATGTGACTATGCTAGGGTTCCGTTATATGAAAAAGGCCTTGGGAAGTGAAGCATGTGACACTACCCCATGTGATCTGGTTCCCATCTGGGTGCACCCATTTGTACTCAAAGCTCCAAACCATGGTCATAAATCTCAATTGTTTAAATTCACTTGTTGGGTTTTCTGCCATGCACGACTGTTTTTTACATTATAATATCCAATGTAATTTGATTAACTAAAAATGAATTTGTTTGAAACATTTTTTTTGAAAGAACAGCAAGGTGTATAGACACCTACAAGATCTCTTTCATTATTAATATTTAGTTAAAGCTACTTAATGTTGAAGGCAAAATTTTAACTAGACCATGTTGCACTCTGGGCAAGAAATTGGAAAAAAGAATCAGCATGGACCACATATTATTCTACTGGATCAATAAATAATATAAAGAAGTGGCATGTTTTCTTTTATTTTAAGGGAGATATCTTACATCAAGAGTAGATGATCATGATCAAGCTCTGTCAAGAGATGAGAAACAGCCTATTCCAACCAAGTTGGTACTCATTTCCTATTACTTTATGGATCTGATAAGGTTGGAAACGTGAGAATCATGTATTAGCTACGCAAAATAATGAATTATACTTGGACATTGAGAAAGAGAATCTGTGGACTAGAGATTGTCCACACTGTTGTTCATAATTTGTTAACTCAAGTTCAGACAGCTTAATTCAAACAAGGTTGTAGTACACTAATACGTATGACTTAAATTTGATTAAACAAAAAAAAAAAAAAACTCAACTTGATCAATGGCTAAATTAAACTCGATTTCAAGTTTCTTTGACTGTGATTCATCTAAGTTGGCCCAACTGGTCAAGAATCTTTTTTGAAGAAACATCACATATAGAATGGGGCGTTTGAATAGTGTCCACCAAGAAAAAGGCCCACTATCTTTCTTTTTTTTTTTGTTTGGAGCATGGTTTAAAAGCATTGTCCAAGCCAAGAGTTTAAAATTCGGTATCAGCCGATACGATATATCGTTATCGGCCGATATTTTCTCTCTCCTTTTTTTTTAAACAAAAACTATCGGCCAACATATCGGCAGATGTTAGGATCCCTGGTCCAAGCTAATATAATCCAAAACTTTATGCAATGGTTTGTTTAGGGTTTATGGTATTGGCCTCCTTTTAAAATATTGAGAAATATTAAAAAAGAAATAAAAAAGATAGTAGTACAAGACCCAACTGCAAACTCTTTTCTATATTTGCTTGTGTGTTGAAGATAGTAGGCAAGCAATATTCGATGAATCACCTATTAGGTTTTGGTCCCAAATCATTAAAAAACCAAGATCATATACATGGGGGAATTAAATTTAATGTAAGCCATGTGGGACAAATAAAACCCATAAAGAGGAAGACACAAAACCATTAAAAAATTATTAAGGGTTAATATTTTTAATAGTAAGTCCTCAAGGGTTATTGTTTTCTAATGGTAAATCCTTGAGGGTAATCCTTGTTTCAAAACCAAAACAACGATAAGAACAATCTACCGATAATCAAAATGCTTGAATTTTTAGTTATTTCAATATTATATGGACCCGACATAAATGCCGGCACTGGGCAAAGCTACCATGAGTTGATACAGTGGAGCAAAATCTGCAATCGTAATGTCAGCAGTACAGCCTGTAGCCCTGGATTGGCCCACAATAAGGCCCAAGAGTCATGTAGGGATTTTCTCTGTTGATTGTACCTTCTTGTGATAATGAAAGGAGATAAATGATTGGCCTTTTTCCTTCATTGAGAAAGTATCTCAAACCTTAGGATTTTAGTTCACTGTAGCTTAGGATTCATATGGTTAAAGATAGATGTGCACAAGATTATATGAATAGACGATGATTGAAGTTTCACCTCTATTTAATCATTTTGATCATGTGATATTGATCCTTAAAACTAAATGGCTTGTAATAGTTAAAATTCAATATCCATGATCTGACGGCTGGGATGCAATTGGGTAGAGATAAAACTTCATCCATTTCCTTTTGAGTCATCTCCAACATATGACTAATCTATGTGGAGGCCCCTCTCTTCCACATATTATTCTTTGAATCACAATTGTCAAGAGATTTTGTTCCCAATTTCCCATAGGTTTTGGACTCCCTGCATCTGAAAGTTATGAGACTCACTGTTTAATTAATTAGGGCTACTTCAGACATTATTCATACCAACGAGTATGGGCCCATACCACCATTCAGGGTTCACTGGATGGGTACGAAGTATAAAACTCAACAAAGGTAAGGAATTACACCCTGAGGCTACCCTGTTCATACTTCATAGTTCATACAATCCATTGGGCCCTGCATGGTGGTATGGGCCCATACTCATGGAGGACTTGAAAGATTTCACTATTACTCCATTGTTTCAACATGTAAAGTAATAACACTTTCACTCACTAGAAAGCAACCTGCTAAATTAAACATTATCTAAGCAGGTGTGAAGTAAAAAAAGACATGGAGTACTGAAAACATCCACAAAATAATTTTCCAAATAAGATATACAGCTTTGGAAGTTTCATTTTGTTTTGTTTTCTTCTTCTTTAAGTTCTGTTTCTTAAAGAAAAAAGGAGGAGAAGAAGAAATGAAAGGGGAGGACAACCAACGAACGGTAAAAGCTTGCCACGAGAAGTGCAGACATGTCTTATATTCTCTCCACCTCCTGGAGATAGAATCTAGTGTTGTGGGCACCCTTCTAACCACTAACTTCAACAGGCAGGATGATCCCTTTCAGAGGTCCCTTTCTCAATTGGAATGATGGCTTCACACAACCATGCAAAATGCAAAAGGGAGACAGAGAGATCACATTCAAATGCATTAACAGCACTTTTGAGGAAAAAGCCACAGCTCAAATCCAAACAGACTCACCCTCCTCCTATTCTCAGTGCTCATTGACCTCACCATCCATACATCCACCTTGCTCTCACTGTTCCCCAAGTGTTGCCAGTGCTCGTCCTTTTCCCACCATGTTAAATGATTTATATAATCCTTGACCTGAGTATATGAATATCATACCCCCAGGCCCCTGCCCAATCGCCACTCAGAATATTTACAAGGAGCAAGTAATCAAGATCATAAAATCTCATGGGCCCCACAGTTGCATCATGTTTCAAAATTGATTCCCAATGGATAACATAAACCTTCAATTCACAGCATACAGAAATACAGATCACAGAAAAATACAACTGTACAAAATCAAGGCCCCACGATGCAATGTATCTGGTGGATCAATAACTTCTCAAAGTGGAAATGCATCAATGATATCAAGTCTTTGCAGTCAGTATGTTATAATTTTATTATTGCTCAAATAAAAGAATGACAGGCATTCCAATTCCATGTATGACAGAGGCACAGGACCCAGACACTGTTTTAGTTATACCAAATTTACAAAAGAGGATCAAGTGCATCCCTCTTTCACTCTTCTTATGAGAAATGGGAGGAATGGATCATCAGCTATAGGAACCCTTTCTTCGGAGACTACATAGAGCGAGAACTTACAATGCACAACCAAGAAAAACAAGGAAGCCGTTTCTTGTTATAGCTCTCTTCAGCTTTGGACAGTCAACTGATGAAAGCTTTGTTTTGTCTTCATGCATGCAACAGTTAACAGCCAGGATTGGAAGTTCTTTATTTTGTTGTTTCTACTTTTTCTAAAATTACAATATATACTCCCCTCAGCAATGTTCATTGGAGACTCCATGGACCAAGAACTTAATAATACACAACCAAGAAAAAGGACACCTTTCTTGATAAGCTGTCTCTTCAGCTGCAGACGGTTAATGACGAAGCTTTGTTTTGTTTTCATGCCTGCAACAATAACAACCAGGTTGGAAGTTCACTAGTTTTGTTCCTTCAACTTTTATATATATTACAATACACTCCACCTTGGCTATATGAAGGTACATTTTCCTTCTTCCCTCTATAGGTTTTCCCTTTGGGGAGTTACCCCAAATCCCTTTCATTGTGGGAGCCAGAAACCGAAAAATCAAGCAAAGACTTGCTTCAAGGAAAACATCATATCTATAGTTCGGCAGCCAAATCATGCTCATCAAATCTACATTAAACCATTTTCCACTATATTTCATTTCTTTGTTTAACATCCCAATTAGCTAGAATACTTAAATGATCCAACAAGACTTCCTATTGGATGTGTAGGTGAAAAAGAAAGAAAGAACGAAAGAAAGAAATACATTTGGTGAATAAAAAAAAAAAAATGTTGTTCCAATAGAAAAGGTGATTGGGGGACGAAAGGGAACCTTTGCAGAGAGAAGACGTAAAACTGAAATATTGGGAAAGCAATAGGGATGGACACCTTGTACAGTTAATCATAGAGACAGAACTCAAATATGGAAACGCAATTCTAAAGGGCGATAGGACATGGGTGGAGATATTTCAGGGAAGGGAGGAGATTTGTGGTGGTTGACAGATAGGATCAATTTTTGGGGGGATACTTGGGTGGGATAACAAACTTTGAGGTTCTCCTTTACCAAGGGTTGTGTGGAGTTATAGGAAAGTCTCCTGGACTCTAACCTTATGAAGGAACTGCTTGGACCACGAGATCTTGGAGTTGGAGGTGCTACTTGGACTAATTAGTAAAAAAAAATTCATCAACCGTAACAGGAAAAAAGAATCTAAAGAGGGAAGATTAGTGGAATTTTTTCAAGCAAGTCTGTCTATTCTCTCATTAAAACACCTTCCTCTTCCTCCTTCCCTTTAAAAACTATTTGGAAATCTATAGCCCTATCAGAGGCTATGTTACACAGCACATTTTAAGATGTGTGACATACCCGTGCCAGACACTTGTAGACGCCTACACCTGTTCTTCATGGACTTCTAGCACTTTTTAACATTGTTTTCCAAAATGACTAAAATATAACAACTACTTTCTCCTCTTAAAACGTAATTAAATATCAATATATTTATCACTTAATTGTTTAGAGTAAAACTAATATATTATTTTCTATTAATATTACTTTCATTCAAAATAAATTTAAATATAAATTGTAACGACCCGACCCGAACCAGCACAATATTGTCCGCTTTGGACTCGAAAACCCATACGAATTTATATTTGGGCCCAAGCGTCACCCCTGGGCCCAAAAGAGCTCGTGCTTAGAAGGGGGGCTCACTACTTTATAAACCCCCCTCATTTCATACCTCCTCGGCGGCATGGGACACACAGCTGGCTGGGTATTACATAAAGTTATTTAAATATGCTGTTTTCTAGATTGTTTAGTCCAGCACCTTGCACTAGTATCGATGCAACTCAAGTCAAAGGTCAAAGGTTTTTGTTGGATAGCCAATTAAATTCTCACATTAGATAATTTCACGCTTGTTGGGGGGTTCTCTAACTCCTCTAACTTCTTTTCCCCATTAGCCATGAGCAACTCAAGTTTTCCAAGGCAAGACTCTATTGCCTTGTGCTCCACTAACCGTGACCTCTTCTTTTGCTTCTCACCTCCTACCTCTTGGGTGACTTGTGATGTCAAGGTGCTCGAACGATCAACTCTTATACTCTACCAAGGACTTACAGCTTCACCCACTAGAACTGTCCATGCAGCACTTGAACAAGCCTGTGATTATTGCTCAAGACAACCTAAGTCTCACGCACTCTTGATGCTAAGACCAAACACACAAAAATTCAAAAGGCTAAGCACAATTGCTTGGAAAGACATCTATTGCGCTTGAGAAGATTACTACTTCAATTAGTAGTTTGCAAATGAGAGACGACTCCCTATTTATAGCACAAGGTTTGGAGAATGACTCACTAAGATCTAAACACATCAATCATCTTACAGTTAGGAGTCTTCTAAGCTCCTCCTAGATATTTCTACGCACTACAAACTCCAATGTAGTCAAAGATATTTCCAGAGACCTGCTAGACACTCTCCTATTCCAAGGAATTCTAAACCCTTCTAAGAACGTTTAAAACTCTCAAGCTATTATGCACCACCTATATACATGAACTACAAAATTGCCCAAGTCTAGTGAGGTTAACCTCATGAGTGTGACAGGATGCTAACGGTCCCTTGCAGGAAAATACATAAAGATTCCTCAGACATAACAGTGTATAGGACATCTACAAAATTGGGCCAAGCACTTCAAATGGTTGCTGAAAGCCCCATTTAAGACAAGTAAATTATTGAATTGGTTCAAATGAGGATTTTTGTGAAGGGTCCACATACTGCATTAGATTGGCAATCAGCAATGCCATCACACAACTCAGACCTGCACTTTAATATACTTTGTGCGTCATCTCTAGCACAAATCTGACCTAGACCAGTACGCCACTTAGCCTTTTTCAATTTTATTTTCATTGTGGGTTCAGAGTATTCAACATATTAGAGGCACGAAAATGTGAGAATGACATGATTTAAATACAGTGAATGTCCACTTTGTTTCATGTCAAGCCATCCACAACCAAAATGGAGTATCTTTAAATTTCTTGGAAAGATGCAAAACCAAAACCAAGTGAAGAAAATTAAAATGAATTGCTACCTGACTTACTTCATATGAAAGTACATGAAACCAGGTGAGAGGGGAAGGAGTTCAGATTGGACTTGGATGAAACCAAGTACATGCCCCTTACTACATTTTTCTGTCATTGGTTGAATGTCTCCAAGCATAATAAAATTGCTGAAAACCTGTGGTACATGATAACCATTACAAGAATCCATGTGTTTGCAACCAAGAACAGTATACTCGCTAACTACAGCTGAATAAATACATTCTTGCCTTTGAACCAGCAGGTAACCCCAAATCAACCAATGAAGTTGAGCTCCCATCCACAATAAGATGCAAACAATCCTCTCCATTTAAGGTTCATGTTGCTCCATGGCAGAGTCAGAGGCAATAGGCAGAAAAACCATACAAAGTACTGTGCTGTGATTACCTGTAAATGGCCATGAACTAATTCCATCATAACATGAGACCATAAATACTGAAACTATTAAAAGGATGAGAAAAACTTGTCAGATTTTTACTTTTTAAAATTCATTCGATAATTCAATCCAAGGCTGTCATTAAAAGTTCACACAAATTCATTGTGAACCAGTTCACAACGGAACATTTCTCCTCAGAGATGAGCCAATTTCAAACCTACACTTAAGTTCAATTCTCACCACCCAATTACTGGATCTTTGCCTTCTTATGAGGAAAGTTGCCACACTTTTTAACATCGTTATCATCACCCATGTTTTCCATCACCCCATTATCTTATATCACTTCTGGGCTTCTGGCTACACCTTTTGTAATGACATATCTACACACAATTGGATGCTTAGGATTTTAGTGAGGGAAGTGCATTTTTATATAATATATCAACCATTTCAAAAAAAAAAATCAACAGGCTTGGGCCATCTTTATTTTCCTATTTTGGAAAGGTCTTGCCCCATCCTAATCCTGAAATAAGTCTACTGAATGACCAAAAGATGCATCCAAAAGATGAATGGCCTCAGTTGCCAAGAGAAGAGGCCATGTGTATGATTTTAAAACCAAAAAATAACAATTAACTGTTGCTTGGGCAAAAATAAACACATAATACTATCTTACCACAGTCAAACCTATCCCTGCTCATTGGTCATGGTTAAGCCCCCAACTGGACCCCACCCCAACCTTTTAACCCAAACCAATTTTGTAAAATCAGATCAGATCAGGTTCCATCCATCCAAGACATGTATAATAGTCCATAGCAGGAATTAAACATAAAAGCAATTCCGAGGATATATATTAACCCCATACAGTATGATATATGATACATCTATCATTAATATAGGTTCAAGTTGTGTTGCCTTACTGACTACAATTCAGATCAACATTTCCAACCTAAACCAAGCCCAATAGCATAGACACAACCATCCCGAGTGGGGCCAGTCAGATAAAGGTTGAACCCAACCTTAATTGCATGTATATTATGATGTGCCATCCCATGCACGTGGAACCAATATCTGCTGTTAGGATATGTTCTGACAAAAAATCAAACAGCACCTATTCCCAAATATGCAGGAAATCACACGAAAAAACAGAAGATCAAACACAACCCACCAAGCAAACAGCATATAGAAACTGAAAAAATAAATATGCCAAAATATGCAAAGCAAGGAGCAAATGAAGAATGCAATGTGTTGAATATGATTGGTCATGTAGGGATATTCCCGCATTTGAGCACGCACTAGCTCACGAATCCGGACTCAGTAAAACATGCAAAGGGAAATGAAATATGCAAATCCAAACACAAGATCAAACACTAAAAATTTCCAGATATACAACGAATAATGCAAAAAAGAAAGAGTCAATCTGGAATGTGGATGCGCTTGTTAAAGGGAGTGCTTTCCTCTCTATACATGCAAACAGAAAATAAATACAACCGCCTCACAAACAGCACATACGAGCTGAACATTCAAAATTCAGATCCAAACATGGAAAAAATGAGAAGTGGAGATGCTACATTTTACCCACCACCGACGAAGAATCCAATTGGTTACAAGGAGAAACAAAATCCAACAATACACATAACATATATGAAAGAAGTGACGCAAAAAGCAAAAGATCAAGCACAACCATCAAACAGACAGCACATAAGGACAAAATTCAAACATGGAGAAATGGGGAAAGAAGAAATCGCCATATATAATATTACCAGAAGAAGAGAAGATGAATTTGCCCCAAGCGATGGAGAATGGAATTGGGAAGGAGAAGAAAAGCGAGGAGAGGAGAGTATCATAGGTGGAGCGGTAGTAGGGGCATTTTCCGGAGGCGACTAGAGAAGCGGCATCTGAGAAGACAATGTAATCGATGTCCGTGTAAGGAACTTCCGAGTATCTGTTTGCCATTCTCCAAACAAGATTAGGGGAAAGCGGAGGATTGCAGAGGAGTAGCTGAGAGTGGAAGTTGATCCACTCAAACATGAACAATTAGATTTAAATAATTATTTTTACCCAATTTCTTTATTAAACAAATTAATTTGATCTGACTAAAATTAAATAATTTGACACAACACAATTCATTTACAAAAATAATTGACCCATCAAATTTCAATTCTCACCTTCATTAAACAGGTCAATCCAATTCAAATATCAACGACATTTAAGTGGGTTAACTCAACTTATATATTTATTAAAAAACTTAACTCAATTAAACTTATCATATCTAATTTACTTATTAAATTAATAGGTCAAACCTTAAATATTTTGATCCAACTCATAAATGACCTAAATTATTTATTATACTTATTATCTCAAATTCAATATCCAAGTTAGATCTAGTCTAACTCAAGTCAATATAAAAATGTACAAACAAAAGAGTTTGGATTGAGGTAGATTTGATTGTGCTCATTGTAAATCCACTACTATACTTAAATATGATTTTGGACCAAGTTTAACTTAGGTCAAAATAGTACTTTCGATTTGGAAGCTTAAATTGTGCCAAACCTAATTTTTTTGTTTTGTTTTTTAGTACATATAAATAAAGTTTATATAATTTTTTTTATTAAATAATACAAACAAACTCATTTTAGCCTAAAATTTTTTAGTCTAAATAGGCTCAAATATGCCTTTTGAGTTTGAGATGGGACTTGCATCTTTTAAACACAAATAGATTTGGGGTCAAGTATCAACAAATGGGCCAACCGCATCTGGACTCGGGTTGGCTAGCCTAACCCACCTAAGTAGCAGCCTTCCAAGCACCTAATCAAACTTAAATGAGTTGGTCAAACTTAACTCACATCTAACACAACCATTTAATAAATGGTTTGACTCAATCAAAATAATCTCAAGCAAATCAATGAGACCCGTAATGCTCAATTTCTTTCAACCAATTCTTGTGCTTACAATTACATGAAAATCTAGACCCTTTCCTCTTTAAGAAATCCTAATTTTATCACAATCAATTCTATCATGCCAAAGGGAATTTATATTATCAAAATAAAATTAAAATTAAAATTAAAATTTTTGTACATCCACTAAATAGATAATTTAAATGATAGCATAGACCACCATATTGTGGTGACCTAAAAGAATGATGATCACCATACATGTTCATCTTCTATTCTCATTAATTCTTGAAATCTAATGCTACTTTAAAAATGATTTCTAATGCAATCTACATATTTGACTTGACTTGAGTTTGAAAAAAAATCTTAAAGTTCAAATCAAATATCTTATAAAAATAATTTTTTGTTTGGTCCAATTGAAGCCTACTTCATTTAAAAAACTGATTTGTTCAATCAAAATTTTTTAACAAAAAACTTCTTACTCAAAACTCTTTCAGACTTCAAAATCTTCTCACTGAAAACTTTTTCAAACTTCAAAATCTTCTCACTGAAAACTTTTTCAAACTTCAAAATCTTCCAATTTTGATAAAGTAGGAATTCAATTTGTTTGTGAGCTAGACTCATGTAAACTAACCATTGGACCCATCCTCATTTTTTTTTTTTATGCAATCATCAAAGAAAAATTATAAAAAGAGAAGAAAAAAGTAAGTACATGAGAATGTCTAAAAAAATTAGAGCAAAAGAGAAAAAAAAGAGAGAAAACAAGGAAAATAAGACAAAAAAATTCAAATAAGAAAAGCTCCCACCCAATGATTATCTACTTCTAATTTAACAAAGTAGTATGCCACTCCACTTACTCATCCTCATCCTTAATATTGTCGTCCCAATCAAAGCTGTGAAGACTTTCACATCTGAATGTGAAATGGAAAGGTGATAGCAGGGGACCTAACTTCATAATTGAAATTAAATTAAATTTATATTTTATCTATAAATTTTATAATTTATACACATTCGTTTAGTTGATAAAGAGTAATTTTATGAAGAGTGGCTCAGAGATATTGAGTATAAATCAAACTCAAGGCCTCACTTATTTCAATTATATTAATTAAATAAGTTTATTCAATCTAAACCTAATGATTAAATTCAAATTAAGGTTTTACGAAATTCAAACCTTTTACCCAAATTGACAAATTATGATCCATCTCGACAACTTCTCCTATACACAATAGATAAAAATGGAGTTTAAATTCAGCATCTTGACACATCTAATAATAAGTTTTGATTGCAAAATACAAATGCATTTCATAAATAAATTCATTTCTGACTCAGATTTAAAATAGTCGGTCGTCCTACAGATCCAATTTGAGTCGACCCGGCGGCCTAATACGAAAGAGACCAAAACGCCGTTACTCTAGTGACCATTGACCAGTAGTCCAGTACTGCCCCCTTTAATAGGTAGCTCCGCTGCTGTTGCATAAATTTAAAACGTTAGCCGTTGTTCTACTCCAATCTTTAGTCTTCTCAACACCTTCCAACAGTAGGATGAAAACTGGGAAACATGACATTGATACTCATCTGATGAAAAGCACAGCTATGGTTTCTTCTAACCAAGAATGAGATACTTTTCCTCAAAATGCATTGTAAAAATCCTCACTATAGGCAGAGGATTTCCATTCATCTCTTCACTTGCTTCAAAACCCAACACAATAATTTCCCGGTTTCTAACTATTTCAGCTCCAAACGCTGCAGATTTTGATTGGTTTTCCTCCAATCTTGATGTTCATTTCATAAATAGGTTTTCGTCAATGTTGCAACACTGCTCTGATTCTTCTGAACTTCAAAAAGGTTACCAGCTTCACGCCCAAATCATTGTAAATGGTTTCAGTGACACGGGTTTTCTTGCAACAAAAGTTTTAAGCATGTACGTTCTATGTGGAAACCTCGTGGATGCAAAAAACATGTTTTTACGGATTGAGAAATGCTACTCTTTGCCTTGGAATTGGATGATTAGAGGACTTACCACGATGGCTTGGTTTGAAATTGCACTATTACTTTATTTTAAGATGTTGGATGGTGGCATTTCTCCTGATAGATACACATTCCCCTATGTAATTAAATCTTGCTATAATTTATCTGCTTTGAAATTGGGTAGATTAATTCACAGGACAATTTGTTACATGGATTTAGAGACAGATGTCTTTGTGGGGAGTTCTTTGATAAAGATGTATGCAGAGAATAGTTCTATTGAAGATGCACGTCAGGTGTTTGATAAAATGTCTATAAGGGATACTGTATTGTGGAATGTAATGGTTAACGGATATGTAACAAATGGGAAGCAAGAGAAGGCGATGGAGCTGTTTAGTGCTATGAGAAGATCAAAAACAAAACCCAATTATGTGACATTTGCCTGCATCCTGTCTGTTTGTGCTGCAGAAGGGAAGATTGATTATGGTTCTCAGCTTCATGGACTTGCATTGAGATATGGACTGGATCTGGAAGTATCTGTGGCAAACACACTGTTAGCCATGTATGCCAAATGCCGATGCTTGCCTGATGCACGCGAGTTATTTGACATGATGTCTAGGACCAATTTGGTGTCTTGGAATGGTATGATTTCCGGGTGTGTTCAGAATGGATATAATGAAGAGGCTCTGGATTTGTTTTATGAGATGCAATCGGCTGGTGTGAAACCAGATTCAATCACCTTTTCTAGTTTTCTTCCCTCGTTTTCTCACTCACCCAGTCTGAAACAAGGTAAAGAGATTCATGGTTATTATAAGAAACAGAGTTTGCATGGATGCATTTCTGAAGAGTGCGCTAATTGATATATATTTTAAATGCAGGGATGTAAATATGGCATGTAAGGTTTTCAACAGAACTGGCACAACAGATGTAGTCATTTGCAGTGCAATGATTTCTGGCTATGTGCTGAATGGGATGAATTGTGATGCTCTAGATATGTTTCGGCACATGATAACAGCAAAAATGAAGCCCAATGCAGTGACATTATCCAGTGTTTTGCCTGCTTGTTCTTCTTTGGCTGCTCTGAGATTGGGAAAGGACATTGTTATATTTTAAAGAGCTTATTTGATGGAAGATGTCATGTAGCAAGTGCCCTTGCTGATATGTATGCTAAGTGTGGGAGGATCTTAGCCATTGGATTTTCGAAAAAAATGCCTGAAAAAGATGCAGTGTCTTGGAACACGATGATAACAAGCTGCTCCCAGAATGGCAACCTGAGGAGGCTATCCGGCTTTTCCACCAGATGGGATTGGAAGGTGTGACATATGATTGTGTCACCATATCTGCTGCTTTATCAGCATGTGCAAATCTACCAGCACTTCTTCAGGGAAGGAGATTCATGCCTTCATGATAAAAGGTGCCTTGAGAACAGATCTCTTTCTGAAAGTGCCCTAATTGACATGTATGCTAAATGTGGGTATCTGTCTTATGCTCGACGTGTCTTGACTTGATGCAAGGGAAGAATGAGGTCTCATGGAACAGCATGATTGCTGCTTATGGGACGCATGGCCTGGTTAAGGATGCTGTCACTTTATTCAAAGAAATGAAGCAAGCAGGATTTCAACCTGATCATATCACCTTTCTCTGTAATATCTGCTTGCGGCCATTCTGGCCTAGTTGATGAAGGCTTAAGACATTTCCATTGCATGGGTGAGGAATATGGAATTGAAGCTCGGATGGAGCATTATGCATGCATGGTTGATCTGTTTTGGGCGTGCTGGACACCTAGATGAGGCTTATAACTTCATAACAAACATGCCGTTTAAACCAGATGCAGGTATATGGGGTGCATTGCTTGGAGCTTGTCGTGTTCATAGCAATGTAGAGCTTGCTGACTTGCTTCAAAACACCTGTTTGAGTTGGACCCTCAAAACTCTGGATATTATGTCTTGTGTCAAATACACATGCTGGTGCTGGCCGATGGGAGAGTGTTCTGAAGGTACGAAGCTTGATGAAGGAAAGAGGAATCCAAAAGCTACCTGGTTATAGCTGGATTGAGATCAGCAACACTACTCATATGTTTGTTGCAGCAGATGTTAGTCACCTCAGTCTGCAGAGATTTATCTTATCTTGAAGAATCTCATTTTAGAGCTAAGAGAAGCTGGTTATGTTCCCAAACCTGATCTCAATTACCCTCTACATATGGATTACAATAAATGAGGTTAGTCGCTCTCCTGCAATTGCTCATGGTCCCTGGTGAGTGTTTTACAATGCTGTTTATTGCAAAAATAGTTGTTTCACTAAATCGTAGCATGAGTCGGAATCATACATTACTTAGCAGGAAGATAAAAAATGGCAGTGAAGAAGATTATATTGCTCTTCCATTCTCTTAGTTTGTTTGCATTCTCAATCTACGGTCTGTTCTATCATTCAATGCTCTATATTACTGAAACATAGGCTTACAAGGGAATGGTGGGCAGGAAACTGTATAGTCCTTGGGCATTCAGCATCCTATAATTCCTCCAAAACAACTTAGAGACACAAGCACAAACATGTTTGCTGGTGTCAGAGATAGGCACCAAGTCTTGGCATTCTGATAGACTGAAATTAAGGTACAGTTTTATGTCAAAATTGTATTCTTGTAATATAGATATAAGGAGTGACCTGAATATGTAACTCTTAACCACATTAGCTCATCAAACCTCATGAGCTGAGCACTAAATTGAGTGACAATTGGTTGTTTCTCGCTTTTAAGTCGACCAAATTCTCAAGTGCAATGACCATATCTGAAGATTCTTCATATGACACATGTTTTGATTAATCACCTCCAAATGACTTGTACAGGCTGAATTCACAAGCTTACTTTTTTTGGACAGTGACAATTTTATTGAAATAAATAGAAAAAGAGTACAAACTTATGACGCTGAAACCATTCTAATATAGGTTTCCAACCAGTCTCTGATAAAAAAGTAATGTTGATGAACAACTTTCTACATTCAAAACCGACATGAGTTTTTTAGTAAAATTTCTCCAATAGGCTTTGTTCATACTTTTATCCTAGTTTATTAAAGTAAGTGTATGCTTAGGTTACAACAACTATCCTCTATGATGATTGTGCAGAAGCAATAGTGACCCACATAATTGATGGCTAACAAGTGGGATGCATATGTAGATTATATACAAAAAATTTAGGTTTATTTTGTGATTTCAGTAATAGTCATATTACAGGTCTAATATTACGTGCCATTGACTTGAAATTGGATTCATCGGATGATTCATTCTGTTATTTGTCTAACAGGCCCAAGTTTATGCATTCTAACATGTATGAAGAAGTCACCAATTTTATGATTAGGTGTTATAAAGTGACGAGTTTGATTTGCAATTAGTCCCACGTCGGTTATTTTTGAAATCTTCATGTAGTAGACATTACAAACACTAATCAAAGCCTTAAGGTTATAGAAAGTTGTATTTTGTTAATTTTTTTGTAGAGCTTTGAAAGGCTTTGAGTTAAACTGACAAAAAGAGCCTTCCAATGAGATTGGCCTAAGGTGGCTTTCTCCTAGGTTTTCTCCATCAAGGCTTGGCTTGGTGTCTTCCAAGAGAGCATACAGGATCAAGAATCAAGTATCCCCCATCGACCATTACTGGAACTTATTTGATATATTTTAGTTTGTTTAAAATTAGAGAAAGGAATTTCTTAAAATTTCCTTATTTTGAAATTGAATAGCAAAGAATTCATTGTGGGATCCACTTGTTGAAAAGCTTTTATTTGAGGAGGTAATTTATTGGGCTTGTTCTTGTGAGCCCAATTTCACAATATAGACAAAATCCTTTAAGATCTGTCCTAAATAGATAAGGTCATCTTTGGAATATTCCAAGATATGGTTTACATCCTCTTTGGAATCCTCACTTCTATTCATAATACACTTTAAGTGGCTTAAGCCATTGGTATCAACAAATATTGAAAAGGCTTCAACTGATGAGGTAGTCGTTAGTATCAAACTCTGTACTAGAGAACAATTTCAACTTCTAAATAGCCTTTAAATTGTTGCTAGTGAACTTTTATTCTGAAATACTACTAACCAATCATCAACAAAGAAAAGAAACTGGTAGACCTAGCATCCTTCTTTGTAGGTAAGGTGTGATAAATGTGACTTCTCACACGGCTTGATGGGCAAAACTGGGGATTATTGATTAACTAGATTGTTTAGCAAAAATTTTAGTACAAGAGTAATGCCCCAAGGATGGAGAAATATTGTCCTCCCTTAAGGAAATATTTGGAATCGTGCAAATTGTTGATCATCAACTTATGAGCCATATGACAAAACTATAGGAGAGAGTAATAAACCAATGCCTAAGACATTAATCTGTTATTCAAAGAAAAGAACCAATTTCAGTTTATACACAATGTAGGTCGACCATTTTCCTTTCCAAACAAATCATTGAGAAGTATAAAGGGAGGGGGAAAAATGTACCTGTTGTTTTTTTCTTTTTTGGGAGTAGGCCTGTGATAGGGAAGTCCAATTAAATTGGCAACTTTTAATAGGAACTGCATCGCTAATGACTATGTCGAGATTGTACAAAAATACATGATGGGGCACAAGTGTAAGAACTATGTATATAAAGATGATGAGGGTTTGCAGCTAGAGTAAGGTTGGACCTAGGTTCAATTTAATCCCAACTTATTGGCATTAGTTACACAAAACTTGATAGCAAAAGTGATGGATGGATTTCCTAGGTGACATTGTTTGCAAACTTACTGTTACTAATTATTGACACCAGAAGTCGACTATAGGCTAAAATTGTGAGAAAAAACCATCAAATGCCATCTTTTGAAGTAGACCCATCCGTGTCCTTATCTAGCCAAACTGCCTGAGTCATCTTTCAAATTTCCCAATATATCTGTATGTAAAATTGTAAATCAATCGCACCACCTAGGGTCAAAGGATTACACTGGAAACCACTTTGAAGAAGATTTTTTCTTGACAATATATAATGCCACAACTTTTTGAAATTACATATATTTGTTTTCTTTGTTGGTCCAATGAGGACTAGTTGACCACATTAACCTGTATTATCAAAACTTTCATGATTGGAAAAAGAGGGGAGGGGAGGGGATCAGATCTCTTCTCACAAAAAGAGGACATGTAATATGGAAATTAATGCCTCTGGTGAACATTTGGATAAATTGGAGAGGACAAAAGAATTTTTGAAGACAGAGCTTCAGCTATTATTGTAATTAACTCCATGTATTGGGCAATGGTAACAAAGAGTTCATGGTGTTGTTCAGGTGGTTATGTGGGAATTCAGGCACTAATGATCTAAAGCCTCTACTTTTTGGTGTAAATTCTCTATCATTGTATTAGAATTTCTATTATATTCCATAGGATTCGTGGCTGCTTGCAAACTCGATGAGTAGTTTACTTATGTTATACATTCTATTCCTTCTGACATGTCACTAAAAAAGAAATTGTAGAGAACAGTTTTGACAAAAATAATCTAAAAATTAGTAGAAGAAATATGGAACATTTAGACGGTGACTTAAATGAACTTTTATAGCAGGGCATTTAAGTTGGTTAAAATTTGAAAATGACTTGATGTCTGATAAATTTCAATCTTTGCTGCAATTATTGAACAAAATGCAAGGTTTTATTTGGATACTGAAATTAATTTTAACAGAAACTGTTCGTTGAGTGTCATTTTGACTAGAGGAGCATGTTTATGATGAAACAATGTGACCCGTATTGTCACTTGGTGTTTAGTGTCAGACGATAAAAAAAAACAACTAGATGACTACACCTGATGGAGAACTACACTGATGGAGATGCATGTGTTAAGATGAATGTTGTATAAATTATAATAGAAGACACATATAAATTGAAGTTCATATTAGGTATTTCCTCATGTTGGTTTCCTTTATAAAAAAATTAGTTATTTTTTGAAGTTTTAGGACATTTTTCAAAATGAAATTTTGATTTTAAGGGTTTAAAACTCTATAAAAATTATCATTACTTTTTTTTCTTTCAATATTTACCTAGGTTTTCCATTTTTTCCTATTTTTCTGTATTTTTTCAAAACTAAAATTCATAAAAAAAAAAAAAAGATGAGAGAGGACTGTATTGGTGATACGTATCAGGGTCACTTTTTTTCTACCTTGTTCTTCTGCCTCTCAAGGAACTGGACATGAATCTGAACCCTCGTGATTTCTTTCTTAAATATCCATGAGCTCTCAATGCTTCATCCTAGCCTAAGCATCTTCAACGATGATCATCTATTGACAGTTGATGAGATCTTGTGTCGCTGTGTAGAGCAAACTGAGATACTAGATTGGAATTCTGATGTTTGAGTAAAAAATTCATTAACAAATCAGGCATATGAGGTCCTTGAATTTCAATGAACCACCTTGTTCTAATGAAAGCATCATGTGAGATGACTTATCTATGGAAGCTCAGGGAATACTGAACATGGGTTCTAGATTGGGTAGTTCAGATTTCTGAAAGTAGCTAGGGAATACTGAACATAGGTTCTAGATTGGGTAGTTCAGATTTCTGAAAGTAGCTATTCTTGGACTATGGACACCAAATTTAAGCTTGATTTGATCACTCTTAAGTAAGTTGTTTGTAATGGAATACAGATCTGGTCACTAAAATAAGTACGGAATATAATCACCTTACAACATGAATTGGATTGACTCTACTTTTACCCTTCACTAACATTCATTTATATTCTTTGTTTAATGATTTTCTAGACACATCCACATGCCTATGATTATCTTTAATCACTATGATTACAACTTTTGAGTGGGCCATCCATATATGATTATGGGATTTACTTTATTCTCAGGCAGTTTCGGTGAGGTTAATGTCATCTTTCTATCTTCTTTAATCTCAGAAATGGATTTGATTGTCTCCTTCATTGAAGACAAAGTTAAAGGAATTAACAAATGCTTTGTGGGAAAAGTTGGCCTGATTTGGGTGCTATTTTTAAATTGCCTTATCTAGGCAACTATGCAGCTAATGATTAGTTTTTTTCCTCAAAAAAGAATAAAAAAAAAACGCTTTCTCATAGGCTCAAAATTTTCATTGCCATATCTCAATAATTGGGAACTTCCAATGAAGCAACCTGCAAACAAGTATTGCCTACACTGGGCAATCATAATCACCATGCAGTGTTTGAGGCGTTTGAAAGGAACTGTGGGGTCCTTTGCTGCAACGGACAGTTCACTTTGCCCCTCTTTTCCACACATGCAAAGCCTATTATTAATGGGACAGGCTCCACCTTTGAAAGTGGGTGTTCCATGAATTAAAATAGAACTAAAGGAAATCATGATGCAGTGAAAACATAAACAATTACATGGAAACACATGGGATTTATGTGAATCATAATAAGAGCGACTGCATTTTCTTTGAGAATGGTGTTATAATTACTTGCTCTCTTTCTCATGCCTCTATCAATGCAGATGAATCCCATAAGCCCCTCAAAGATACAATATATAGATGGCATCTCCAAACAGGAGAGCTTTGCCCCCTTTTGACCTCTTGTGACTGATGGCCCAGTTTCCTGTATGACGAGGATCACCAAAGAATACAAGATGTTCAAGAATATATCAAATTGGATATCATTCTTAACCATCTATTTGTAGTTTATAGGTTGAGTGGTTATCTTCAAGCCCAGGAGATGTTTCGTGCATCCTCATCAAATTTCCTTCATATCACCCATAGACTGAATAATGGAGGAAAAAGAAATACAGTTCATTTTCTGTAGAGCAGAGGACCCTCCAGTTCCAATCTTAAGCAAGTATATAAGCTTTATCTGTGTTGAAAATGGTGAGAACTTGATAAGTGGAATGGATACGGGCATAATTATAATTCATACATGCTTCCTCTGTTCACTGAGAGCAAATCTCTATGCTGTGGGGGCAGAGAGAGTGGACCAGGTATTGGTGATGACTTGGTATATGCTTGTTCTTTAGTGTCATAACTTCCAGTTGGCTGGTTCTCATGTAGGTCTTCAACTGCTAGCTGCTACAGATAATGACAATGAATATATATATATATATATATTTATACATGCAACCTGCTCACTAGGACTGATGCTGACCTGATTGAGAGAGTAAGAAATCAATAAATCCTTCCTCTAGGGTCAGTGTCACAACTTTTTCTTATGTGTTTTGAGTTATATGAACCACACATGTATGTGGTGCTTTTTCCTTTGTAGGTATATGGAATTGTGGGTCCTTGCCCCTTGGTATCAGCTAGTGCATAATTTGTTTAGGTATATGGAATTGTGGGTCCTTGCCCCTTGGTATCAGCTAGTGCATAATTTGTTTAGGTACCAATTGTCATTCATGTGGGGCCAATCCAGACATCAGCTATCTGATCGGCCCTACTCTGTCATTCATATTCGTAAAAGTTCTCCTGCACCTTGTATTTGCTCTTTTTCTTCCTTTGTTTCTATTACATGGACCATGCTTCTTTCTCTTGATGGTTGCTGATCAAAGGGTTAAGTTCTTCCTAACTGAGAAAAGTTCAGATCATCCTTTGCTCGTTTAAGACCCCTATTATATTGTTGTTTACCCACATGAACTGTATACCTGCTAAGTTTCAAAACCTTCCCTTGTTTGTAGTAGGAAAAATAAGGAAAATCGAGTTTTTCATCTTCTTCAGCAGAATGTAAACATGTAATGGGTGATGAATCTATCCAAATCTCTCTTTGATGAAATAGATTGATACGTTGCTATCGTAGTGTTGAAAATGGCCTGTAATTAAACCAAACCAGACTTATGGAATCATGTAAAGCACCATCATTGCACACCAATGCTTTCCAGGTCAGATATAGGAAATTTCAGTGCTTAGTAGATACTCAGCTCTAGCATCTCATTGGTCATTTGCTTAATGATTTTGTTATGCACTGAGGAATTATTGAGGATGTGCACAGTATTATTGGCTTTTGAGTTTATAAATGTGGAGTCAAGGATGTGAAAGGCCCAGATCGTTGGCCTAATGAGAACAGATTAGATTCCCTGAAACCGATAACACAACTCGAACCCTTCATTTATGCCATGAAGATGGTCTCTTAAACAAGCAAACATCGTCATCACACGCAAAGGCAATAATACAATATATATTAGTATTCCTCGCAAATAAGTTCGTATCAAGTTTAATGCAAACTCCTTGATGAACTCTCTTGGTTCACATGGATGAGCGTATTTGAACATCTTAACATATATGATTTCTATAAAATTTCATCTTTATTTGATTTTTTATTATTGATATGTATTGACTGATATACATCATTGTATTTCTCCAATATATGAATCATGATACTACACAATTCACTAGTGGAATTTTGACAAAACATTAATGATTGTGGGGCACACCTTTTGATAAGTGAAAATGAAGATGACAAAGTGTTCATGAATTTGAGGGTTACATTTAGATTCTAATCGTTTTAGATTGTTGTATGGTTCATTTCATGACCTTAAGAAGCTATGATTGCGATTCATTTAGTTTAAAACTATGATCCTTTATATTTAGATTGCATTTGGGATTTAAATTTATTATGGATCTATTATTTTGATAGCTAAATTAAAATTATTTTTAATAAAAATAATATTTATTAATTAAGATTAAATATTAAATTCTTATTTTTCATTTTTTTAAGTCAAGTTGGTATCATTAAAAGAATCAACCATATCAATTGAGATCTAATGTGGTATAATAGACAAAATGTTAGTTCATCAAAATTACTTTTAAAAAAAAAAATGTTGAATTTTAATAGAGGTAAAAACATTTAAAAAAGGTTTGGTTTCTTATTTTATTATAAAAATTTTAAATTAGAAGTTGAATTAGGATATACAAAATTAGCAATCCATGGTTGAAATAGATGATGCGAAAAGCATTGTCTTACAAATCTTATATGGGAGTCCATACAGACACCCGATTTTTCTTTCGTACACAGCCGTTTTCGGATTTTAGTGACAAATTACCATTTTACCCCTGCATTTTCATTCATAACACGGAATATTGTTCAACCCCATTCATTTGAATGAATGGATGATTCATTCGAATGAATAGTAATAAAATGACCACCAGTAGAATCATTCATTTAAATAATAATTTTTTTTAAAAAAAATTTAAACTTATTTTTTAAGCACTGTGTATTTTCAAAATTTCTCAAATTGAATATCAAGACTAATTACAATAATCTGATAAAAATACTTTAAGACTTTAAGGTCTTTTGACACTCCTAAATATTTAAAACACAGTATTTTACAAATAAGGGTATCTTTAGGCTATGCCGAAAACACATTTGGGAATGTCAAAACACCTTAAAGTTTTAAAATATTTTTATCATGTTATCGTAATTAGTCCGGATATTCAATTTGAGAAATTTTAGAAATACACAGTGCATTATTTAAATAATAAAATCTCCTTTAAAACTTTAAAGTTATTTTTTAACTACTGTGTATTTCTAAAATTTCTCAAATTGAATATCCAGAATAATTACGATAACCTTAAAAAAAAAACTTTAAAACTTAAAAGTCTTTTGACACTTCCAAATGTGTTTTTGGCATAGCCTAGAGATACCCTTATTTGTAAAATATTGTATTTTAAATATTTAGGAGTGTCAATTCAGTATTCATTAGAATGATTGCTATAAATAAAATTTATTTTAAAATTTTAAAGCTATTTTTTGAGCAATGTGTATTTCTAAAATTTCTCAAATTTAATATCCGGACTAATTATAATAACCTCATAAAAATACTTAACACTTAAAGGTCTTTTGACACTCCTAAATATTTAAAACACAGTATTTTACAAATAAGGGTATCCCTAGGATATGCCAAAAACATATTTAGGAGTGTCAAAAGACCTTAAAGTCTTAAAGTATTTTTATCAGGTCATCGTAATTAGTTCGGATATTTAATTTGAAAAATTTTAAAAATACACAGTAGTTAAAAAATAACTTTAAAGTTTTAAAGGAGATTTTATTATTTAAATAATACACTGTGTATTTCTAAAAATTTTCAAATTTAATATCCGGACTAATTACGATAACCTGATAAAAATACTTTAAGACTTGAAGGTCTTTTGACAATCCCAAATGTATTTTCGGCATATCTTAGGGATAACCTTATTTGTAAAATACTGTGTTTTAAATATTTAGGAGTGTCAAAAGACTTTAAGTCTTAAAGTATTTTTATCAGATTGTCGTAATTAGTCTGGATATTCAATTTGAGAAATTTTGGAAATACACAGTGCTTAAAAAATAAGTTTAAATTTTTTTTAAAAAAATTATTATTTAAATGAATGATTTTACTGAACGTTAATTCGAATGAATGATCGGTTCATTCGAATGAATGGAAGGAATGGTGTTCATTTTATTACTATTCATTCGAATAAATGAGGTTGAACAGTATTCCGTGTTACTGTTCAACCCATTCATTCGAATGAATGCTAAAATGAACTGGGCATTCATTCAAATGATTGAAAATACGGGAGTAAAATGGTAATTTGCCATGAAATTTCATATTTGGATATGTAGAAGTAGGATTTTCGGGTGTGTAAGTGCTCCCTTTTTATAAAAGTGTGATTCATGATCCATGTACTATAGACTACGACATAGCGATCTGTGCAATCTTAATAAATTCATTATCATGAGTATCGTCATCTTCATCACTTTTTTTTTCATTTTATGCATTTAAGATCTCATAATTTAAAGAATTAGAAAAGATTAGATTTGCCTAAATATTATAACCTTTGATGCCCTGCCAAGCTTTTATCCCAATAACTCAATAACCAAAGGAACAAGTTTTGCTATTTTTTCTTAGTTTTACATGCATTTGTTTGTAGACTTTTATCCGATAAATCATGCAAGTCAGGTCAGTGGGACGGGTTGAGAATACAAAACTTGTATGGAATCCGAGTCAGATCAAGTTGAGCAATTTTTCAGTTAATCCGACTTGGTCCGATCCAACTCAAAAATAAGGTTAAAATGGGTTAAGAACGTGGATTTGAGTCGGGTTAAAATTCGGGTTGAATTGGATTTCATAAATATTGACTCAGATATGATTAGATTTTAAAAAATTCGACTCAACCCGACCCGATTTCAGCTCTAAGAGACTAATACAGTGATATTATGCTGGATTGGTGAGGTAGACTTATAATTTTTTTTTGTTGAGGAAGCTCCCAACAACAGGATCCATGCATTTGAGGTTTGAGGGATGAGAGTCCATTAAAGGAGATTAAAGCTCTTCAAAATTATGAAAGAAATGATTAAAACCCACCACCAATAGTAATGATGGGTGTTGGAGGATCATTGGTGGTGGGACCTAATAAAGCAAATCCATTTCTCCACCACTACTTTAGCAGGGTAAAGACTAAAGAAGAAGATGATGGGAGGGGAAAAAGAAAAGAAAAAAAATAAAACAAAAGAAAGCAGTAGTTTAATGCCCATGTATTTTCCTGTGGCAAACGCAAACACAAACAGCTCAAAAGATTGTCTGAGACTAAGGGAGCAACTTTAAAAGAATTCTACATCTTGAGAATAAAATGGAAGTAAACATTTAAACGCAAACGCCCAAGCATTAGGAATAAAAATCATGGAAGCTATGATTACTTCTACTGTAAAAAGTCTTTTCAGCCATATTCCTCAATAATGATCGTATAAATTCACCACTAATTTAGGTGAGTAATGTGAAAAAAAACATTACCCAAACTGTCTTTCTAATTTCTTTTTGGATAGTGATCCGTACATTAAATAGAACATTTTTTTTCAAAAATTCCATTTACTCTCAATTTCATCACTTCCACATTTTCTTCTAATAAAATTGAGAGTAAAATAGAATTTTTGAAAAAAATATTTCATTCAGTGTACGTGGACTAATTTTGATGGCGTACGTATCAGTACACTTTCTTTTCTTCTCTATTTCTACAAATAGAATGACTCTAGAAATTAATTAATTTTATTTTTACAATGATTTCTGATTTCTTACTACTTTATGTAAATATTTTAAATTATGGGAATAGATTGAATTAGATGTTTATACTTGATAGTGAATTCAAGAGATTAATTCACAAGTAGAAAATGAGTACAATAGGCAGAAAAGGTCAGTGTATGCCCACTTAAACTTTTAAACTAAAGAGTTCTTAGACATAAAATTTTCATTTATTTTGATATTTCACCCTTCTCTCTTTTCCAAGCGAAAGATCTCAATCATTGTTTTTTCTTTAATAAAATATTTTTCACATGGCTACGCCGTTCATGTTTATCTCGTAAATCACGAATTCGATCTTGAGTAGATAATTCAAATAAAAATTTATCTTTTAATCTAGTTTTAATAGTTTATAAAAATGCATAAAATATTAATTAAAGTGAAAAATGTTCCATATAAGTACTCATATTTTAAATATTTTTATAAAATAAATTTATTCTAATCAAGATCGTTGGCTTCTTTTGTTGCTAGAAACTCATACTACAACTAATAATCTAGATAGCTCTAACTTCTCCTTTAAATATTATTATATTATCATAGAAAAACTCATATAACACATGCATTTTAGACTTCAAACTCTTTAAGTAGACATTCATTAGCTAGTTTATTTATTTATGAATTAAATTGACCAAAACTAAAGTTATTAGAGATTAAGTGGTTGGCACTCTAAGTTAAGAACTGTTGCAGAATTCGATTGGATATCTTTTATAATAAAAATAATTAGCAATGGCCCAATTCAATTATAAGTAGTAATGTTATAATAATTGTTTTTCTCTTTAGAATGTTGTTACCATTTTAAGGCCCCAATAAGTGCTTAAGTGCTCGTCCTTGGTAAATAAGTGACAAAAAGCCAATTGTCATAACTATAAAGTTTATACGCAAGTCATATGGGTGTTAAATATGTAATTTAGTTATTTAATTGAATGTATTAAAATTGATGATTAAAATTAAAATAATTAATGATGAATCTCACTCCTTTAAATCATGAGTAGGTCAACTAATTTAAAAAAGTATACCAAATAAATATTATAAAAAGTTAGATCTGAATTATAAAAGAAAAAAAAAATTAATGGACACATGAACTTTTTATACTTAGGTGCAATATGCATATAAGTGGCTTTTTAATTTCTTTGTGTCGTTATCTTTAAAGGCTTTATGATACAAAATATTAAGTTTTTTCTGTCATTTATAATTTATAATAATTAAATCTTTTCAAAAAATGATTTCAATAAAGACCAATTTCTTCAAGCATTTTCAGCTTATCAATTAATAAATCCTTTTAAATTATTTTGGATGTAAAATAAAAATTAGTTAATCATAATAATGGTTACAAATTCTATAACAAGTTTTATATTTCAATCAATTTATTTAATTTTAGAAGAAGAGAAGGAGCAATAAGGTAATTTGATGGGCTTGCCAACCAAGGCTAGTTCGCTACAGTCCAATTGAAAGAATCCGAGAGGAGCGGCAAAGGAGGAAAGAGACTGTTTGTTCGATGTGAAGTGTGATATCCGTGCTGACATGGTAACCTACGTCATCTGAAATGACAACTCAGCGTTACAGCGACCTCGCTGGCGTCAGTCAGTTTCACCTCCCTCTTTCCACTTTCCGAGGTGAAAAATAACAGCCAATTGCCGCATTCCTTATTCCAAAATTACCCTTTGTCTAATATTTTAAAAATAATGATTTTTATTCTCAATATTATTTGACGATACACTTCTGTAAAAAGAATTTTTAATTTTCTTAAAAAAAATAGGAAAAAAGAAGCAGAGATGAAATTAAAATTTTTTCTTTTAAAGCATTATAAGTGAAAATAAGGTAAAAATTTATTTCCCTTTTTAAATGGTAATAATATATAACTTTCTCCATTTTCAACGTAAAGCAGACAACATCTCTTTCTTCCTGTTTAGCAGGGATCGAACGGATGCAGGAGTAACGGGTCAATGAGAGCAAGGGGTTCCTCGGCGTTTGGCCGGAACCAGGTTGGGAATCGATTGGCTGAGGCGACGGTGGCTCGGACCGCAAAGACAGGCCGAGATGGTTGTCTGAGTGAAGAACTTGGAGATTAACAGGGGAAGAGAGGAGATCTGAGAAGATTGAGAAAGAGTGATCGGTGGGGAGGATTTGAAGAATCTGTCTGATGATAATAGGCTATTATTAATAGCTATGAATTTTTATTTTTATTTAAAAAAAAAAAAGAGATAAAAGGAGAAAATGAGAAAGACAATGAAATCATACGTTCATTAAACTCTAAATAATTCAAAAACCCTTGAATAGGAAAGAGTATCTTTAAATTATACTAAAATCTAAAATCTAAAATATTCGACTGATACATTCCTGTTGAAAATCGATTGATATTTAAAACTTTGACTCAGATAATATATATAAGTTCATAAGATTTGTTAAAGTTGAATTTTGTTTATAGATTCTGCTTTTATCAAGTGGGTCTAGATTCTACTGCATGCCACCAAATCCAAATATTAAATTATATATTTCAACCTAGAAGAGCCTCTTTCTTTAGAAATTATAGAAAATTCTCCACTTAATTAAAAATGTTGAAAACAATTAAATGGAGACAAAAATACACGTCATTGGTGGTATTATAAATTGCCACAAATATTAGTTGGCAAATCTAAAGATGAGATGAAATTTAAATAATTATGATTTTGTCTCATGATTATTAAATTCATGTGGTTACATAAGGAACTTGCTCTAACACTGTATTAGAAATCATACTTTAATAATATTTTTGAAATAAAATTTACTTTAAAAAACTAATAATTGAGAAAATCATGTCTCAAATGTTATATAAAATTATTGATTTATTAAATTAATTGATTAAAAAAAATTATTCCTTCGGACAATCTTCAAAAGAGATGATTTGAAATTGAACAATCTTCAAAAGAGATGATTTGAAATTGAAAATGATAGTGGCATTGTTGGGTGATTCTCAACCGTAGAAGAGACATTAGCATTACAGCTCACATTAGAATTAGTGCAGCCCATTTGAATTGGGCAATCTATTTAGCTGAAAAATATAATATTAGTGAAAAGAAATTTGATTCTTAAAGAAAAGTTGATTGAGACACAAAAATTTTGCACGTTTAAGAATGATTTTTTCCATATCTATTCTAGATGATTAACATAGTCAATATTGTTACTTTCGGTGGCCCCAATAAGGCTCAATAGTCCAAATTCAATTTACTAGTGAGGCCCACTTCTTTTAAACGTATTGGGAGCCCACCTAATTTGACTTATTTAACTTTTTGGTGACATAAAATGCATTTGTACTAAAGAGATTTATAATTTAAATTTTTTCATAAGGATGGTCATTTAGACACTTCACTTTTTTTTTAAGAGACTTTATTTTAAAATTTTATATGCGAATTATCATTTTATCCCTCATTTTTTTTAAAAAGATGAATCATGTACACAAAATTGAAGGACAAAATGGTAATTTCAAATAAAATTTTGAAATGAAGCGTCTCTTAAAAGAAAAGTGAGATATCTAAATGGCTACCCTTTTTTCTAATACTATTTTAAACTCTTGATTGAAAGGGTATCTTATCTGAAAATGTAATGAAAGTTTCCATTTTTGAAAAATATTGAGTGGAAGAAGCTTCAATCTTTTTTCATCTCTTCATCTCCTAAGTCAATCTGATTGCATAAGCTAGCCAAGCCCATTGTAGACTTACCTAACGATACAACCATTCTATACACGAGTAAAGTTTTCAAAATGATATCATCGACTTGTGATTTTCAATGTATAAAAAGTAATAGATAAAAAGTTATATATCGATTAATTTGTAAAATCAATAATTTTATATAATACTTGAGACACTCTTCTTTAAATAGTTAGCTTTTGAAGAGTGAATTTTACCTCAAGAATATTATTATGTCATGGTATTGGAGCAGGTTCCACTTGCAGTTGTGCAGTGCAGCTCACGTGAGGGTGGGTGTGAAGTGACAAAAAACTTATATTAGTTAATTTGTTAAACAAATAATTTTATATAACAGTTGAGTCACATTTCGATTAATTTGTGTAACCAACAACTTTATATAATACTTGAGCCTCTTTTTTCAGTGACTAGCTTTTGAAAGTGAATTATACATCAAAAATACTATTTATATTTAGAGTAATCTCTGATAAAATTTACTCCTCATCCAAATGCAGTCAGAGAAACTATTGTTCATCACTCATTTAATGAGTACGTTGTTAGTTTAGTATTACTTCAAAAAAATTATGATTAAAATCATAAAACTTACTTTTTTTTATATTATTATTGTTGAATTATACTAAAAAAAATTACTTTGACAAGATCTAATACTGAAGTTATTCTTTAAATAGATTTAAATCTCATGTATTGCATATTTGTATATATAGATATAGATTTGAAAATACTTAATTTAAGTTAAAACAAATTATTTGTATATAAATTTTGCCTGGATAGGCATTCATTTAATGAAGAGTTAAAGTTGGATTAAGTCAGGTAAATGGATTGATTAGATTTTGTTAGATCTAAAAGTTGAAAATGACTGATCTAGAATAGAAATCAGAGAATATTTATTACAAATTGAATAGGAAGGGTGGAGAATTTTATCTAGAGAGGGCCGTTGGTAAAAGAGTGAATTTTTTCTTTTTTTTTTGACAGAGGAGTCACGTCTGTAATCTTACTTAACCTTGTCCGAGTGACAGGCGACAAATGTGTCTGGTTAACACGTGGGTGCGCACGATAAGAGGCCCTGAATCGGGCCCGTTTAGTCACATCCATTGTCAAATCAAAATTATTAAACACTTGAAGTTCAAACCCAAAATCTTCCCATATCATTTAAAACCCCACAATATAAAATATATTTTAACCCTTTTTGGCCTTTCCCATTCTTTCTTCTACTAACCAACCAAGACTTCTCTTCATTGATGGGACATTGGATGGCTTCCTTTTCTTTTACCTATTCTCACTTCTCGTCCTCCACTCACAATCACAAACACCGTTCAATGTGAAGAGATGTCAAATCAATGGTCGGATTTCACCAATCAAAGGAAAAGGAGATCCGCTGCGGATGATTTCTACATTGAAAATAATGAAAAAAATTTAAAAAGATAAAGATGATATAGTTAGACAATTATAATTTTATAAGATAAGTTTTAAATAACTTTTAACAACAAAATTTCTAAAGTTTAAATTTAGATACCTAAAATGATCAATTATAAAATCTAAATTTTAATAAATAAAATTTTAAATAAAAGTATAACGGGTGTACTTAAAGTATTCATTTTTCTTCTTAATTGAGCTTTAAAGAAATTTGTGGCCTCCGAGGTCAAAACATCACAATAAAGGGTAGAGGTTGAAGATGAGGGGACTATAATCCGTGACCTGATGTATTGGCTGTTTGGCCTGTTAGTAAGCTTTTTTAATTAATATTTTTTATTCATTTTTTATCATAATTATTAATATATGTCAAGAAAGATTGTGACTTGGAAATTCCTATCAGAAAACGATCTTTATTTTTCATTAGAAAAAAAAAAAAGATCTCATTTTATAAAAAAAACATCAAACATTATTTATAGAAAGTAAGCAAGAATTAAACTAAAAGTGGGTAATGCAAGTCATTCCTTTCAAAAAATACCTAACATTTTAGAAATATTATCTTTCCAAGTTGGCTTTGAAGATATTAATACAAATATTGTCCATTCGGTTCATTTTGACAAAAGGTTGAGATTTAACAAATCACAAAAGAAGAAAACAAAAACAAATTCGCCAAAATGGACTAAAATGAATTGATAATTTTGTCCAAAGTCAGTGAAAATGTTAATTTGCTACAACATTCTAGTTTCCAATAAACATGATATTCTATGATAATTTCACATGAATAAGTTCAAATTAAAAAAAAAACCACCAATATTTTTTTTATTCCCTCACTCCAAATAATCATGACTTCTCTCATAATTTACTAAAAAAACCTCTTAAATCCATGTATAGTTACCCGGTTTGGTATTGCTCTTTACACAATTATTCGAAGAAATTATCAGAACGGATTCATTACGGACTAATTCACTAACTTTTGATATTATTTATGTTAGTAAAGAGGAGTGTTTTCCCTGAACCACCTTCCCTCCCAAATTACAAAACAAGGGTAATAGAGAGTTACCCTCACCACCTCTTTACCCCCAATCCAAACGCAACCCTAAAATAGTGAGCTTGTAAGAGGATGATGATCTCATCCTCCACCACAAACCATAGGTCCTCATAGCACATTCCACACACAAAATTCTAACAGCAGTGGATCAGATGGGCCCTGTAATAGAAAATAAAATGCAATAAGTTTGTTTTCATTTGGAGCCTCACATTGTTGTCTTACTAATGACTATTAATATTTAGGGTATGTGAAAGTTTTTCAATATACACAACGGATAACACTATAAAAAATGATTTTTTAAAATGGAAGGAGAATCAAACTCATAACTCCCATTTTTTAAATTGGGGTTTCTGACCATTTGAATTGCCATAGATTTATATAACTACAATTTTATGATATTCTCCTGACCTTTAAAAAACAAAAAACATCAGAAATTACTTCCCCAAAGGACACAGGTCAATGGTTAAGCCAAAAAAATAGAAGACATGAGATTCCATCTCTATTGCAGTGGGACCTTTATCTTCAATAAGACATCTACTTTAACCCCAAAAGGGCAAAAAAAAGTGAGAAACATATCTTTGGTGGACCATACAACATTTGGATGGAATCCTCAAAAAAAAAATGCAACGTATTAAGTGCATTGGGCAATTTAAAAAAGAGCAGTGCTACATGGTACATACACTTTTTAAGATCTATTCTACAATGAATATTACATAACATGTAAATATTTGTAAAGAATTGTATATATTTTTTTATTAATACGTGGGAAATTCAAACACAGTCTTAATAAAATTTCCACAGAAAAACCCACTGCCCTTAAGGCACACCAAGATTATGCCACGGGAGCTCGAACTCATAACCTCCCACTTCCTGAGATGGAAGGCAACCAGTTGAAATACACCCATCTGAGTTAAATCATACATTTTAATTATTATCATAATCATGTGAATATGAATTTTGAAATATCATCTATAATAAGTAATTGTTTTTTAAAGATCATAACTACATTGCCGAAACAATGATATTGAATTTTTACCCACCAAATATTCGTGTGATATCTTACACTTTTCTTCAAATTATATAGGATTCAACTTATAAAAGATAAAATGTCTATGTTACGTGAGTGTGACTCAATTGGTTGCCTCCTATCTCAAGAAGCGGGAGGTTGCGGGTTTGAGCCTCCACGGCCTAACCTTAGTGTGCCTTAGAGGTAGTGAGCTCACCTATACGGGTTTTAGATATTCTGCGATTTCCCACAGGTAAATTAAAAAAAAAAATTGTTATCCAATTCTTTTAAAATTGAATTATTTTTATATATATCTATTTAACCCACATTCTCCGCTAGGCTATATAAATCGGATGAGATGGACCCACGTTTTGATTGATTGTCACCCTTATTACTTTGGCTCTTTTCTGCTGCAGACGCATGTGAAAGGAAATCTTAAAAGCACTAATCTCATGTAAAGATTTTACAAAAGATCCCATGTAAGTATGAAAATTGTTCATTTGTTCTTAACTTTCTAAATTAGAGGTTGAAGAAAATTTTTAATTCAGCTAAACATATCTCCTCAGACTTTAAAACTCATGGAAGCCTAAATTAAAAAGCTTTAATTGGATGAATTATATGACCTTAAATTTCATTTTGTAAGGTAATGGATCCTTATTCATTTATGGCTGGACTTTGAAAAATAACATGAACTTTTCTTTTCTTTTTTTATTCTTAAAAATCATTCACTGAAAAGAGAGAAGCTATTGTGGAAGTCAATTATTTAGGGAACCACAAGAGCACTCATCCCTTGGATTGAAAGAAAAAGCCACCTTATCATACTAATTCGAGTTGACTCTGAATGGCTCAATCATTTAGCAGCCATCATTTGCACACAACATACTCTCAATGTTTAACATATATATAGATAGAAATACATTTAAATAAGGGTCGTGATTTAAGCTGGGGTAAAAAATGTGTTGGGTTGATAAAGGGGCGTCGATACACCTGCATTGGTGCAACACAATGTATTAGTCATTATAGGTCAATACACACCTGTCCGTACCCATCCGAACCCTGGCTGCAATGCACCGATGCATTGTAGTACATTGCAGTGGGGATTTTCAAGCAACATTGCGGCTGATATGCAACGTATCGAATGATTTTTTTACACATGGATTAAATACTTCAAATGTTTATTTATCATTTCATTATAGTCATGAGAAATTATACAAACGTCAATATTTTTCATAACAAGGAACACGAAGTTTGGCTTTTTATTCACTTCTCATATGAGGTTTGGTGCCTCTTCGAGAATGGTTATTTATTTTTAACTACGTGTGTTCCACACTCCCAAAAATTTTTTATATAGTCGAAAAAAGTTTTATCCTAAGATCCTAGCCAACACTTGACATCTAGAAGTATTCATGTTTTGATGGTTAATTGCTAATTTTAGGGGGAAATGAGTTTGTTTATTATGTTTCACTCCTCAATATATAATTAAAGTTAATATCTCTGATTCCATCATCATCAGACCCTAAAACTTGTTAACCAACAGAATTTGATGTCAAGATATTAGCATATACTTGAGCCCTTCTCTCATATTTATCATAGATACAATTGATAGATACCACATCTTGGTTTCTATTGTACTAGAAGTACAAAAGGTAAATAATAATCCGTTGATATGTTGAATATAAGCTCATGGGTGGAATTTTTTTTTCTTTTGGATTATAGTGTGGAAACTCAGACACGGTCCTCCTAAAACTCTCACGGATGAGCCCACTACCCTTAAAGCACATCAAAATTAGACTATGGGAGTTACACCCATATGGATTTCACTCCTCATTGCTCATCACTCAAAGAATGAAGAGTTCAATTAGATAACATAGATGATTCCATGAAGCAGTTTTGAGTCATTTAAATCTCTTCTTCACTTCTCATCTTCGTACTACTCTTGTTTATCATCTCCTTGTTTAAATTTTTTAACAAAAAATTTAGAACGTTAAGATGACCATTATGGAGGGCAACCGAGATAATGTAATTAAAACCTTGCATCATTCAATCATACATCAGAATAAGTAGAATCTGCATGAAAATCTTTATTGATATCATCATGTATATGTGTCGTGCATGTGCCCATGGCTGAAACGGTTTAAACAATCTCAATGAATGGAGCATAGATTACAGGAAAATTAATGTTTGGCTAATTGACATCTTCTTCTCATATCCACAAAGAAGAATTTGAGAAGGTTAATTCAATGGGAAAGACGGAAACCCAATTCAAAGATGGTAGATTGAAACGAAAATTTACTGGAGATAAGAGAGATTCATCTAAACAATGATTTTGCATATCATCAGCAGAAATTGCAGGCTTGAGTCACAACACATACGTCAAAAAAGAAGAATAAAAAAATGTAAAATCAAGGAACTTGCATTTACATCCATTAAATAAAAGAATTACAGTCCATAGTAATAAGCAGTAAACTCCCACCACCATTGAATGTAGAATTCAATTCTCTGAAGTACGAATTTGTATTCCCATAATCCAGCTTGGTAGGCTGGGTTATCATTGTAACCATTAACCACGGATACTGATAATCAGATCAGAACCAATGATTACTAAAGGGTTGATGAAAGAAGGAAAGAGAAGATCATTATTTTCTGAAGTAAATTATAATCTGTATTTACTAGAAAGAAGGCTGAAATTTTGATATTGTATATTTATATAACAAACATGAACCATAAATTTAATTGTATATTTCGATACTTTAGTATAAGATCAACTAAGCCTAATTTGGCGACTCGAGGAGCAACTGTTAATGCTCATCAAATGAGATACATCAACTATTTATATGAAAAAACAAGATCAAGTGATATTGTACAAGGTCACCAAACATTACACAGATCGAGGTGTTCTTTTTTTTTTTTTTTATGATAGTACATGTAAAGAATTAAACAGTTCATCAAAATAAACAACTGTAAACAGGCTCTAACCCAAACATCAAGATGTTCCACTCTGAGATTTGCCACCCTTCAATTTTGCATGGAGGTATGTCTGGTCAAGCTAAATATATTGACATGAGAAGAAGAAATTGATAAATTATCATAATTCATGAGTTTGTAATTCTCATCCATTGAAAACTTCACTCACAAGCAACGTATAACTATAGTTAAAATGGAAAACTTCAAAATGAGTGTCAAACATTGTATAGAATCTAAAGGAAATGGAGAGATGACCTCTCAGAAAGTAGGAATCTTAAATTCGATTTTTAATTCACTCCAAAAGATCACTTCCAGTAGAATTATACAGCGTGTGTGAGCAAGGAGACTTGCACATATCTCACCAATTAATCGAATGCTCTAAGAACATGTACACCTCGGTAAAAAAAACACTACGTAGATCAAAACTTTCCCATACAGACTATATATTGAAACACAAATTTCACAAGCACATGGATAGAAATGTGCTCAGATCCATGAATAGAGTAGAAATACCAAATCAAAGATGATTAAGCAAAGAAGTAGGGTTGCTTTTAGCCCATTTTCTCTTTTCCCTGTTCAACTCAGTAGACAAGTTCCATGGCAAATGAACCTGTTAGGACCAATCAGCAGCTACAGCCAATGACATTCTTCAAAATGGAGAATCACATGAATGTCCTGTCCATGTCTCATACAAGTTCCAACACAAAGCGATACTTGCCATATCTAAGTACTACAGTTTCAACTTTTGCGCCACATCATTCACCACTTCTATAAACAATGCACACTTGGTAGGCACCTCTAAATCACAAAAAGGTATAAAAACAAACCCATCAAATGATCAAAGTATAAATTTGTAAAACCCTCCATGATTGCAGATCTCTCTGTAAGCATAATCAACACCAATTAAAACCATGAGCAGCAGCAAATCAAATCCATCTAAAAGGACAAGAATTCTACAATTCTACAAGGATAACATTTCATATAACTAGTATCACCATTCTAGTACATAAGTTCATGTGGGTCAATTGAAGTTTTTTTCAAATGACCCTTCAACAGATCTTAAACCCTAAACCCTAACATATACATGATGAAGATGTCTTACCCATTGACGTACTTAGATATACATACAACGATTGATGAGGAAAGGCATGCAGAAACAAGTGACTGAAGCAGATAGAAAGTACTAGTAAGGATCAATGGCAGTGCCTACTAACATGCTAATGGTAATATCAATTGAGGACAGGGAGAGGGATCATGGCAATGGAACGGGAATCCGAAACCGTTACAATGACTGAGCCACTTGAATCGGCAGATTCCACGACATGTCCATGAATTGCCTGAGAATTGGTGGAATTCAGATCAGTTACTTGCATCTGAGACATGGGTGGTGGAGGTGGTACTGGTTGGGAAGATGCCGGAGGTGGCCGCTTCCTCTTCTTCTTCTCGTAAGCGATCCCTCGTGCCTTTGCCTGCATCTCCCGGACCTCCCGGAGGTAGAGACGAACGGCTCGGGCGCCAAAAGGGTTTGCCTCCGGCTGCCCACCATTCTCCTCAAACGCCGCACGGAGGCGACCGATGAGTGCATCGAGGCTGCCCCAGGCCTGCCGGAGCGGACATGGGCAGGGAGCCGGCGGGTGGGGGTGGCCAAAGAAGGGACAGACGGGAGTGTGCACCTTGGTCTTGCCGAATTGGTCCAGGTACCGCAGGAATTCCAGCACATGAGCGCCGCTGCACCGGGAAAGCGCCAGCGGCGGACGGTGGTTCCTCAAGTACTGTCCGAAAGTGTTCCAGTCACGGCGCTTCTGCGACTCATAGCGACTTGGTGGCATCTGGGTCGGCATGGTTTGGATAGCACCAACATTTGAATTGCCACTTGAATTGCTAGAGTTGCTATTCGCTGCAGTGGCAGCGGCGGCAACAGCGGCGGACATGGGGTGGAAAATTTCACCTAAATAAGTTACTGAATTTTGGACTTCTTTGGCTTCTAATCAAGGATCTTGATCTTAGATTTGGGTGCTTAAAATGGGCTTTTATCACAATCTTTCTTCTACTTGTTGAAGAAAAGATGGACTTTTCTTTCCTAGTCTAGAGGGAACTTTCTTTTAATTTCTACTTGGTGATCGATCTATCACAGTATTATCACCTACTTCAACTACTCAAAACAAACGAGAATTTTTCTAAATAAGACCTGTTTGCCAGTTCGCTAACTCGACCTGGGACTTTTTTTTCCTAAAAAATCACTCTTCTCTAGTTCCCAACAAAAACGTGGGTTCTTCTAACTATTATCTGCTCGACTCCCAAAACTGAAATCAGGGTTTTTCTGGGACCTTGAACTCATACTTGAAATTCATGTCCCCAAACTCAAAGAAAGCAGACAGCATGAATGAATTCTATGTATCTGTAGGCCAGAGAGAGAGAGAGAAAGAAATGCTACAAGATGGACAAAGGGGGTACCGTATAGTGCGGTTTGAAGAGCAGATATGAAAGAGATAAGAGGAGCAAGAATATATAAAACTGATGATGAGATTAGAAACAGAGAGAGAGAGACAAAGGGTGGCCCATACATAGACATCCACCTCGTGGAAGCGATGCCAGTCTGACGATCACTTCATTAACGTCATTTCATCATTTTTACCTGCTCCCATCCCTTCCCTTCCCATTACTCCTCTTTCCCTTTGCCCGTTTCAAGGTTTTGACATGAAAATTGCAGTAGAAGTGAGGATTTTACGTGCTCTTCAAGCTCAATATTTTCTCAGAATTCTTTGGACCCAGGCTTTGTACGTGTGGGCCAATTTTTGAAAGGTGCAGATCAGTGATCAATGGTCATGAAGAAATGTAGAAACTAATGCAGAAAGTTGGATGGATGTAATATATCCACCTCTGTTTTTTACTGAGTGTAACTATAAAACAGAGAATAATTAGAAGGATCAAACTTCTTCATTATTTCTTATGTCATGGATTCACTGTAAAGATAATATTCAATTATATAAGCTACTTTTTACTTTCTTCAAATTTCATGGCTTTAAATTAATTTTTATTCACCAGTTTCATCCTATGTGGTGCCCAATTTTTTCCATTGGTGTGTCCTTTGAATAGATTTTTTTGCATATATGATGCACAAATATCAAGTCAATCCAATCATAGAAATCATATTTTTTTTAGACACCCTAAATATTAATTACATCAAATTATTTTTAAATTTTGACCATTCTCATTCTAACCTTCACTTCATCTGATGACCAACTCAAACATCTAAATAAGAATATGAAACTCAATCAGAATCACCTGATCCAAGTTATAAACCATGTTTTTAACTCTCAAAATTTGTATGATTTTAAACTACTTTTAAATATTTAATATTCTTAGACACCTTTTCTTCTTTTACTAGTAATGCAGTAGACAAATTTTTTACTTTATATGATACTTATTTTGATCTAATATTAATGTATAAATTTGTATATTAAACAATATGTCTCAGTTTAAATAAATTCATGTTTTGGAATCATGCCTTCTTATAATTTAAATTTTCTATGTATATAATTATAACGTATATGTTTAATTTTAATATACCACTCATTTTTATCCAATAAGTGTATATCTCAGTGTTATTTTCATTGACTCACGAGCTAAGCAAATGTCTGCATTCACATCTATTAAAATCAGTGCAATATACATTAATAGCATGTACTATCATTATTTAATTACAAAATTACAAAAGCTTCATATCAAAAAGTATTCTAAAATCATCCATTTATGTCCCACTTATGAGTTATGATAAACTAGATAATCAAACTTAACATATCAAACATTTTTAGACACAAGAAGAATTTTTCAGCGTACTAAATATGTCAAATAGAATGTATTAAATTTACCTAAGTACCAAAGATTATATTTAAAAAAAAAATCTATACATTCAATATGACCCTACATCTTTAAAGTACAACTATTCATTTTTTATTACCCTACATCGTATGTATAAAGTATTTTTTAAAGTAAATTTAATAGTTAAATATATTTATATTATACTTTATTTAACATATCCTATGTACTTTATACTATATTATTAGTAAAGAGTAAAGACTGTAAGCAACAATACCTAGTTGTAACTCAGAGAAGGACTTAGAAGTTTCTTTTTGTCTCCTTCTCTTTTAAGCCTGTCTAAGGTCACCTCTTTAATTATAGAAAAAAATTATAATTTTTTAAATGAGTCATGGCATATTTAAACACACTGTACACTATAGAGAGAAATAATTATAGAGTAGTAATATTTCTACGAGTGTTTATTATAATTTCATATAGATTTTACTGTATTACTTATTATACTTCACTTGTTAATTTCAATGATCTGATTTGTTGTTCTGTATGAAAAAAAAAAATTTAATCTCACTTAAATAAATTTCAGTGATGCGATTTCAATAAGTCAATTTTTAACCCTTTTTTTTTAATTTTTGATACGTTAAGAGAAAGATAAAATGAGAAATCTACGAAATCGATGGGTGCTGATCATTTTATCAAGAGAGTTAGTCAATAGAGCCAAGTAACCACTAAATCGATAAAAGCATCAGCCTCTTATAATACATATAGTCAATACGTGGCCCAGCAGTCCATTGTCTTGTCAATTCGTAATTAAGCTTACCTTATTTCTGTCAACTCATCCAATGATATGAAATTCCTAGATTTAAAGTTTAAACGTAACTTTGATACTAAATTATATCAGAGATCTAAATATATTCCGGTCCTCAATCATGTTGCTAAATATGTCGGTAAGGAATCTAATCACTTCTATATAACCAAGGAATTGTTAAGTGGGTTTTCTATTCATATGAGGATATTTAAAAAATTATTTGAAATACATTTTTACTTTTGTTAAATGTTTTTTTTTCTTTTTATTTCCACAAACAGGACCGGTAAGAGCGTGTTTGATGATAGAGTGCAATATACAATTTTCAAGAGTTATTACAAATTGAAAGTTTGTGTTACGAGATAAACAATTGATAATTTATTTAAATAAAAGAATCTCAATAATTTTATTTATTCAGAGATGGCTGTATTTAATTCTATCATAAATCATATCATCACTCACTTAACGGTCTAACATGTTATTTTTTATCCATTCCTTTCGTATTTTCAAAAGTCGCACTCTGCTTCTTGTGTCTTCGATCCTAACCCTTCCACTCTATGCACTAGGTGTTGGATTGTTGGAGAGATTTTGGAAATATTTTATTAAAGGATTTTTGTTTTGTTTTAGGATACCTATTATGTCTAGAAAACGTCTTATATTATTGTCTAGGAAACCTAGTCTAGCATTGAGTTGTTTTTTGTCTCACTAATTTATATTATATTATCTACAAAAAACATACGCCATTACACTTCATCTTAGATTCCTAATGTTAAGTTGTCTATGATTAGCGCAAATATGTATGGGCTTAAAAGTAAATCATTAAGAATAACATCCACCGAATAATAATAGTTATCCATCTTATGAAAGAAAAATAATACTAATCTCCAAATAATTTCATCTACCCATTGTTCCCAACAATTATTCAAAATAATTAATAGATAAATACAACATTTCTCAAACTCATTTCTCATATTAAATAAAACAAAATATTTGAATCCATTAATAGAAAGAAAAATAAGTTCTTTATCAAATTTCAAGTTTTTTATATGAAGTAGAAAAATACATAATCTGTATAAAAATCACAAAATTTTCAATCTTAAAGAAGAATTTTAAATTAATAGTTTATTTATAATACTATTTATATTTGTCTTTATACAAGAAAAATTAAAAATTTATATATATGTATATCATTAATTCAGTGTTAAAATTTTAAAACTCAAATTCAAATTGAAATTTTAGGTAAAGTAAGGAATGAAAGTGAAAGGAAAGATAAATTCTTCTCTTGTATTTAAAGAGAAATAAAAATAAATAAAGATAGAAAGAGACCTCCACTTTTTTTCTCAAAGAGGGGCATCACTCTAATTAAATAACAACGAGTCCCGATATGAAAAAGAGGGCAGTAAAAGATAAGAGGAGAATACAAGGTATGAGATCGGTTGAGTGTGATCTTGATAAGGACTGAAGCTTTCTTTCCTTTTATTTTGTCAGCAACTTGGCAGAAGGAAGAATTGGGTGGGGAGCTGTTTTCTTTCACCTCAACATGTCTAATCCAGGGTTCCTTTTTCAGGAAATTTTTCTTAGTCCTCTGCCTCTGCATATATACAGTTTACTTAAAGATATAATTTTACATTTTTTCTTAGGGTTATCAATTATGTTTAGATTGGGATGCCAATCTCTTAAATCTATTGATACAGATGGGTTAGGATATGATTGTACTTTGGACTTTATAAAAAAAATACCTTTCTTGTATGAGTTTCAATAATTCATGTGCTATCCAAATTTAAAGAAATATGCAACTGGGTACCGGCCAACAATCCTTACATGAGTATTTTTTATATATAGATACAGATTTTATCGTGATGCTAAATTTGTCCTCTATCTGACGTAGAAAAAAAAATGCAAAATTCATTAACAGTGCATGTCGACTGGTCAAAATTGCAAGTCGGCTCGTAAAAATTCATGAATAGTGTAAAGCAGCTCATCGAAATTCACATGAATAGTAAAAATCAGCCCATCAAAATTTTACTATTCATGTGAAGGATAAAATAAAAAATACACTGAAACTCATGTCGCTAAATACAAAATACCCGTATGAAGATTGCTAGCACTGGATACCTAAGATCACACTATTTCTCTTTCCCCATGGTCTTATGCATCCTCCTCCACCCTTTTCCAGCTTTTTCTGATATGTTCATTATCAGAGACTGCTAGATTTCCTGCCACATTTAGCAGTGCCTTGCATGTGGGGCAACAAAATCTCAGTTGGTGCATGGGTAGACCATAGATTATAGTCCATCAATGATTGAGCATTGTCTTATTCCCATCACCACACAAAGATATCGTGTTTTGTATATGTTTTACAACTAGAACCAAAATTAAAATATGAGCTGATTTGACTCACTCAATGTCTGATGAATCCTTGCTGTTTGATTTCATTGCTCAACAGGATTGAAAATTGGTTGGCTAAAATACAAGTAGGATCTTCCTGTGAATCCAACATTTCAAATTACCATCAGTGCATGTTCTATCAATTCTTGTGGGTGTAATAGTTCTTAAATCATAAATTCATAATCGAGTCAAGCCAATGCAAATGATAGCAGTATTTACTCTCTTACCTCTGAGGAAGGAAGAAAAAAAATGATGCAGCCAGTACAACTGTACAGTGCAAAACATGAAGGGGTCCAGTCCCATTAATCCATCACTTTCAATGGTACTGCAACTATGGACGGGAGCAACTTCACCACCCATTCCGATCAACCTAAAGTTTTTTCTTTAAAAAAAGTAAAGGCTACAGTTTGACTGTTACAAACTTGTTAGGGACTGGTCAGCCCAATTGATTTTGATTTTTGTGGGCTTAAATATAAGAAAACCTGAGGAAAAATGATAGTAATATCCTAATTTTTTTTTTTTTGCACTTATCAGATAAAAATGTATACTGGAGTAGTTTATAATAAAAAATACCATTATCAATTCTCTCAATTTTCAAATTTTAAATACATGTTTTCAAATATTTTTCTCATGAATTGTTCGGTGTAGACAGCTAAGTTGTCATTTCACATCAATCACATCACTGTTCACCAACCCTGAAAAACGCATTCACTGTTTAAAAATATTCTTTGAGCTGCTTTATTTCCTTTCTATTTGAAATGTATTTATCGTAAAAAATAAATTTAATATAAAAGAATAAAATAATAATTTCATTTTAATATTTTGAAATCGAATATCTCATAGAAAAGTCAAACGTCTAAATATCTACCTTAGGTTTCATTACCATATGAATATATCCTCCCCATAAAATTATGTGTTAGAGCCAAGGAATTCTCCATTGAGTAACAGAGAACAGAAACTTTATGACAATGATGATGTGGGCACCAAGGCCATCCAATTCATTAGAACCCTGTTGCACCCTGGGCTATCCAGAGAGTGACCCACAATAAGGAAGTGTGCTATTTTCTGACATTAGAGAAAAGGAAGATGCAAACCTGCAGTTTGAGGGACTCTCTGGCCTGGCCTTAATTGAGAGTTATCATTGGACTCCACTTAAACCACCAACTTCATTAAGTCTTCTGAATCTCAGTTTCAGAGATTAACAATCTTTTTGAGTCTTACACATAAAAGACTACTTCTAGTCGTTGTTGTCTGAATGTTTCATTTTTTTTTTTTCATTATTTTTAATTTAAAAAAATTTTGGATTAGGAGAATCATCACATACTCTCTCTCTCTTCAACGACCCGGTTAAGATTGGGGTATCTCTTTCAAAAGATTAATATATTAGGTGGAGTGACTCAAGTCTTTTATAAATCTCTAAATCTCTCTTTACACTTTCAAAATGTGGGACTTATTCGCAGCCCCTCCCAACAATTTCCTTCAAACAAAGTCAATCATCCAGTCCATGTAGGGGATCTCTTGGGTACACATGAGATAGCCTACGACTTGACTCTGATACCACTTGTTAGGATCTGAATATCCAGTCTAAAAGACTAGTCCATTAGGTGGAGTGGCTCAAGTCTTTTACAAGTCTCTAAATCTTCCTATTCACAACAAATGATGGAAACGTTTGCTGCCTCAACAATCCTTATTTGAACGAAACTATCTGACGAATAGAATATCACCGGCCATCCTATTCGGTTAAGATATCCCCTAAGTCCACATGACACAGTTTAGAGATATGACTTTAATACTATTTGTTAGAATTGGTGATCTAAGTACTTTTTAAATCCCTAAATCTCTCTCAATATTTTTAATGTGAGACTTGTTCGCAGCCAACTCCAACATATCTTTAGAAGATCTACACCGAATCAAATTTCGAGACGATGACAAATTTCTTTTGATATAGCAAAATTATAAATTTCAACTAAAATTTGTACCTAAGATGACTTAGATCACAATGTAGATTTTGCATTTAAGAATTTAATAAGATGTGAATCTAATTTAAACCTAACAAATGTGAAGAAACTACAGATGCAATTTATGTTGAAATTCAACTCAAATTCAACTAAGCACTGACAGGTCACTGGTCAGTGGTCACTGCAACAATCACATCACTTCATTTAAGATCATATAATGTGGACCTATAGTACTGAAGTCACATGCCATTGTATTGAATGATGCTGAATGAATTCAAAAACGATAATTCTAGTCGATCATTAAATTTTATCTTAAAGGAATCAACTCATTGGGAATATATGGGAGGGATAAATTTAACCTTTTACCTAAAACTAACCCTTGTGTGAGACAGGAAATGTCCCTCTAAATGCCTGTAGCATTTTTGTACTTTTAACTCTCTTTGTAAATATTACTAGATGAGCATTTAGATTATCATGTCACCCACTCCCATTAAATTCAAAATCATTGTGATAATCTTTATTTGAACGGATAAAAATAGTAAAGCATGGCACTAGAACATCTATATTTTTCATCAAAATATTTTGGATATTCTATACTTAAGTTCTTATATTTTACCATTGTAAGTTTATCCTTAGCATGTGGAAGAATATTGTGTTTAGATCTTAATGATGTCACACTACAAGAGTAATATTGGTAGGACAAGGGTCATGCAAAAGACTTTCAAGAATCAGAGGTACTGAATTCGATTTCATTTGTAATTATTTAATACATGATTTTTTATAGGTATCTTTGTGTATTTATAAGATTAGTCTCACCTCTAATAATAAATGAGGATATCTATGTTATAAAAATATATATATTAGAAAATCTTAAGAACTTATTTACAATTAGCTAAAAAAGTATCAACATGAAAAGTTTTCAATTTTCTTTTCAAATGTCAAGGAAAATGCTTTTATGAATTATTGTTTTTTAAATTTTAATAAAATGGTCTATTAATTTTTCAATAGGGCAACATGTTTCTACTTATAGCAACCAGAATGCCACGTACAACAAGTAGTGGGTAAAATTTCGAAATCCCAAAGACAAGTTCAAAATAAAAATAACAACAAAGATATAGGAATAAGATGAGTGAAAATGTGAAATAATAATAAAAGTAGCATTAGAAATAGCCGTTAGATGCTCACCATTGAAAAGTTGGAAACCCAACTGCAGTCAGATCGGAAGATGGTGATAATGTTGATGATCACAGCAGTTGCCCAAACTAGGAATGCATGATAAAGGTCATGATAAAGGTCCGACTCAGTCAAGTTTTGGCCCAATGCAACTCAACCTAAAGTGGAAATTGATGGGCCTGGGGTCATGAGAATTGCGTTTGTTTGAAAACCCACCCCAATTTATTGCTTAAAAATGAGTAAGGTATGTAATATGTTGGGGATCAAGTCGAGTTAGGTTCAAAACTCAGATCATGAATGCCAGCTGAGTTCACACATGGGTCATGGTTAAAGACAAAGCAGACCTCACTCAGTCAATTACTTTGCCTAACATATCTGTACCAAGTAACATTGCCTCATCTGTCACCACATATACAACACAACACAATTTAAATTCCATTCATCACTCATTTCTGAGTGATTACATCCATTTTGGGGTCTGTCCAAACATTTGGTTTTCATATACAGTTGATAAATCAAAAGATGGTGAAACCTAAGCAAATTAACCACCTCCAATTTTTATAAATGGCATCACTTCATATACAGACTCCAAATCAAAAACCTTATCACAAAACTCACACAATCACTCCAACAACCCAATATCTGGATCAAAATCAAAGTCTCACACTATCAAATCAAAATAACTTGTGTGGACTTCAACTATGATGCTTACTGAGATGGTAAGCCTGTATTTTCTTTTCTTTTCTCTATTTCTTATTCCTAACATGTGCAAGATTGCGCAACTCCTCAAATGCGTGCATTGTCTCCATGTCGAATCCTCCCGCAAACTGCAAGAAAGAGAGATGATAGCAACTCAGATAAGCAGCACAGACCAATGTTGCAAACCTTGACTACTTAAATTAACAGTAATCTGAATGATTTCTATCAGAAGGAAAACTAGATAAAAGTGAAGCTTTCAGGAGTAGATGGGACAGGAGAACTGAGAATGGTTCTAATAATAGAATGCGCTACCAAACATACCCCCCCTTAGTGATCTAATAAATAGAAAGGCTTAACACATTCCAACAGACTAATGATGAAGTGGCTAAAAAATATATCAGTTGTTTACTATGAAGAGATCACCCCTTTGTTGGAAGATCACATCATGGAACAAATCATACAATTAAAATCTTCCAACCAGACAATGCTCTCATCACGGAAAAATGGAGAAAATTACCAATGTTACACCTTTCAGTGAGACCCAATTGGACAGGCCATCTGATGTAGATCGCATGTTTAGTTTTTTCATGTGAAGCACGTGGTAAATAAGTGTCGCGAATTTCTTCAAATCTAAATGGAATGATGATTACATGAAATTGCCGTTATTATTTACCTGGTGTATTCTGAAAGCAAATCTCACTCCCTGAAGTAGTATATATTCCAATGCAGGATCCTTGTCTGGTGCTCCCATAGATTGGAGTTCGATGGCTACTCTCTTCATGTATTTCTTTGCCAGCTTAACTGACCCAAATTTTATCTGCAATGGTTTGCCAGCAAAAGCATGAATAAAGAATGGAGAAAATGATAAAAAAAAAAGGTATTTAGACAGAAAGAACACCACCCCCCCCACCCCCTCAACAAAAAAAAAAAAATGCACCTTGCTGATAATTCCTGCATCAAGCATCCACTCAGTTGGAATTTGGAACTCCTTACAGTGGCGCATCATGGTGTCTCTAGTTCGGAGAAGATTATAGACACTGCGTTCCATCCTAAAATTGAAATTTCAAATGTTACATCCTTGCAATGCCACTTGATGATGAATTGTTGAGCAATGAAGAAAAGGAAAATTGGATAAGGTAATGGTACAGCAAAACATTAGAAATGAATGCATTAGAAGAAGCTTGAAGACTGTCTAAAAAGAAAGGAGATGAAAAAAATGTCATTTAAGATGGTACAGCCGCATATCTAAAAAACCAGAAACATCACGATAGACAATTAGAAAGGGAAAAACTAGAAAGTAATAGAGAAGGAGAAACTGGTTGTTGACTTGGATAGTTTGTTGAGTGGCAGGGAATAACTCAGAAAACTAGCCCTTGCCAACATCATGATGGAAAAATGCCTAATGATGATGATGATTGAATGATATCTTTGTCAAATAGTTCAGTCAATGCCTTCGCAAATTCAAACTTCACACAATTCCATGTGCATATGGAGGATGCATGGTTCAGTGATCTTGACTTTCCTGATGGACTAAATAGACCACACAATTTATCAAATATCACCAAGAAATTTCCCCATTTTGTATGAAAATTAGGTGCCTCAATGAAATGTATAAATACAAATTTGCAATTCTGCAGAATTTCAAAATGAAAACATTCGTAATAAATTGATATTCTGTAGAATTTCAAAATGAAACAATCTACTAAAGAATTCATGTCAAAGTGATTACTTCTCAGACAGAGCAGCCATCTTCTTTAGTGCGATATCACAAGGAAGCCGGGGATCATCTTCATAATTTAAAACGTCACACTCCAACTTCTTCAAATCACGATATCCAAATGCAGCTTCTCGTAAAGTGTCTGCTTTTTTCTCTGGCCAATCAAAATGTTTTAGCACTGCTCTTTCATCCACCTACAAGGAGACAAAAGGATTATTAAGTTCCTAGAAATATTCCCACATTTGCACCATACTAGTACTTCAATTAGAATATCCACTCACAAGGAAACAAAGTTCATCATCGAGCCATTTGACAAATGCAACAACATCTTCAACGTCATGAAATACTGCACCGTTCACCTCTTTTATCAGCAAGTTCACAAATTCACCTTGTGTCTCTACATCTGCTTTTATCTACAGAAACAATATCTATCATGAGCATCATCAAAATTATGCAAAAGGGAAGAACTAGTGTGTATTAGTTTCACACACAAAATCATTACTTTAGGAATTTGGCTGGCTGTTAGTAGCTAACTAGAAAACTTCCTTAAATAACATAATCAAACAATCTTTACAAGAGACAGCTTAGGTTTCTCTTTTATTTAATTTGATGTGACACAAGATAGTTTGTGACGACCACAAGATCCAAACAATTCAAATTTGTGAACAATCTTACAAATAAAATGAACTGTTATACTGGTTCTCAAACGTTTTTAGATTTTGTCATGTTTAGAGGAAAAATAATGGAATATAATCCCAAAAACAAAATGTAAATCAAATGCGTTCAGTAGTAGCACTCTCTTAAAACAAAACAGAACTTTGGATAGGTAACTTACAGCAAGCAAATGAGAGGACCGGTTCTCAATCTCACCAATCATGCTGCTGCGGACATTTGCAACATCTGAGGCATCACAGACTCCATTTCCCGCCGATTCCTTCCTTGAATCTCGCTTCATCAAAGAATGGTAAAACTCAACCACTTGTGGAGCACGCTGCATCACACTTTTGCTTCTACTTGAAGACTTCGGAGGAGGTGGGGGTGGGGGAGGAGGGGGTGGAATTGGAACTGTCCTGTCTTCTTTAGGTGCTTCAGAAACTGACACTGAAGGCCTTGGAGGAGGATTTGGAATGCGTAATGCGCGTCTTTCAACATCCAAAGCCATAATCTTATTAGTGTCATGCCTATTCACGAAAAATCTTGGACTTTGAAGAGTGACCAGGTCATATTTTTGACCATTCAACAAATATCTATCCTTAATGGCAGGACATATGTTTTCACTTTCTTCATTTTCTAGTTCTTTTGAACATATAAAACCATCAGATTGCCTTCTGTTTCTTGGCGTCAAGTCCTCATTACAACTCTTCAATCCACTGATGGAATGGCGACGCCTTGCATTTCTTCCTTCTTGTGCTTGCAGCCATTCCTTATCTAGGAAATTTTTACATTCTAAAACTTGGCAATCACCATTATTTTTAGGCCAATTCATTAGCCTTTTCAACAAACCCGCATTCTTTCCACCACAAAATTCAGCAGATTGGGATATGCTCAAATTATAATTTGTTTCAACATTTTGGTTGGCAGCCAAATATTCAAAAGTCTGCCTCCTGGCTGCCACTTGAGATTTGGGGCTCAAAGACTCGTCCATATCTAGCACTGGAGATTGAGCTGAACTCTGCAGTTCATGCCTCAAACATGAATTAACCCACCGCAGGTACACAAGTTCTTCTACTTCAGTCAATCGACTCATCTGAAGGCCCTCAACTTGCTTGCTTAGAGTTTCATTTGTGTGCCGAAGTACTGATGCCTCAGCTTCTACTTTGGCAATTATATCACTCTGCACAAAACTCAAACGGACTTCAATATCATTTAGATGTACCACAAATAGAACAATTCAGCAGTTTAAATGCCCATGTTAGCACTAAAAGTTGCCATTGTGCCTTTTGACCCAAATTAGCACCAATTATGTTTTTGGTCTCACTAAAAGATTTCATGCCAATTTGGTCAGCAGTTATCCTGTCTGTCTCATGCTTGTGTTTTTCATTGCAAATGGGCATTTGCACAGAAAATGAAATAGTTTGTCTAAAAGGTAAGATGGTTTCATTCTCTTTTTACTTCCCCGTGTTTGCTAATAAATGGAATTTTCAGTGAACATGTGCATAGTTGCTTGTGCATAAAGTAAATTTTCCTGTCTAAATGGTCAGTTACAAATAGGGAAGTTTATTTCCTTCTCCTGTAGAAACATACAAATATGTCCAGTACTGTAAAAGAAGGATAACTAGAACACCTTAGGGTTTGTGAGAATACCTCATTCACCTTGGCCAGAGCAGTGAGCTGAGACTCGGCTGTAGAGAGTCTGCAAGCAAGATTTCTCTTTTGAAGCTGTAGTTCTTTGTTAACACGACGCAATTCTACTACTTCCATTTCTAAATCCCTTAGAACAGATGGTTGTTTTTCCTCATTTTGATTGGACGTGGCTTGTCTTGATGCTTCTATTATGGAAGATAAAGAAGAAAATTGCTCAGAAAGGTTTGCCTTCTCTGCTTCTAGAAAATGAATGCGGTGCACAAGGTTGTCATTTTCGCTCCTCTTCAAATTAAGTTCCCTTTCAAGATCATAAAGTTTTGAATTTCCCTTAAATTCTTGCAACTCAGCATTCAGTTCCTGTTCCCTTTCATTCGATTCCCGGAGCAAAGTTCTAAGACGATCCAACTCAAGAAGCACATCACGTGAAGTGGATGATTTCGTTTTATGGCCATCAGTTACATGAGGATGAACTTGAGCCACATTAGACGAGCATGGAAAGTCACCAATAAGAGATCGTTTGACCCGAGAATGGTAAGACATGAACTGGTTTTTCTGATTAGAGATTTCAGAGCTGGTGAGTGGTAGCTTCTTGCTTGGAATTGTTGCCTGAGGTTTGCTTTTCTTTTCCATTGAGAGACCTTTTACAATGTTAGATCCCCAAGTAGAAGCGGACTTTGTTTTCACTGAAATGCTATTAGTTTTACCATTAGCCTTCAGAGGCTGATTTTGATCAGCAAACTTTGACGACTTCAGTCGATTCTCTGAAGGAATTTCCTCTCTCATCATGAACTTTAGTTTGAATACGGCACCTGACATCAAGCGTAATAGACAATTTTGATGTTTTGAACTGAATTTAAAACTATAGCTACAAATATTATTGTCCATTACTTATTGAAAAATGTTAAGGAAGCCATTTCACTTTAACATCTTAGATGGGTTCTAAACCAAAATCAAAAGAAATCAACAACAAATAGGTGTAAAAAGACAGTTTAAAGATTACTGAAAAAAATAAGAAAGTGGAGTAGAGAAAACTCTTTTTTCCTCTAGAGTTAATGTACAGAAAATTAGTCTGGTGGAAGGAAAGAAATGAATGCAGCTGGCATACCTTTTGTTAACAGTTAATGAACACGGAATAACAGGAATAAGAGAAAATCCACATAAAGGATCAATGTTCCTCTTCAATAGATGAACCTGCTTTTTCTTCTCTTGAATCTAAGCATCAAATGCCCTGAGAGCCGGAAGGCCAGTGTATTATCTCTAAACCTCAAAACCTCAGGACCTGAAACATGGTTTTTGTGTCTCTGTAGATCACCTGAGCAGGACAAAACAAGCTTGGTGTTATCATTATTAATTTTTAACTCTTTAGAGTTCTAAAAAGTTCCTATGACATTATTTTCATACTCAAAAGTCTCTATCGAACTTGACTTAGAATATTAAGAATTTGAAGAGGAAAGTATGGTCATGTGAAGGAGAGTAAACCCATTTCATAGCATTATTCTTCTGCTTGGAAATGTTGGTTAAGACCCAAAAAAGGTATTCTTTTAATTCCATTGAAATCCTACTGAAATGAGCTTTCTAGTCTTCTAGACGTGGATGGATATTAAGTACGGTATCATGAGCAGGAGAGAATAAGTCTTGTTCTATCTGGAAGAAGAAAGCACCGATTTGAGAGGATCATGAACAGATAAAAATCATAGCTTCTTTGCCATCAAACCTCCAAAACTCCAAAAGTACTTCTTAGAAGCTCTGTTTAGTTGAATGCGATAATGGCCATTTGAGATTACTCATTCCGTGCTGAAAAATGGCACCTTTCAACAAAAATCCAAAACAGTTTCTCCCATTCCTCTGAAAACAGACCACAGGTGGATCCTGGAAGTGGATTTTGCCCGATTTTCTATCTGGACTGATAAAGACAGGGATAGAGTAGTAAATAAAGAAAACTCCTTTTGAAAGAGCATTTTCTACACCCAGAAATCCCAGCATTCCTGCTCGAGAAGGGTCATTCAAGCCAAAAACATCCTTCTCCAAAATCCTCAAACCCTCTCAAAACAGAACATGAGAAGGTTCCCAGAATTGAGTTTTGCTAGATTTTAGCTTCGGGCCAATAAAAGTGTAGAAAGATTCATTCATGTAAACAAAGAAAAACCTATTTGAGAGAGCTTTGCGCACCTGGAAATCCCAGAATTGGGGCATTCAAACCAGAAACATCCTTCTCCAAAAGTCAAAAACGGAACTAGAAGTGGGTTTTGGTAGGATTTAAGCTCAGGATTGGTAGAGGCGTATACATAAGTTCATGTGAGCAAAGGAAAAAACGTTTAAAAGATCATTTCCGCTCCTAGAAATCTCACTGAAACTACGTAATAAGTAATAACTATAGAAGGGGACAATCAATCAAAGCAAAGCAAAAACACATCTCCTTCTGAAGAAAGCTGAAAACAGTACAAAAAGCTCTGGAATCTGGACTTTGAATGAAGAGCTGCAGCTGCAAGTCCGAGGGATTTTTGTGCTTGGAAAGTGACTGAAGCTCCTCCTACTTGCTTTAATGCAATGCCATTTCAAACTTTTGAATTTTGAATTCTGTCGTACGGACAACTCATTCTAACGGTCGGATGGTGCAAATGTGCAGGCACGGACACACGTGCCCATAAAAGAGGCGCAATTTGTTAGGGTTGTGTAGTGTGTGTGCACGTGGGGCTAATCGATGGGTCATCGTTAACGAACATAGTCAACAAATAAGAGATAGTGTCTTATTTTAAAAAGGAAAATAATCACTCACAAGTCTTTTAAATGGAGTAATGATAAATTTATTGAAAGTTTTTATTTAAATATATCATTCATCAAAATTTATGTTTATTTAATTTATTAAGTCATATTTTTAAGTTATTTAAATTTATTTACTTTTAATTTTAAACTTTATTATATCTAGAAATATGACTCGATCAATTGAATCAAAGTAATATTTGACAAATTATATTATATATTTTTTTTAAATTCATTTGATAAGTTCCATATCTAAAGTGGACGCTTCAATCAGTGCACACTATTGTGTCAGTAATACCTGAGTGTGTGAGATAATACCATAAACACTGGTGTGTAGATAATCATCCTTTACTACAAATATCCATCGTCCACACTCATTTTTAACCCTTGTATTGAATTTGAACAAAATGAATCCTTTTTAAAAAAAATTGTCCTTACAGTAGATGATGTAAAAGATTTGAATTAGATGTGTCAAAATGGAGTCCACTTGATTGAAGTTTAAATTCTAAGGTACATTAAATTTTTCATCAATTTGCCTGCAGAGAAAATAAAGAAATTACAAAAACAAGTGTCAATAGAATCCATCACAAGAAAAACCACACTAAACTAACATAATAGAGTCACAAATTTTTTAAGACAGATTATGTTACAATTAGTAATAAGATAGGGTCATAAATCAAAGAAAAAAATATTTTGTGATTTTTTTAAAAAAATATTTAAACATATAAAGTCACATAATTTAAATTAAATAAAATAGACTGCTATAATGAGCTTCTAACCATTTGCTGATTTTATTTTCTTGTAAATTAAATGGATAAAGATGTTTTAAATGATTTTTTTTTTTTACAATTGACATATCAACAATCTCTACTTTAATTTAATAAGATTATTGTATCAAATATATTACTGGAATCAAAATTGAGTTAAGAGAATTCCTGACTCAGTTTAGATTTATCACAAGAAAATTATGTCTATTCATTATAATCAGTAATATTTTTGTTTTCTATTTAGAATTGACTTTTTTAATTACACTTTAATTTTAAATATCAACAATCATGTTATTTGTCATCTTACTTAAAATATAACAGACAGAGACACCCATGGCCTCTTGATCCAAACCCTTCATCTTAGTCAATAGGTTATTGATTTTTCAAATTGCAAGGCTTAAAGTAAAAAGGTATAATTAAAAGACTTCTTTTCAAATTAAAAAACAAAAATACAAATTGATGTGTGTATATACTCCTAGATGTACACAAGAAATTTGCATAATCTTAGTCAATAGGTTATTGATTTTTCAAATTGCAAAATTTAAATAGGAAAATAATCAGATTCAGAGATAAATTTAAGATGTCCTTCTAAGGGAGGAGTTATGATCTGCCTAAAACATGTTAAGAGGCTTAAAAGTAAGAGAAGCATAAAAGTCTTTGAGAATAAAGATACTTTACATCACAAAGATAATGAATTATATCAGCTACTCAATGAAGCAAATACCAAAATCCAAATCCATCATTCATCTCAGCAGTGTCATCAAAGTAAAGAAGTACTGTAGTATGTAGGTGATGACAAAGAACCCATTGTATATTTTATAGTAACATGGATATTTTCACCTGACATTGAGGTGAGACTATGAATAAACAAAATCGAGTAACACTAGAGAGGGTCAAACCCGAGACCTTTGGTCTATTCTCACAAGCTCAAGCAAACCCAGATAGGGCTGACAATTGTACATTGTTGCAATCATAGAGGTTCATAAAAATAAATAGAAAGAGAAGAAGGACAACGACGACAATAAGACCAAGAACAGGAAGACAGGCATCAAAAATGGCATTTACATGTTTTTTGGAACATGGAGAAAAAATGAGTAACAAATGTGAAAGGAGGCATTAGCAAATACTTGTCCATGTCGAACCAACCAGTTGTGGGACATCTTCCACCTGCTCTGCAGGGGGTGTGGATTAATCATCTGCAGGAATGAGCACTATTTGACATTTTATTTCAACAAAAAACTCCGGAGAGAATGAGGGGGGAGAGAGGAAAATTTATTAAAAGGGCCAATATAATTGGATTTGATGTATAGAGGACCATATAAATAAAATGCAATTAAAGTTTCACTCCCAACTGATTAACTTAGCATTAGCATCTTGATCCTTGAAATTTTCAATGCCATATGCCATTAATCTTATTCGTGGTCCTGCTGATGAGGTAAAGATCATTTGATGTGAATGAAATTATATTCACCCTCTACTCGTGGTCCTTTTCATGCATCTCACCAATCATATGGTTCAATGACAAGTTTTTAGGTTTTTCCTAAACCATTCTCCCTAGAGTTGTTCTATTTCAACCCATTTCACCACCTTAGCTCACAAAAAATAGCACAGGAGATTAATAATTGATAGATGCTCTCTCTACCCATAGACACCAACAGGCCATTCGTCCCACTGTAACATGGTTGCCTGTACAAATAATTAAGCTAGTACGTCTCTCCAAACAGAACAACAAATAAATGCAAGCGGAAAGCATGGAGAGCAAGGCCAGCTTATCATTAATTGGATACAAAAGAATGCATATTATCCATGTTGTTGCAGAGCTGCAAAACAGCTGCAGTTGATAATAATGTTGACAGAATATACAAGAATCCATGCTGAAAAAGAATCAGCTCACTCCCCCCACAAATCGTGCCTACAAGCAACAACCATCAAGCACTCCAATGCCATTACTGTGACAAGGGAATTCAAACACCCATTTTACTCACCAAAAAGTCGTACATGTCCCTCTAGGAGCATCCATAAATAAATCTGGCTTATAGAGATATTTTGGAAGCAAATAAATAAACTCGTCTCATTACATAAGCTTGGAATCTGGTGAGGCAGATAATATGCCAAGATCAAGACCTACCAGCATTACCATGTCGATGGTTTCTAAAACAGCTGAGAAGTGCCTTTGCCTACAAATAGCAGAAAATGAAAGAAATGAGAACAGGACTATGGGGACCTGCTTAAAAGAATGCACAGTTTTTCATTCAATACATGCTAGGATTGCACTGATCTAAATTCTGTCAGTGCAGGAATGACCCATGGGTCATTGTCCCATGGATCTTCTATCTGGAAGATTCTTCAGGAGGTGTCAACAGAAGACCTGTTTGAAACCAATTTGCACCACCAAAGGCTGGGCACAACTTGCATGAAATGGGTATTGTACACATCCTAATGAATCGGGATTAAAATATCCTAGTTTGTTCATGCTTGGGGCATTGAGCATCTCTAGCAAGCAACCATGAAAAGTTGGTCCCCGCCCGCCTGCCCCACCAATTCATGATCACAATGGCTGGCTAGATTAGCTAGAAAGGATCTTGAACATCTCAAGGATTGCTAAATTACAAAATGAACACTTGCATTGGTGGGGTAATCAAAGGTTACCACACCAATCATATTCTCAGTTTGCAAGTGGTATCAGATAAAGCTCATACACATGCTGGAAAATCACACATAACAGTCAACATACCTTTTCTTTAGCTCGAGGGGTGCCAGACTGTGACAGCGCAACCAATGGTGGTACAGCACCTTCTTGAAGTATCATACTGCAGAATTTGTTGTTATTTGTGCATAGCTGTAGCAAAGCAGCAGCAGCATTTTCCTTCCCTCTTGAGGATCCCAACTCAACAACCTCCACAAGAACTGGAATCCCTCCTTCCTGTCCAATGGCATTCTGTCCCTCGGGTATGGTCGAGAGGTTAGCCAGAACAGCCACTGCCTTATCAACCATACCTGCTGCAGGGTCCATCAGCTCAACAAGATATTTTACAGCCCCAGCCTGCACAATTCGGACCTTGTTCTCATGAAATATAGATAAATTGAATAAAGCTGTTGAAGCATCCTTTTTCCCTCGAGGAGTCCCATTCCCCAGTAATTCCACCAAAGGCTTGATTGCCCCAGATCGCCCAATCTTAACCTTGTTCTCCTCAATAACAGACAGGCTGAAAAGTGCAGCTGCAGAGTTCTCTCTTGCTTCTGCATTCCCTGTCTTGAGCACATGGATGAGAGGGTCAATAGCCCCTGCATTTGCAATGACTGCCTTGTTGTTATAATTGATTGATAAGTTCAAAAGGGTCGTAACAGCATTCTCTTGGGTCTTTAGGTCTGTTGAGTGGAGCAGAGGGACCAAATGGCTTATGGTCCCACAGTTTGATATAACAATCCTGGTGTCCATATTGTGCTTGGCAAGAAGGCGGAGCTCAGATGCAGCAGCTCTCTTCATGTCATCTGAACCACTCTGGAGATCTTCTATTAGCTTCCGTACTTGGGTTTCAACACCAGAGAGATCAGGTCTTGAATCCAAAGCTGGAGAACTTACAATCTTTGGAACAAACCTCTCAGAAGGTCGTCGCCAGATACTTTGGCTTCTGGACCCCAATCGGGAGGAGAATTCAGGTTCTCTACGCGGAGCAGATGGAGCTGAACCCTCTGATGTCAGCTCACCCGAAGCATCACTGCTGTAATGAGTGAGATCACCAGAGTTCTGCGAGGCTTCATTTCCATCTCCAGCTCCTTGTTGACAACCTGTGCTAGAAATGACACTTGAAACAGAATTACTTCGATTATGATCTTGAAACTGCTCTTCAACCCTATGAACTTCAGAGACATCCTTGCTTGATGATACAAGAGCAGCATCAGAACCTGCACTCCAATCTTCTGAACTCAATTCACTATCTTTGAGACTCAATAACGATACTTGAGCAATATCTGTGTCAAGCCCACTTTGAGTGCCCAAAGCTCGCCCACCTTCTGAGTATGACTTGAGGTGCAAAGGAGAGGATGGTCTGTCATTTATATGAGTCCCATTAGATGAAACAATACGATGTAAATCCACTATATATTTAATTGATTCAGGTGACTTGGGAGAGCTGATCTTGCAAACATTGCCTGTATGGGGAGAAACAAGAGAATCTCCAGAAGTACAGTCTACATGGGGATGAAGAACCGGAGACTGGCTTAAGCTTAAAGACTTAATTGGATCAGGAATCTTTATGTTGTTCAACTCACACCAGTTTGCAATTAGTGCCTTTACATTATAGTTAGGAATTAGATTGGTATGAGAAAGAGTCTGGTGTGTCTTGGGGCAGACAGTAAGGCCCTGGTCGAGCCATCTCTTAATGAAGGCCCGCTCATAGGTCTGTCCAGATGCCATGATTACAGGATCGGCCATCAATTCGAGGGAAAGTGGACAGCAAAAATCAGCAGGAATTGGTACCCCATTAATGGCCTGACATTGTTTCAATTTTGTGAGGTTCTCATGCATAAGCGTGACAAGTGAAAACATATGATCAATTTGATCCATCATTCCATCACTTTCATGGTTGGCCTTTGTTTTCGCATTCTCAAGAGCCAAAATCTCCAGCAGTAGTTCCTCATTTGATATCAAACTCAAGGCATTTGCAATCTTCACTAGACTCTGTGAGCTGGGTTTTGTGTTCTCTTGTACATCTTTCAAAGCTTCTTTGATAACGTCAGATGTTTGTTCAGATTCTATCAGCTGAAACTTCTGTATACAGTGGTGAAAAAAAAATTATACGAAGGTGAGATGCTTGTAGTCAGAAAAAGGAGATAAAAAATCTATTTTCTCAATAATGCTTCCTATCTCATACATGTGAGCCCCATGATGCCCCATCACAAAAATTGGCTGGTACCTTGTCCAAAGGATTTCAGCCCAAAACAAGTGCAAGGAAAGGCCCACCTAATGGATGAATCATATCTCATACATACGCTACATGGCATGTACAGCTCAAACAAATTTGATTCATTGGAGAGAGAGAGAGAGAGAGAGAGAGAGAGAGAGAGAGAGAGAGAGAGAGAGAGAGAATCTCCATAAAATTTTCTCGATACCTGAATGCAGAGTGAATTCGAAGCTAGAGAAACTGACTGAAGCAAAGACTTCACTAGCCCACAAATCTCAAGCCCAAACATCTGTGTCCTTATCATCAAAGATTCAATTTGCAAAACCTGGATTGACAAACAATAACTGGTAAGCAATCCACAATGCGGTCTATAAAATTGCCTTATATGGCAGTATCAACTTCATATAAATGCATTCAATAGAAAAAAAAAAAGGGCATAAAAAGCATTATAGAAGAGTAATCATGTGTCCACTAGATTTACATGCCAGAAAAGTACTTGTGTTTCCTGAAATGATGGAAGCAAATGTTGACACTAAGAAAATAGAATTACAAAATATATAGCATCCTTGAAGTTTTACATATTTTTACCTTTTCTCGAAAGCTTACATATTTTGACATATTCCCTGTCGTTCTCAAAGAAACGCACAAACTTTGACTACTTGTCGATAAAAAAGAGTAACAGAATTGATGCCCAAAAAAAAGAGTAGCAGAAGAAAGGGGATCATGATGTTCAAAATTATTTTTGAACAGCAGTTATGGGGAAAGTCCTGCATAAAAGAGGAACTTATTGGCCTATTTCGCCACTAGCTTCAAAAGAAACAAAGAGAAACCATGCTCAAATGGCATTGTTTCCTCGGAAAAAAACTGAGGAATGAGTCATTTCAGTAATTACTGAAATTTGCCTTTTCCCCCAAGAGAAATTATTCCCTTCTCAAGAGCAGTTATTGCTAAAACATCAAATGGATGAACCAAAGGAGAAATGGCTTGGGATAAAACCTTCCATATTCCTAAAAGAGGAACTGCTACCAAAAATAGTAGTCAAAGGTGTGCCTTTATTGGCCCTAGACACATTTTGTGCCCCTTAGTGCATTTTGTGCCTAGGCCCTCACTTAGTTATCTTAGAAACTCTTTTTTCTATAATAACCCTATTTTTAACGTTTAAGTAATGGTTAGTAAATACTATAGTTTAGACAAAGTAATTGTTAGTCATACTTTAATAAAGAATTTTGATTATTCAATAATATACATGTGCATGTATATGACACATGTTTATATAATGTGCTTAGAAGCTTAGTTGCCAATATATTTTGGTTCTTTGGATGATTTTGAAAAATAATTATTACTATTATTGTATTTTTGTTAATCTTGATGCCATAAGGATACAAATCCATAAATCTACACATACTTTGAAACATCTAAATAAGTATGCTTAGCAAAATTAGGCCCAAGCTGAAACAGGTGCCTTGTGCCTACGGCTCCAAGAACCCTTGGTGCCTTGATTGCACCTTGCATTTTGACATCCATGTTACCAAACAGGGCCAATATTGGTAATAATTCAAGTTGTCAAACCTTCTTGACTACCAACCCTCAAGATATGGAGAGCTGATGCTCATATACTGAATAATCATTTCATTCTTTCCTTCCCTAATGTTATCGATGAATATATATTCACATTTTTTAGAAATGATAAATATACATTTTACATTTAGCATATTCTATTTTTTTTCTCATTTCTATTTTAACTAGCTGTAAAATATTAGATGTTCAATTACATTCTAAAAAATCCCATCTCGGCCACTGTTCTTTATGCATTAGACATTTCCTTGATTGAAATTTCTTGGTTACCTTTCAAAAAAAAATGTTGAATGCATCTAAAACATGGATTTGATGCCGTTATATACGTGCCATATTGATCCAACAAAGGAAGTCTAACAGATTCAAAATACATGGAACCTCAATCTAAAATCTAACCTTGCTACTATCACCAACCCCATAAATTAAGCACTGGAGATAAACAACCATCCTCCTCCAAAGTTCCCTTCTCATAATAAGAATGCTATCCACTGCAAATCACCACCAACCCCCCACACCACCCCCCCCCCCCCAAACACACCCACCATAATTCACATGCATCTCTACCAACAAAGATGCCCAAAAAAAAAACCCTCTACTGACAAAGGTGGATACATGTGCAAGAAAAGTTATGCAGCTGTGATAGGATCTCTTTCTCTCTCATGGATGTGTATGTCCGATAGATAAAAAAAGATTTATTCTTCTATCATCTTCTGTGTGTGTCGGAGAGGAAACTACATGATATGCTCATTTTGTTCTGATGTCTACAAACTATCTACATCATTTAGTTTGACCACATGAACTACTAGACACACCACTCCCATTGCCAATAGATGCAAGAAATCACTTTTGAATGTGCTAAAACTAGTCATAACAGGAGCTAAATGGTTGACTACTGGATGACAGGTACATGAGTGGACTGGGCCCTTCCGAGTCCAACCTGAAAACATTATATTGGGCAGGCCAAAGATGGACCCAGTTTTTCAAGCCAAGCCCAACATTAGATCGTCCTTACGCATTGAAGAATAAGATGCAAATACACTGCTGATGGAATAAAGCAAGGTCTGCCACCTAACAAGGAAATGGCCTTGACCCAAGGTTGACCTTGTTAGAACAAGTAAATTGAATAATCTTGTTTCCTGTTGCAACAACCCAAGTGTATCACTTCTTAAAGCATATACCGTATAAAACCATGTTCCCATAAATACGATGTTTCTCATCATTCAAAAAAATAAATATACATATAATGTCCCTTGTGATTACCTAAAAATGTAGACCCTACTATTCAATTTACATGTTTCCACATATCCAACTGAACTCAAGTCAGAGAGAGAGAGATTTATTGAAGAATAAATTTAGTGGAAACAGCATGAAAGAAATAAGCACAGGAAAATAAAAAGGATATATATGCATTTCTTTATGTCAAATAATACTGAATCCTAATGACACTAGATTTCTACAGATTGAAGAGGTCCGATCCCTTTCCAAATCCCACCAATGCTTTGATCTCATAAATGCCATCTATCATGGCTTTGTTGATAATGCTACATCCAAAAGACCATAAGAATCCTTCCAAGTGTTTAAATTCCACACCCTTATTCCCTATTCATTCACTACATGCTTCAATAAATTTATTTTTTGTTTAGTAATTTGATAAAGCTTTCAAATCTTAAGTTGAACCCATTATCCCCTTGGTTGCCTTACATCTTTATCCCTTTCCTGTCCTCCACCATAAATGCCTTTCCCCTGAAAATCCCTCTCTCCTCGCTCCCCTACGAAATTTGAATAGAAGTGTCTGGTTCACTTCTAGAATACTTACTAATACCAAGTCCCTCATTTTCAATTGGAGTGCTCGCCACCTTCCAATTACCTAGATGAAAAATTTCTTCTCCCCCATCCCCAAGGAAGCCCGTCTAGATTTCTTTTAAGAAACTTAGCCATCTTAACAGGAACCAAGAATTAAGATAGGTAATAAATTGGTAAATTGCATAATGTGGACTTCATAAGTGTAATTGAAAGCCCCAAAAGATGAGTGTGATTTCTTGCAACAAGCAAATCACATCTTGAATCTCTAAATTCATAGATTCCACATGGATAGAGAACTCAGGTCATGACCAAGAGCGAGGCCAAGGTAGAACATAGGAAAATTACCTCTTGACAACCAATAATAGATGAAAGACTTGGGACAATACCATCCTGTCTTTAAACACCCACTATGGTACTCTTCAGGACATTAATGATTAGACACAAAACTTCCTCAAAAGCACTGTGTTACCATGAAAATGACCTGATTGCACAGCCGTTACATCACAAAATACTGAGGTATCATGAGCTAAATGGAAATATCTCTAGATTGGAATTTCCTACTTCAAATCCCTAAAGCAGACCTTGCCTCTCAGCCCACCTCTAAGAAGAATAAAAATGTAAATAGAGAATCTCCTTGTCTAGGGCGACACACACTTTGCGAAAACCTTGTGGCAACCCATTAACCATGATACAGAAGTAAGCTGCTGAAACATTTACATATCCATTGAATCCACTTCTCCCTTTATACCATTTTATGAATAATAGATTGGAGGAAATCCTAGTCAATAAGGTGTTAAGCCTGTCCTGACATTTGAAAAAGTGGAATCATACCACCACTCCCCATGTTTCTGACATATCCACGTTAATTTGTATCTTAGTATCTAGGCACCACAGTTTCTCATGTCTTGTGTTCAAGCCCATCCAGCCCATCTTTCAAGCCCACCTCCCATCTTGAAAGCTATTCAAACTCACTACCACACTGAAGGGTTTACTTCTATCTGTTTAGAATAGACATAATATCAAAGAATGGACTTGAGCTTTTCCTTTTAATTTTCATTTAACAAATGGTATCAGACGCCATATTGACCAGGTTCAAAATTCATAGATATCAGCCATTCAGCCTGTAGAAATCCAAAGTCAGACTAATTTCTAACATTGGAGGAGCCAAAACTGATATATCAGCTGATACCATTTCTATCCCATCTTTCAAACCCACCTGCCATATGGAAAACTATCCAAACTCACTACCACACTTAAAGAGTTCCTTTCTATCCATTTATAATAGACATTAAATCATAGAATCAAGTTGCTCTTTTCCTTCTAGTTTTCTTTTCACAAATGTATCAGATGCCATATTTACCAGGCCTAAAACCTTATCCAACATCTTTTAGCAGCCAAAATACAGTCACTGATATATACAGTCTTGGAACTGACATATCACTGATACCATTCATCGTCATCATCATCATTAGCGAGTAATCCCATTTATTTGGAGTCGGCTTCATGAGTTCTTCTTCTCCATTTAACCCTATCATAAACCATACCATTCATCACTCCACAGTCTAACATATCATTTTTAATCCCTTCCCTCCATGTTTTCAAAGGTCGCCCTCTCCTCGTGGTGCCTTCGATCCATAGTCTCTCCACTCTACGCACTGGGATTGTGTCTTTTACTAATATTACCAAACCACCTCAAATGAATCCCTCTCAGTTTATCATCCATCTGAGCTATCTTTAAACTATCCCTAATACGTTCGTTTCTAACTCTATCTTTAAGGGTTAAACCACTCATCCAACATAAAATGTGAATCTTAGCTGTCTTAACTTAGTTTATTTGTCTTTTCTTCATTGCCAAACACTTTGCTCCGTAGAGCATTACAGATCTAATAATCGTTTTATAAAAGCGTCCTTTTAAGCAAAGGGGATCATAGATTTAATAATTGTTTTATAAAATCGTCCTTTTAAACAAAGGAGGACTCTTTTATCGCACAAAATCTCACTTGCTTGTTTATATTTTGCTCACCCCACTCCTATCTTATTCATTATATCTAAGTCGAAACCTCCTTGATATTCTACCATAGAGTCAGGTATCTAAACATATCACAGTGTGCCACTACGTTGTTTTCTATTTTTAACGAGTTACCCTCACTATCGTCTAACCCACTAAAGTAACATTTCATGTACTTGTTTTAGTTCTGCTAATTTTCAAACCATTTAACTCCAATTTTCTCCTCCACAAATTTAGCTTAGTGTTGAGTTGTTGTTTTGTTGCACTAATTAAATACTATATCATCTGCAAAAAGCAAACACCATGCGATTCATCTTAGATTTCTTATGCTAAGTCATTCATGATTAGCGTGAATAGGTATGGGCTTAAAGCAAATCCTTGATGGAGTCCTACTCCAACAGGGAACTCCGCTATCTCATCACAAACGGTTCTAATGTTAGTGGTTGCTCCTCATACATATCTTGAATAATCCCAACATAGTCGTCGGGAATGTATTTATTTCTTAGGGTTCTCCAAATTAGTTTCCTAAGTATGCTATCATAGGCATTTTCTAGGCCAATAAAAGTCATATAGAGGTTACCTTTCAAAAAAAAGTCAGATAGAGCTTTTTCCTCTTCTCTATGACTTTCTCCATCAGTTGTCTAAGAATAAAAACCACTTCTATCGTTGACCTACCTGGCATAAACCCAAATTGGATTTTTGATACATTTAATTCTTGTCTTAAACGACCCTCTGGAACCCTTTCCCAAAGTTTCATTGTGTGCATCATGAATTTGATTGCTAGATAGTTGGCACAATTTTGAATATCTCCTTTATTTAAAAAAAAAAGGGACAACAATGCTCTTGCGCCACTCATCAGACATATTTTTTAAGCTATAATTTTATTAAATAGTCGTGTTAACCAACACACTACCTTTTAAGCCTAAAAGAGACCAAACTTCGATTTAGATTTCATCTAGTCCTAGTGCTCTATTCTTCTTCATCTTTTTCAAGGCTTGATTCACTTCAGTTTTATTATTTTGTTCATCATCCCCTCATTTGCCTCTCCTTCTATATTACCTCCATCTTCAAATTGAGTGTGCAATAAGTCTCTAAAGTAGATTTCCCACATTTTCCTAATTTCTTTGTCTTTCACTATAACCCTCGGTTATCATCCTTAATGCACCTCACATGGTCAAGATCTCTACTTCTCCTCTCCCGCATCTTGGCGAGCTTATAAATTTTTTCTCCCCTTCCTTTGTTTCCAATTTGGCAACACTGGTGCCATTCATATCAACCAATAAGTCAAAATTATGTTTCTTAGGTTATTTTTGTAAGAATATATATGGATTGAAACAAAACCATCCAGCTGAAGGGTTAAGGCCAAAGAATCATAGGGATTTGTAGTCACAAATTACAATCCATAAATGGTAGTGCTCACTGATTTATGATCTCATATATGCTTGCCATTTGGAAAAATAGAATCACTGATAACCTAAAGAAAAATAATGTGATCAATGAAAAAACAATCAAGACGAAGGCTTAAGATCATAACATTATGGTGATACGTGGAGTTGCAATCCATAAATGGTAGTGCTCACTAGATCAATCATTGTGATTAGTATATGCTTGGGATGTGCAAAAATAGTGAATCGCTAATAAATTAAAAAACAATGTAACCTATGCTTCAGACATTTTCAGTGAAAATCCACCATACTGTCACAGATGTGCAAGAAAATGTAAGAAGCCATGGTACTTACAAAGTAAACTTTGCTTGCCATTTGGTGCCAGTTTTCCATAAGCTCCCTCGCTTCAGTAACAACCAAATCCATGTCTTCAAACAACTTGTTAAGCTTTTCATTTGATGCTATCTCAGAATCCACAATTTCATCAAGTATAGGCCTCAATAGCTTCAGTGCCTCATCTATCTTCTGATAGTATGTCTGAATTGGTTTTAATTTTATATTGCTACATGATGATAAGCGACTGAACTGCGAGATGCTATTGATCAAAGCCTTTAGGAATGATAACTCCATCACACCTGCTAAACAATGTAAACACCAATATGCCTTTAGGAATGGTATAACTTGAAAAGCATAGTCCAGCACACATCATTGAAAGCCGAGGAAAAGATGGACATGAAAAACATGTCTTGATGAAACAAAAGCAAATAAATGTACCAACAACTGCAAGCAGTTTGAATATTTTGCCTCAGCCATTTATCGATGCATTTGATTCTGCAAGAAATCAGAATCCATATTTGATGAAATACCTTTTTTTTCTCTTCCATCCACATGAAATCATTATCAGCTATGATAACCAACATTTCTTCAGGACAGAAGATAGAAAGAAAATACCATGTCTGAAGTGATTTCCAACTCCTATAGCACTCCAAATGCAATCAGAATCTACACTAGATAAGATACTATTCTCTTCTTTATCCACAAAATCCTTACCAGCAACGATAACCAACATGGAAGATAAGAAAGCTACTAAACAGTACCCTCTTATTTCTGATTTCTGGTTTCTGCACCACCCCCAATTGCTGTCAAAATCCACATTAGATGAGATATTATGTATCTTCTTCATCCACCCAAAGTTCTTATTAGCAATGATCACCAATATTTATTTGGGATGGAAGAAAGCCAGAAAGTCATCTCCAACTAATGTGGCTTCTGATTCCCACACCACTCCAAATTCCCAGAAAGACAAATATCCAGTCAACCAAATTCAGGTTACATGAATTCAACATAAAGACACCTCTAAGACTGCAAACCAATTTTTCAAAGGGAAAAGAGGGAAAAATAAAAAATATTTAAGTAGTCATTGATAAACAACAATAACAGAAATTATATGGGTTTCCAACACATGTCCTTCTTCCACCATGGGGGATTTCTAAGTTTTTCCTGCTTGGGGTCAGGCTTTGTTTGGCTCTTTTTTCAATCGGGAGAATATAAGACAGAGGAGAAACCATACTGCATCTTGTTTGATATATTTTTTGGGTTGGTGAATAACCAGATTACAACACAGTAAACACACTATGTTGTCATTCTCTCTACTTGAAGCACTGTCAATTTTATGACCCTCCCTGACATAAACCTTACTTCCCCTACTTACTAGCCCCTACGTTACCAACAAGAGAACCACTTACTCAGGAGATTCTCTAAAAAGCATTCTTCATATCGAAAGCCACACGTTTTATGTGGGAATTCTTCCGTTTCTCAGTAGATCCTGTGCTTTAGTAGATCACCTAACGTCATTGAATTTCCTTTCTTTTGAACAAAGGTAAATTCTCTCTCCAAAAAGAAGAGAAAAGCACTCATAAGAGAGAAATAAAAGTTACCAAAATTCTTAACAATCAACCATCGACAAAAATTAAGATGAAATAAATCAAAACTATTTATTTTGAGTAATAGGAAAAAACAGAAAAAAATAACAACATATAAAGCCACAAAGAATTAAAAGCAACTGCCAAAAAACTTTATTGAATTGAAAATATTGCATGAAAATGTACCTCCTCCTCGTTCCACAAACTCTCCAAACTTCAAAATCCAAAGGAACGCATTTCAACCCATAAAATGCATCAAAACGATGCTAAATGTCCATCTCGAGACTCCACTGATCGAACCCAGATGCGAAATCCTCCAAAAGGCAATACCCAGATGAAATTTTGCGAGTATGGAATCTGCAGTCGCTTTCGAGAAACCCAATGCCAGAAACAGCTCTGCACCTTTCTCAGACCCTCAAATTCACTGGCAAAATTTGCTCGTACTGAGGCACTACTCTCAGAAATGAATCTGGGTTTTCGATTTCAGTCAGGAAATCTCTGGAATTTGAAGAGAATCGAGGGAGAGAAAGGGTCAAGACGCGGAGTCGTGCGAAGAATGGTATTAATTAACAAAAAAAGAAGGGTTTGTTCCCCTCACTCCCTGTGCGTCTTTTTCTTCGTGAAACTAAACCGTTAGTAATAAAATGGAAAACGGATGCACGCAGATGAAAACAGAGGATGACATGTCATTTCAGAATTCAGAAGGCCCCACACTCCCTGTTATTCGCAGTCAACGGCATGGAAATTTGACAGATGGAAAATCCGAAAATTAAAATAGATTTCATGGTAACGTCGAAATTATTAACCTTTGAATTTTGAGTTTAAACTATAAATAAATTTTCACATTTGAAGCACTGAATTCAATCTTAGTAATGAATTTGATGAACGTTGAATATAAATATTTTGAGGTTTGGGAAATACTATGTTCTAACTTGCTCAGTTTTGTATAACATGTCCATACGAAGAGGTTACATGTCCCTAGTCATTAGGATTGTAATTTCAAGCAATTCAGTATATCAACATAAAAATATTAATGACACCTTAGTATACATATTATTCCACACATCTAGGCTTTGAACCTATAAATTGGGATGGTGATGGCTTCATTTATAGGGTTGTTCTCAACTATTAACTCACTAAAATTTACTTTAATTAAATCAATTAAATTATATTTTTTAAACTCTTAAAATTGTAATCAATATTTTACAATTTTAAAAATATAAGTTAATTGATCAAATGAAAATATAGTCATAGAAATGTTTAATAAGGAAAAATTAAACAATTTAGTAATTTATTTGAATTTTAGTATGATGGACTGACTAGTTTAAATTCGATGTTGTGAATTTTCTAAAAAGTCATGACAAATTAACCAACAAATTTAGGTGTGACATTAGAACTTTGTAATGGACAATTAATGTACATACCTACAAAATGTATGATCTAATTACAAGTTATTATAAAGTTTTTTTTAAAGATAACATGAGTATCTCCACCTCGTATTGGAGGTAAGACTAATCTCAAAAACCACCTAAAACTCTTGTGTATCAAATAAATTATCGAGAAATTGAACGCAAGACCAAAGTTATTATAAGTCTTGAGTCACTACTATTAAGTTTTAACCCAAATATATTCTCTTAAATAGAAGTTCATTGTATCGTGCTTAAAATCAATGGACCACTATTTTTTCAAAATATAAAATAAATGGAATTGTCCCTTAATTGTGTGTTTGAGAAAAATAAAATGTCAGTGATCATCATGCTATTTTCACACTAACACTGGTTTTTTTTCAACTATCACTATAAGAATTAATAAAAAAGCAAAACAGAAATCTTCTTATTATTAAAAGAAAGTATTTCATATAGATAGTTTAACAGGGAGACACTTTGAGTTAGAAATTAAAAGTTTCAGATTCAGTCTTCTAGTAACCTGATGCTTATCATTTTTAAAATTCTTTCTCATAAAAAAAAATCTAACTCTATCTCATTTGATGTGAGGGAATACGATTTTATCCATTAATGCTTTAGAAATTGACCATTGACCAATGTGTCTACAATTTTTGGTACAAGGCCACATTCATAATTCATTCTCTTCCTTAGATTCCAAAAGTGGGTGTAAAACATTCCCCCTCCTTCTGCTTCTCCTTCTCCTTCTCCTTCTCCTTCTCCTTCATTCCCTCCTCCACTCTATGGACCACCATTGCGTCATTGCCTTGATTAAGGGAGCAGGAAAAAGATTTGATAATTTAGCGATCCCTATTAAAATGGAAATTTTCATCTAAAAACAGGTGAAAGTTGCAATCAACTGCATGTGCAATTGATTTAAAAACATTCAGGGATGATTAGATGCAAGAATTCTTTTTTGTTTTTTAGCGGAGATCAGATGCAAAGATTCCCATATTTTCGCCATTTGTTTATAAATTTTGAAATTTGACTTTTTTTTAACTTCGAATGATGAAAATGTAGATTGTGAGGCTTGAACCTTTGACTATATCATGGTCAGGTCTTTGCACCGGACTACGTCTCAAAATTATTTATATTTTTTACAATGGTTTATGTGTGTGATTTAAATAAGTAGTTTTTTTTAAATACTAATCAAATGAAATCATTAGATATAACTTTGATTGTGTTTGGATTGAGAGAATTAAAGAGATTTCTCCTATTTGGGTTCACTCTTCAATAGAAAATAAAGCTCTTAAGTCCGGCGTGAGATATTTCAACGGGTAGACACTTTGGCTTAGAAAATAGAAGTTTCATGTTCGAGTCCCAAAGTAATCTGATGCCCATGACTTGCGGGCGTACATCTAGAATCTTGTCCAACGCCCTCGTACTCAGAAGGAGATGAATCTTGAAGATTTTCATCGCAAAAGAAAAAGGCTCTTAAGCACAATGCCGGCCTTGAGATACTCTGAAAGCTCAGGAACCCTAGGCGCAGTGAGGCCTTGAAATTGTGAGTGAAGTCATTGGTCGCATTGGTGGAAGCTTTAAGCGATGGCCTACTCAGCCTATAACCAAGGTCGGCCCTACTTCAGCAATAAATCTTTCTCTTCTCCAAGAGAAGATAGTATTCTTTACCACCACCGGGAGAAAACCCCTTCTCCAAGAGATGAGAAGATGAGTGGAAGTTCATAAAAAACCTTCTACTTCAAGTTTTTCTTTTCCAAACAAAGTTACACAGCCTTCTGATAAAGATTTGAACTCTTCAAGAACGATGGCCTAGAAGTTATAAACTCTAATTAGTCTCCCTTTAATTAGTATGTGCTGTAAGATTGTTAATTATTTAGAGACTTACTTGATAAGTAGTAACATTTTTAGTAAGCAGAATAATAAACGGGTTGATGAGTTGATCCCATGATTAAAATGAATTTAAGCTCTGTAAGCAACCACAGAAATGCAAACTCAATGTTTTAGGCATGCTTGTGTACAACTATTTTTCATAGAAATTGGTTTTTTCAAATATTTCTATTTTCATAGAAAATGAAATCAATAGATTCTGTTTTTTACAAATCTTAATTTATATAGTTTGGTATTTTTTTAGCTTGAGATGATAAAAAGTTTCTATGATAATTCATAAATGAATTCTTTATATTGTTAGGTAGGATAGATGCAGGTTATAAAATGATTATTCCTAATTGTAGATGATGATGGTGATGGCGATAATGATCATAATAATCAAAATAATAACAACAATAACAATTATATATATTATATAGTTGATTCAATCTATATTTTACTTAAAATTATAATACTATATAATAAGGAGTACAATTGGTTTGTTCTTGACTTGACATACCTCAATCCAATCTAAAAATTTATCAAACAGGTCGGATTAGGTTGGTTCATTGATCGGGCAAGGAATAAGCATAGGATATGAGTTATATATATTATATTTGATTAGGTTGACCATCAATTGGGTCTTAAGTTGTGGATTGGTTCATAGATTTGGTTAAATTGATCATGAGATGAGGATTAGCTAGTTGGATCCTGAATTGGATAATAGAATGAGTCAATTGAATCATGGAATGGATCATGTGAATCATGGTTAATCCATTGTTTAGTCATATACTTTAAAATTCACAAGTAGTAGAAATTGCGAAATCGCTTTTCAACTCTTAAAACTAAGAATTCATTTTCCACACTTCTTGTAAAGAATGATCAAATTGTGAAAACCCATCACGTGAATAATAGAAAATAATTTTCATGGCAATAAGAAATATTACCCACAAATATGTTGTTAAAATTTCCCAAGGCAATGGCCTCTTTTGGGTGTTTTCACCCGGTGAATAGTTTTCTTTTTGGTGAAGCCTTTGCACGCTTTAGAGGGCCTTTGATGGGCCACTTACGTTTAGAGGTCAAACAACAAACTAAGAGAAGAAGCAGAAGAAGAATTCCCACCTCACATGGAAAATGCACCCCAAAATGTAGTCAAGTCATCTGAAACTCTGAATAAGTATTTGGAAAATGGAATGGCACGTGCTGTTTGTTCATACGTGAGAGTATACATTTTGTTTGTGGTATTAATGTCTAAATGATTCCTTCCACATGCCAATCACAAGTCAAATCATTAGAGGTAGTATGACAATGTTGAAGGGACTTTTCCAACCCAACCCATCCAAGTCTTCTGTGACATGCCAACTTGTAGTTTTTTTTATTCCCTTTCATGAACAGTAATTTGTGTTGGTACTGGTCACCCAACGTTCCAATCAGTGGCAGTGGCAGTGGCAGACAAAAAAGCTAATTACAATAGTTAATGGTTGTTACTGATCTTAATTTTTGCTTTATCTTTTGACTATCCGGGTCTTTTACGTTTGAAGAATCCACTACTGTGTATTACTTGTATGAAGTGAAAGTCAATAGGTTAGAAGTAAAATACACAAGATAGGAGAGTGACCCCTTCTCTCTCTATAGGAAAGGGGTTGATTTGAGTGTTGTCATTTACATTGGATCCATATCAAATGTTAGCAATTCACTTAATTATTAATTAACAATTTAGGATCATATTCTTAAGAAACACTTTTCTATAATCCAACAATACTAAGTAGAAAATTATAAGATACTGTGTAACAAATTTAGATACTTAAATTCCTATAACTAGATAGAAAATTGTAAAATGATGGTTAGAAATCTTCGTTAAGAAGATTGAGTTCTGAGTTCAATTCTTATTTTATTTCAAAAGATCACTTTCCATTGATTTAACGGATGTGTATAATATGAAAGCTTGCAAATATTTTGAAAATTCATCGGATGTTTTTAAAATCTGAACACCTTAATTATAAAATAAATAAATTATAGTGTAATTGCTATGAGGAGCAACCCAACAAGGACGACATTGTTTGACCAAATCAACATGGGAAAGGAAAATGAGCATTGAAGAGGTCATAGAAAAGCTAAAAGAGCAGTCGGTCAAAAAAAAATGGCATATTGTTCATGACTCGACGGAGTACTGTCTACTCGTGGGTTTCATTCCATTTTCACTTAACCACAATGAAGCATCTTAAGTTAAAACTAAGATTTAGTGTGACTAATAATTTACAAAAAGTTGAAATTACATCAGGTTGACGTACGTAAACTGAGTTAATCTAAGTCCCTAAATCGGTCTAACTTGGTAGTTGGTACAACTTTTATATAGATGGACAAAATAATATGCAGGAGTAGAAATCTCGGTATCGATCGATATTTGAATATCGGATGATATCTTGGTCGATAAATTTCTCTCTCCTAATTTTTTTTTTTTATAAAAACCACCAACGTCGGCTGATACATATCGTATCAACCGAGATTATTACCCCTGATTTTATGAGTCCACAATGGTTTATAACTTTATATTTTTATGATAATTATATAGTTGAATTTGTTATTTTCTTTTTTTAATTTAAATTTAAATTTTTATGTCAATTCAATGCATCTTTAATCATTAAATAAGTATTATAGATAAAAAAAACATTTGTCTAATTATCTTAAAAAATTAAGAGTTGAAATAATTTATTAGACTTTATTTTCAATATTTTGATGAAACTCGTGATTATCTATAGCGAGTTATGATGTTCGATCTTACCATCTACACTATTTCATTTCCTTTACGTCATTAAAAAAAGCACTTTCCATATCTTTGATCTAACTTAGTTTTCTACTCTTAGAAAATTCAAATAAAAGTTTCACAAACAAACATATAATGGTGGGAGTAATAAGCAGGTGATGCCATATCTTTTCAAAAATCTTTTTGTTGGGTCTAGGCTTCTAGTCCAAAAGACTAGTTTGATAGATGGAGTTCTACCGCTTCATATAACTCCCTCTCACCGAAGTGGGACTCGTTCGCACTCAGAAAGTCCCCTTTCAAATGAGGATCTCCGGCGGATAAACGTCACTGGCCACCCGTCCAGCTAAGGGATCCATCGGTAGCTTGGGCCCTGACTCTGATATCACTTGTTCGGCCTAAGCTTCCAGTCCAAAAAACTACTTTAATAGGTGGAGTTCTCCAGTCCCATATTCTCCCTCTTTTTCTCTTTCTCTCACTAACGTAGAACTCGTTCGTATCCAACACTTTTAATCTAATGAAGTCATGTGAATTGCCTCTGACTAGAAATGTTGTTCTAGCCCAGCAAAACCTAGCATGGTCCATAAGTGTATGGTTCATCCACTAAACTACTCTATTTTGTTATGGAGCTACATGTATCATATACTATGTGCTAATCTCTTTATTTTATTTTATTTTCAATTGAAGTTATAATTTTAAAAAATAGAATAAAATCAATTTTCTTTTTAAGCTTGTATGCTCACATCTTTTAAGAGAAATTAATAATAAAGGAAATAAAATATGTCATACCTTAAAAAAAATTGACTGGAGCCTCTTAATATCACAATGAATCAAATCTAGATGATCATTCTTCTATAATCAATCGATGTTTCTATACTCTCTCATGAAACTTCATAGAACACTTTTCTATCTCAAAATGAATCTCTTCTTTCAATAATATTTATTTGAAAGCTATTTAAATATGACTTAAAAATGCAATTTTCTTTTATATGCAATTCCTTCGTTAGTCGAGTAGATATTGCCAATTCAAAAGTGTGATTGTGTTGATGTGTCATTATCGATGTTGATGGTCAAGATATCTCACAATTCTAATATAGAAGAGACCTTGAGTTTGATTTACGTTCAAAATCTTCTGGACAACTTTCCATAAAATTACTCTTCATCAACTTACAGTAGATTGGAACGTTCATATTAGACATACATTTTCATTTATAAAGATTTTATAATTTGTCAAACCACATCTACGACAATAAGAATATCTATCATTTTAAACGGAAGACCTCAACTAGTTTTTAAAAGGAATACATGGCTCACATTCATTATTTTGAAAAGGACTATTTATGTATTATTTTTTACATTCAACCAAAAATGATGTATCATTTTTATTATTTACGTGAATGTGATATAACCATATTCTATGATTTTCAATAAAATTATTATTTGCATACTTATATATAGGGATCATCATCTTCTTAAAAGGGCATTTATTCAAATATGTGACTGAAAATCACATTGAATCAATGAATTTGTTTTTTAAAGTTTTTAAAGTTTGATAAGTTAAAATTATTTTTTTATCTTAAATTTTATAGTCTTAAAAATTTGACTTGATTAATTTATTTAAGACGATTTTGAGTGAATCTCATTTTCCATATTTAAATAAAAATCGTTTGAATGGCTTTATCTCTACCTCATCTAAAAGATTACGATCTTAAATGTGCATATGACATTCTCTAAATCATACTTGTATAATTATAGCATTTTTAACCTTAGAACCATCTAATCCTCGTGCACATTCAACACATCACGGTCAATATACTCTCCCATGTTAAAAATTAAGTTTTTGAATAAGCTAAATTCAACCAATAAAAAAAATCTAATTCCAACAACCCTACATCTCGTTCATTAACTCAAATGGGTTGGAGTGATAGACAAGAAACTTGCCTCAAAAACGGGAGTTCTAAGTTCGATTCTCACTCCACACCGAAAAGTCACTCCCTATAAAGTCATCGTATGTGTATAGGTATAAAGACTTGCAAATGTCCCAAAAATTAGTAAGGTGGTCTAAGAGGTCTGACCCCTTGGTCATAAAAATAAAAATTCGTCTTCCAATGATTTTTTTTGTAACATGGGTATTCCCACCCCTGTATTGGAGGTGAGACTAATTCCAGAAGTGTGTGTAAACCTCTCAATTCACACATAGTCGTTTAGTCAATGGAGAATAACCCCACAAAGAATGAGCAAAGGAGGTTAAACTGAATCGAATTCAAGATCTAACTCCATAAAACCAGTGTCTTGATGGTCTACTTGTAAATTACAAAGGGTGCTTGTAACAAATACTTTAAAAGTCCAAATTTACAACCTTACTATTGTCTTACCCCTATAATTTCAAAACTGCTACTCTTTCTTCCCATGTTAATCTATATTACATGCAAATCACGTGCTCAGCTTGCAGTGGGAAAGTCCCAAGTTTCTTCAACGCCATGATTTCATGAAATTCATTAATGCGTCCAAACAAGGAAAAGTTCCACTGCACTTTGGTTTGGAGCCACAGATTTGACTCCAAAGCCTTGAGGTTGAGGGCCTTTGAATAATCATGGGTCTTATTTATTCGACAACTTTGAAAGTAAAGTCCCCCCTTTTATCATATCCATGGCTTTTGTTTTTCCCTTTCTTTCCATTTTACAGATGTTTCCATAATTGTATGGTGTGTGGAATATGTATAGATGCTTTGGAGGTTCGAAACTTTTTAAGTATGAAATGCCCATCACACATCTCTCTCTCTGACGACTGGCAACCATCTTTAAAGCTACCGGCAAAAGAGAAAGTTCAACCTCTCAGTAATGACTTCCTTTCTCATTACTCATCCCAGTCACAACATTAAAGGGGTGGTGCCCAACATTTGTAATCAATGTGCTGAAAGAAAGGGATTCTTCCGTGTTGGAGAGGACTCAAGTTGTGATCTCTATAGTTGAACAAGAGATAATTTTAACCTAATTAATACTGGATAAGCAAGTATAAAGAGTGGTCCATTTAGAATTAAAGAGTGAATCGAACTTAAGACCCCACACCTTCAAGCAGGGTCAACCCGTTGGAGTTTGATTGGTATATAGTATTGAAAGTAGGGATTGGACAATCTAAAATTCTAAACCATTCAATCAATGAAAGAGAAGTTGAACTGTTGCATTCAAATTTAATGGATGAGTAGACTCTGTAGCATATTCGATTATTTTTTGAAACCAAACCATGTAAGATGTAGGCTTGACATTTACACACATGGAAAAACTGACTCTACACATCCGATTTCATATTCAGGTGGCAAATTACCATGATGCCTCTGCATTTTCATTCGTTCGAACGACATTCGTTTCAATAAATACATGCATACCCTTCAATTTTGATTCGTTCGAACGAATGACCCGTATAAATTTAATTCATTCAAATTAATTGAGTGAACAGTAACGCACGTTACTGTTCACCTATTTAACGTTAGAATGAATTGATTTTCTTTAAAATTTTAAAGTTATTTTTTAAGCACTGTATATTTTTAAAATTTCTCAAATTAAATATCTACACTAATTACGATAATCTGATAAAAATACTTTAAGACTTAAAGGTCTTTTGATACTCCCAAATGCTTAAAACACAGTATTTTATAAATAAGGGTATCCCTAGACTGTGCCGAAAACACATTTAGGAGTGTCAAAAGACCTTTAAATTTTAAAGTATATTTATCAGGTTATCATAATTAGTCCGGATATCTTCCATATGCTACAGTAATGTATATTGTATTAAATAATAAAATCTCTTTTAAAACTTTAAAGTTATTTTTTAAGCACTGTGTATTTTCAAAATTTCTCAAATTGAATATCCGGACTAATTACGATAACCTGATAAAAATACTTTAAGACTTTAAGGTCTTTTTACACCCCTAAATGTGTTTTCGGCACAGCCTAGGAATACTCTTATTTATAAAATACTGTGTTTTAAGCATTTGGGAGTGTCAAAAGACCTTAAAGTCTTAAAGTATTTTTATCAGATTATCATAATTAGTCCGGATATTTAATTTGAGAAATTTTAAAAATACACAGTGTTTAAAAAATAACTTTAAAATTTTAAAGAAAATCAATTCATTTGAATGAATCGAGTGAACAGTAATGCAAGTTAGTGTTCACTCGATTTATTCCATCGATTCATTCAAATGAACGGGTGAACAGTAACACACATTAGTGTTCATTCGAATGAATTAAATTTATATGGGACATTCGTTCGTGCGAATCAAAATTACGGGGTATGCATGTATTGATTCGATCGAATGTCAAAATGAACTGAGCATTCGTTCGAACGAATGAAAACGTAGGGGTATCATGGTAATTAGCCACCCACGTCTGAAAATGGGTGTATAAAATCAGTTTTTATCGAGTGTCTAAATGGGCCAAGATGTACTACACATAAATTACCGAGACGATATAAAAGTTGTTTAAGTATATTTAGAAAAAGAGAGGGGGCAAGAATTCCGGTCTATTCAGTGATTTAGTCTCTATATTGAAATTTAGATTTGACTAGTGCCATTTGAGAATCAAATAGCTATAAGATCAAATGTAATCCTAAATACTAAATTTAAATAAAAAATGATAAAACAATATAATGAGATTCATGTTTTATCAGTTTTACCATTCATATGATTTTTTTTAAAATCACTTTCGATCAATTTTTGAGTTGTTTTCATCAATATTTTTTAATTTAAAAAAGTATAAAATAAAGTTATTCAATTTTAGAGTTATTTTTCATCAATTTTTACCATTTTAACTTATTTTCATTGATTTATTCGAATTCCAACTCTAAGGTAATCTCATAGTTTGAGCTTTATTGTGAAAATAATTTATATTCGATGCTATAATTTCAATAGAGATATGTTAATATCATTCACATAATTTGAAGGGTGTCTGTGTGATTTTTTTAAAAAACTTGATAAAAGTGAAGATTTCTAAGATACTTCTTATTTTTGAGCTTATTGTCGAAAAAATGAATGAAATGATAAAGATATTTCTATAATTAAATGAGAGCTTTAAATGTGATTTTAGAGTTTTTAGGGTCTTTGTATAATTTTTTTTAATACTCCGACATTTATATAAAACTCATAATTTTTTACAATAAATAATTTATAAATTATAATAGAAAATATACGTCAGTAGAAGTTACTTGAAAACCTGAAATTCATATTATATGTTTCCCATGTTAGTTTCATTTTTTATAAAAGTTTAGGAAATTTTTCAATTTTTAGAACTTATCAAAATTTCGACTTTTAAGCAAGGGTTTAAATCTCAGTATCAGTCGATAAATTTCTCTCTCCTACTTTTTTTAAACCACCTTTATCGGCCGATATCGGCGCTATATATCGGATATCGGTTGATATCTCAAATCTCAACCGATATATATCGTATTGACCGAAATATCAAGGTTTTAAAAATAGACGTATCGACCGAAATTTGTTTCCCTGCTTTTAAGTATCCAAAACTCTATAAAAATAATGACTACTTAAAAAAAATTGTTTACCCTATATTTTTCTAATTTTATTTTATTTTTGTATTTAAAAAAATAAAAAGAGAGAAAATGTCATCAATATGCTATAATTAAAACATCCCACCACCTTAAAGTTACTAACCCTTGTGATATAAAACAAGAAACAAGACAAGGATGGTGTGGGGGCTTGTTCACATGGGCCTGCTTCGTTTTTAATTGGCATCTCTTGGTTTTGTCATTGAACATGTGGTTTGGATTTAATAAGAAGCAAAAGTATATTAAATGGCTGTGAATAATATATTTTTATAGTTGACTCATCTTAATTTTTAATTTTTTCTCTTGTCCTCCCTTTTTTTTGGCAGATGGATATTATTAACATATCCCTCTAAAGTTCACCAACCATATAGAAAATTTCAGACTGCACATGTTTGGATAACCTAAACTTATTAAAAAACAGCAATTTCTCATTTAATTTTTAATTGCCTACTAATTGAGGTTGGAGCAATAACTTTGCTTCTAATCAAAGGATAAAGAGAATCATAAAGTTTACAATTAAAGCTCCAACCCATTAATTAAAAGAAGAAAAAAAAAGACTACAACATTTGTAAGCAATCATCTACCTAAAAAATTCAGCCATTTCAAAATAACTTAAAAAAATATTCTCCATAATTTCATATAACCTTGATTTTTTTAAGAAAATTTAAGAGGAGAAAGGCTTAAAAATACTAATGAACTTTAACTTTAATCTCACTCTCCATCTACCAAGTTCTTATAACCTCATCTCTTAAGTATTGATTTAATGACCTTTGTATAAAATTATTTTTCATTTTTCATTCAACACTAAAATATTATCAATTAAATATAGAATAATAAAATAACTAAAATATTCAAATTTATAAAAGACCGTTGTTGCTTTGAAACCAATTGAATCGTCCTATTATCTCATTAATATATTGGCCCTTATTCAAATCCGACAATTACAATAATAAGATAAGTTAGGATTAGGGACAACATCACATTGACAAATGGTGGGATTAATCCTAAATCTAAACAACTGTACATTGATTTACAGATGTGATACACTTAAGATAGAGATTATGGGTTGTTGAGAGTTATGATTTAGAGAAATGACTTTCATTTTATAAAATATAGATTTTATTTTTCAGTTATTTGATTTATTTTTTAAACACCACCTTAATCATTGAGAAGAAAATAAATAGAAAATTCGTTAAATGAGTCTTATATCACCATTATAATTATAATTACAGGAGTTTAAATTTGATAGTTCTATGGAATTTATAATGATTTTTTACTTTAGAATTTAATTAAATAAAAGTGGATGGGTGCAAAATCAATATAAAATCCCTCAGAACTGCTCTCTGTCAGTCATTAATATTATCCTACTCAGAGACTCTCTTTGGAGGGCGCTGTGTGTTTCTGGGGTCATCGTATCCCCCACTATTTAGCTGCCGGTGCCGACCCCCGCCAAACCGATTTCCTTCTCCATTTCTCCTCATCATCATCTTCTTCTTCTTCTTCTTCTTTCTTCACCATCTGTATTATGAGAAAGAGGAAGAAAGCCCTAGCATCAAACCCCAATTAGGGTTTGCTCGTCTATCTTTCTCCCTTTTCTTTTCCCCACGAGTTCTTGGTCCAAGGGTTTTATTCAAGAGATAGATATGGAAGAATTCATCGGTGTGGATGGGATCCATGGAAATCCTATCGCTAGAGATTCTAACGAATCCCATGGTGGGTCCTTGTTTTTTTCGATCTTTTCGACATGTATCTATTTCTCACCTGTTTTTTTTGCTCATTTTTACTTGTTTATAGATTTCAAGATCTGGGTTTTCTGAGCATTGAAATGGGTTTTCTAGGTTGGTTGGATTGTGTTATCTGATTGCATTTAGCTATTGGATGCAAAACGCATGAATTTTGGCCAAAAGTAGCTCCGTGAGAATTGGAATTTAAATTTAGGTGCTGTTTGCCAATTTCAAGCCCAAGGTATTGGGATGGAACCTAGAGGTTTCTCTTTCTGGGCAGATGGAAGGCGGTGGCTAGGTGTTTCAGACAATCCGAGTTGGAATACAGCAAATAGCGCAACCACACCCCGAACACCCCACCCCAACCCAACCCAAAAATAAAAAAAATTAAAATTAGAATTAAAATAAAACATAAAATTGCACTTACTGGAGCCTCAAAAAATGGATTTATTTTATGTGGAGAAGCATTTGCGGTGGAAATGGGCAACAAGTACCGTGGTTTTGTGGTATCCTTTTGAACTCTACTGTTTGATTGAGTTTACTAGGAAGTAGAGAATGGAGAAATTTAATATTTGATTGTATTTTTGGCAATTGAGATTGTTTTTTTGCTTTTGGGTTTTCTTCTTGTGATTATACTGGTCTGTTTGACAATTTTGCTGTGGTTTGATCTTTACCAAGGATGCATTTGTATTGATTATGAGAAGGGCTATGCAGAGAGCTGTAAATTTGCTTTTTTACTTTACCGTTTGATTGAGTTTCCTGGAATGCCAAATGATACAATTCTGTAGTTTGGTTTCATTTTATGTAACTTGTTAGAAATTTGATGTCTGATTGTCTGAACAATGTATGGATGGCTTATGCAGAAGCTGGAGTCTCAGATTCAGGCCATATGAGTGATGTTTTATGTGCTGTAATTATCTGGTTTTAGGTGCGGTGAATTTTGTACCTGTTTATGAAGCTCTGATTGTGTGTATTGTTTGTGCTGTGTGCATTACGATGTAGTAGTTTTATTTTGTACATGGCTTGTCAAAATATTAGAATTGATGATTTAAATCCTACTATACGATAAGATTTTTACAGTAATGATTCAAAATTTATGCTTAAATGCTGAATTTAAAGAATGTTTTTTCTTTTTGGAAATTTTTACAAGTTATGTGTGACTTTATTGAAACCTGAAATTCTCCCTATGATCCAATTAAAATAGTAAAATGTTTTCCTTACAAGCTATACATTATCACATGTAATTGTAAATTTTATTTTGTGATCTTGAAAATTATTTATGTACATGACAATCAAATTTACAAATGATACAATCTTTGTTGTCATTGCAACTGATGGTTTGAATCCAAAATGCATGGATTGTGACAATCTTATTATTGTTGTTTTCACTTTTAAAAGTTTCTAATTCTCTCCTCATAGAGAAAATTTTATCGTTTATGCTTTGATAAAATTTTGATATTTACAACGTGTGTATGATACAATTCCGATTTTCAGAGTATTGAATGTGTGCTTTTTGGCCATATGAGTTTATTTTGTTCATGTTTGTAAGTATTGGGTTATGGGTATAGTGAATTTTGTAGATGTTTATGCTACACATTTTTGAGAATATCTGGTTGTTAGAATGGTGAATTTTGTACATCTTGAGAAGCTCTTTGTGCACTGACACAGTATAGAATGTCCAGATGGGCTTCTGATTTTTTTTCTACGGGATTATGCTAGTCATATATCTATTTCAAAAAAGGGAAAAAAAAGATATGCCAATCAAATCCGTATGGATGGGTACAGGTTAATCATACCCAAAAATAAAGAGTAGTTGGGTACAGGTTAATCATACCCCCAAAAACAAAAAAAGAGTAGCTGGGTACAGGTTAGGTTAGTACCATTGGATGCATTGAATATGGCAGGGCTTGCATACAGTTGATCATCCAAATGTACATTTTTTAAAATGAATAGTTAAGGTAAAGTGTATCCTCAATAGTACTCACGACTCAGGTCTGCAGTCAAATTGGTATTATATGTTTTTCACTTGATTGTGTAGAGTAGAACTAGTATGTTCTTTTCTACTTGTGTAACTTTAGCACCATATTTTCATTTAAAATAAATTTAATTTAAAATTTAATTTATGGTGCTGAGTCCCTAAATCCTTTTTTTTGGGGGTTTGCTGAGTCTGACAATTTGCACACTTGACAAACTTTGGCAGTCACACCCTATACCCATGCAATATTGGATCCTTTCTAGACATATATATATATATAGTGGAACATCTTTTATGGTAGTAATAGTGGAATTCCTCCTGTCTGTGTTTGAATCCAAATATAGTCATTCATATTTGTTTTGTTTAATTTGTTTTTCCTTGGGATGAGAGTGGGTGCCAGAGGTCAGTTGACTGTAACTAGAGTTGTCAGATGGTGAGGTTTTGAACTAAAAATTAGTTGAATTTTGATTACTAACTTAGACTCCAAGCATCTGAGATGGTTTAAAATATGCACAAAATCTTAGGTCCTTCCGAGGGCCGACCCTGAGATTTCAGGGACCCTAGGCGAACTCTTAAAAATGGGCCTTTTACATTCACAAAAAATAAAATCATACATTTTTTTTTTTTACAAAGTGTGAAACATCCAAATAAAATATTATATTCAAATTTATAACAAAGTATTACTTCACATTATAACTTCATATTTGATAAACAATAAAACAAATGACCCAATCTAATTCGGATGATTTTTTTTTTTTTTTGACACCTGAGCTAGATCTCCTTCACTGGTTGTCCCTCGATATGTAATGGACAAGATGGCTGTAATCAGATCATATGGGCCAAATATTCACATGTATTATGTAAATTCTTGCAATTTCTTACAAATGGTGCACACCCAAAAATCTTTGAGAAATGCTACTATCCTTGTAAACAGTAAAGCTAACATGCTTTTCAGTCCTTAGTAAATTTTATTTGTGATATCCTAAGCTGTTTTACAAGGTCTATATGGATTTTTTTTTTTTAAAGAAAGAAGTGAATATGGTTATCTCGAGAGTATTATTTCTACAGCTAATTGGGATATATCATATTTCCCTCACCATTAAATACAATAGTTTCAATCCATTTTGAAGGATCTAAATCATGTCACCACCAGCTTTACATGGAACACTATATGGACTTGCATCTGAAATGGATCAAAAGCAATTCTAACTCCTCAATTATAAAACGGTATTGTCTGGGTTGTCATCATCACAATCAATGGAATGAAAGCTTACTTTCTTAGTAGAATGATAATGAGAAACTTTTTTTAATGGAAGAGGAACTCAACCATACTCATTTCCATAAAGTTTGTCCTTCCTTTAAAAAAGGGCCTGAACAACACACCCTTTCATGAGGTTAGAAGATCGACAAGGGGTCTATTTGACTATTTGGATTAAGAGAAAGCAGGGCCAGAGGGGATTCTCCTCAAATAACCTTTTTGCCTGAATCTGAAAAATTACAGAGAAGAGAAAGAAAATAGAGAGAACTTACCAATTAATGTGGGAGTGGTCAGGGAAGAAGACGCGACACGCGAGAGCACTGAGAGAGGAGAGCGAGCGAGAGAGAGGCAGAGAGCTGGGCGAGAGAGAGGGAGGCAGAGATCTGAGAGCTGGGCGAGAGAGAGGCAGAGAAAAGCTGTTTTTTTTTCTTCTAGGGTTTTCGGACGTGGCCTTTTTACTGGCGTGTCGGCGTGTGCGAGGTTTTAGAGTGATGCATCTGTTTTTTCATTTTATAGCGTTTTCGGAAGTCGAACGAATGGGCCTTTTTACTGGGCTTATTTTACTAACTTTAAGGACTTCGGGGCCCTAGGCGGCTGCCTAGTTCGCCTAGAGGCAAGGCCGGGCCTGGTCCTTCCTCTGCTATATATCAGAGGTGGCAAAGGTAGAAGGCATTTCTCTGAAGTATGTGCTCTTTGCCTTCGACTGAAGAATTATGACAGGCAAATGCACCCAATCGATGAAGAGATATTTTGTTTAGTCTGCTTCCTCTCTTTTGCAGGATCAAATGGTTTGTTTGTGCTCAAAGTTTCCTTGTTGCATTTAGGACTATAGAGAAAAATTGGAGAATTACTGCCCACGGAACAATTTGAAGTTATGCTATGTGTGTTTTTATTGCTGTTTCCAACTTTATTTGTTGACCTTAGTATGCAGCATGAACAAGTTTGAAGCTTGTACCATTCCCCATTATTCTATTTCCTACTAAGCTTGTTTCTCTTTTATCTTTGTTCTTTTAGGTGACAATCTATTAATCAAACTTGTCTTTCCGCTTTCCCCTTTCCCTAATAGATGAAAATATACATCTATTAGGCTAGTTGCCTGGCTTTAACTTGGTTATAATTGTCTTGCAGTTGATACACGCTTTGATGCTTCAATACGCATTCTTTGGCAAGGATGTTTTGGAGGAAGTTGAACTGGGTGGATTAGAAGATGACGAAGATGATGCTGCATTAGTTGGATTTGATGATGATGAATATTGTTTCTCTACGCTTGGGGATAGAGAAGAGGTGAGCTTGTTAGTTAAGTATGTCTGAACAATGAACTCAACCCCCCACCACCCCACCCCACACACACAAATTTGCTTTCATGATCTCCAGGCAAAATTTTTGGAGCTTTTGATGATTCACCTTAAGCACATTTTTCTTGACCATCTGTGCAACATCTATGTACCTGGAGTATCATCTTGTGTGACTGAATTTGACTAGCCTAAGTAAATTTATTTGACCTGTAAAAACTGGCTGTAATTCCAGTAAGAACTGGCAGTGTTGATTTTTTAACATTTTATTTGTTTTTATGTTAAATGATGTCATTTTTAATGTAACTGCTCTGGTGATCATATCAGTATTTTGCCCAACCCAGTCTGACAGTTTGACCCTGGTTCAATTTGGAAATTTAATTTTTTCTTCTTTTAAGTGAGAAAGCATTGATTTTTTTCAGTTGGTAAAACATTGATATTGTGACTGCTGGTTATGTTTTTCAAAGCCATTGTTTGTATGCATTTAATCTATGATTATCTTCTCGGAAAAACTAAACTATGACTATGCAAAAATAACCATATATTCCAAAATGAGTGTTTGGGGCCAAATCAAAACCTTCTAGGTTGTTAGGCTTATAAAAACGAAAAAAAGAGTTACACCTCAAAAGCATTTTAGCTTCACTTGAAGGACCACTAGCAATGGAAGTTCTAACTTATCTTGAAATGCATCGTTATTACAAAAAGCCATCTTTGCTCTTTGATAAGCTTGTTCTATTCTTCCTTTCTAGTGATGCCTTCTATGTGGGTATGCAGTTTTCTCAACAATGTTACTTGTACACATTACTTTGCAATTCATACCATTATAATACGTATGAATCTAGAGAATTGTGATCATTGTAAACTTTGTTCGCTTTTATTATTATTTCATAATAAATGTGATAAGTTGATCCTGTAGCTATTTTCAAGAGGTTTGGCCTTATTTTTGGTTTCCCTCATTTATATGTCTTGTTTGTGCCTTCATGTTACTTGCTTATTGCATATATTCTCCATAGCTGTTGACACTGCTGTAAGAAGTTAGTTATTTAGTTTCTGCATTTGAAGGCTTAATGTCTCATTTCCTACTGGTTATTTTTGTGGTTATTGTATATTCATTTCATTCTATTAATATTATTCCAGATAGTAAAGATTACTATGCAAAATTTTCCACAAGGAGCGTTATCATTGCTTGGATGGTAATTGCAATATTGAATTTTCTGTGATTGTTTACCTTTAAAAAAGTGATTATTTGGTCTTTATGTTTTAAATCATTCTAAATATTTAATATTGCCGCACACATTATTTTTTTCCTTGAGATTGCTATCCATCACTGATTAATACTTGCAATCTTGAATTTTCAGGGTGAACGGTTGGGTTCTTTATCTGATGTTGGATCTTGCAAGCACTTTCTCAAAGGTTAGTCACCTGCAAATTTTGTTTCTTGTTACTATGATAATGATAATGCGACGGCAAATGTTCATGGTCTCTTCTCTAGTCAGGAATTCTGAAGTCCAATATGTAATGGTTTTATATGTTCTATCTTAAGTTCCTCTTTGGAAGGGTCTGAAATAAATAGGTCAGTTAGGTCGGTTTCAATAAAAAATTTAGTACCAGCAGTGCACCTCAGGCCAGCTCAAGACTGTGTCCATGCCTAGTTTTTATTTGTTGAACCCTAGGCTGTGCCAAGCCTGATATGGCCCAAACTTTTTCTAGCCTCAATTGTAAATATTAGCCCAGGTTCATTTCAGGCTTATTCTAGCCCTGGATTTTCTTTGTGCATAGGTCCAGTACAAAGAAGTGAATGACTATGTCTTTCCAAAAAAGAAGTGAAGGGCCATGAGTGCAAGGAATGAGGAGAAGAGAGATCAGTGAAAGCGTGGGATGTAGTGAGAAATTACGTGTTAGATTGTGGAGTGGAAGATATGTTATTTTAAGGCTTGAGTGGAAAGTAGAACTCAGAAAGCTGTCTTAATTTAGTACCAGCAGTGCACCTCAGGCCAGCTCAAGACTGTGTCCATGCCTAGTTTTTATTTGTTGAACCCTAGGCTGTGCCAAGCCTGATGTGGCCCAAACTTTTTCTAGCCTCAATTGTAAATATTAGCCCAGGTTCATTTCAGGCTTATTCTAGCCCTGGCTTTTCTTTGTGCATAGGTCCAGTACAAAGAAGTGAATGACTATATCTTTCCAAAAAAGAAGTGAAGGGCCATGAGTGCAAGGAATGAGGAGAAGAGAGATCAGTGAAAGCGTGGGATGTAGTGAGAAATTACGTGTTAGATTGTGGAGTGAAAGATATGTTATTTTAAGGCTTGAGTGGAAAGTAGAACTCAGAAAGCTGTCTTAATTATGTGGGATTACAGATAAATGATAGTTTTTGTACTATTGGGTGATACTTTTGTTTTAAAAAATGGGCAATGATTTCTTGCCCTCAAGTTCACTTGCAAAATATTTCACTTGGTTGGCATCATCACCATGATTTAGGCCATATCCTATTTATCTGGTTAGTTTTTCAATTCTGCTTTATCACTTTATTTAGCTTATGTTTGTTTAAGGCTCTTCTCTGGGTTTGTCCATGTGGGAGAAAAGGGAATCTGGGGGGCATTGTCTGGTTCTCTAATGCAAACTGGGATGATATGGAAAGTTGATTGAGGTTCGTCTAGGATATCGGACCCGTCAATCTTACGGTTTCTGGGATCCTAAATCATTCAAGTGTTTATGAACAAATTCCTTACCAAAGAGCAATCAATGAATGTCTATGGTGAGCAAGTTCTCAAAAATTCTATGTTTCTTAAAGTTGAATTAGAATTAAGAAAATGCAAATCTTGGTGAACTTTGAACAAATGAAATAAATGGAAATTGCAATGTAGAAATTAAATTCAATTAAAAGAAAATCATAGAATTAAAATGGAAAGCTTACTTGCAAACAAAGGAGACTTTTCTCCAAAATGGGCCTTGCCTTTCTATTCTTTCCTCAAGGATTTATAAGAATTTTCTCTCAAGTGTGGGGTGTGAAATTTTATCTACCAAAGTCCTCAATTTATAGTAGAAATGTTGCACATCTAGGATGCTTATGTGGCTCCTAGATGACAATTACAGGAATTGTAAACCAATACAAAAAGAGGAGAATTACAAGTGTCATGCCAAATCTCCATGTTGCAACAAGCTCTCCATGTGGTTTGCCACAACTTTACCAAGGCTCATTGGTGGTTGTTTACCAAACAATGAGGGTGAAGGAAATGTTCCTCTAAGCAATGATAGTGAAGCATGTATTTCAACACCTTACCAGCTTATTGGTTGTTGTTTTCACCAAGCAATGAGGAAGGAGCATGTGTGGTTTCCAACAAATGAAGATGAAGTATGTGTTCATCAACCAATGGGCAAAAGATTCCTTGCAACAAACCTTGGGAGTCCATGTGGAGCTTAAGCCAAATAAGCCTCCACATAAGGGTCCAAATAAGCTCCACATGGATTTCACCCTTTCCCATGCCATGCAAAGCATCTTTTCTCTTATTTGTTGAAAAAAAGACATGCTTCACTCACATTTGTTGGAGAAACACATGCTTCATCCTCATGGGTGGGTGAAAAGCATCCAATGAGCATTGAATGGGTGTTGAAACACATGCTTCACTCTCATTTGTCGGAGAACACATGCTTCATCCTCATGGTTTGGTGAAAGCATCCAATGAGCATTTGTTGGGTGTTTTAAACACATGCTTCATTCTCATTTGTTCCTGAAATACATGCTTCATCCTCATTGGTTGGTGAAAATCATTGGTTGTGTGTGTGGCAAACCACATGGAGTTTGTTGCAACCACACACCCTGGTAAGTTGGCACACCACTTATAATTTTATCTTTCTTGCATTGGTTGGAATTTCGATGTAATTGCCCACCTTGGAGAGCATCTTATGTGTGCAACATTTTTACTATAAATAGAGGTCTTTGGTTTTCAATTTTCACACACCAAAAGGAAGAAAGGAAAATTGTGTAAGGCTTTGAGAAGCTAATACAAAGGACAATACCCATTTGGGGAGAGCTCCAAGTTTTGTAAGTTGTCTTTAATTGTGATGCAGAATGGGGAAGACAATCCGTCATTCCTGCTGCTCGCCAGGAATTGAGGGTTTCAAATTTTAAAGCCTAGGCCGATTGGGTCTCAAGCAATCATGCCTCTTCTCTTAGTGCGATTAATAATCCATCTAAGAGGCCCAGTTCCCATGAAAATCAATGTTTAGAGTTTGAGTAAAGATTTAATTCAATTCTCTTAGCCCGATTTAAAATCAATTAATCAAAATAAGAGAAATATGAAATTTCATGCACAAATCGAAACTCAAGCCTAAACAAAGAATTAATTAATTCATGGTACTAATCTGGGGTTGATCCGAAGTCAGATAACGACCGAAGCCCCCAAGCAAAGCTTGAATAAATTCTTCACAAAATTTAAATTTGAATCTAGAGAGGAATAATTGTTCGAAAAATATTTTTTTTATTCCTTTCTAAAATTCGACCATACAAGCATGCTGTTATAAATAAAAGCATGAAAATATTTTCAAACTTGCAATATTCTTTTCTAGCTAATACAATCAATGGAAATAGAAAATACTAAAAGCCTACCATGCACTCGCATCCTCATATGGGTGTGATCTTGATGCATTAACATTGCCAAATAAATGCTTAAAGAAATCCTAAAGAAATGCTAAGGGACGGTCAAATATAAGTCAACCAAAAACATATGCGTGTGATCTTTTGTTTTGTTCTGTTAGTTTTCCTGCTCATCTAGTCCAAGTGTGTAGGACTATTTTAATCTCTCTGTTTCTTTGTGTTTTTTTTTTGTACGTGCACCTTTGGTGCTTTTTCTCTATTAATATAGTTACCATTTCAAAAAAAAAAAAAAATTCATTTGTGAAAACAAATTAATTGAAGGTCCATTAGTATGCCCATTTGTGAAGTGTTTCCAACTTCAATTTCATTTGCTAGATGGTTTCTCTGTTTTATCATTTGATTTTAAATGATAGTCAAAGCCCATCCATTCTCATAGATGTCAAGAACTCATTGTTTATCATTTGATTTTAAATGATAGTCAAAGCCCATCCATTCTCATAGATGTCAAGAACTCATTGTGTAGATTGTGACAGATCCTAGTCATTTTCATTTATTGCCTTTACCTATCCTGATTTATGGACCTTATATACTGTTGTTTTTCTTAAGATGCAAGCTGTCTGCTTTTGTGAATGTGGTTATCTGAGGTAGTATTCTGGCTTTCTTTCACAGCTAAACAAGCTTGGTAGTGAATCAAAGTTCTCAGGAAGTATTGGTGGCAGGGTATCTATTTCTCGAGAAAGTAAGATTTTTTTCCGTTTTCTTTTTCCTTTCTTCCCTTCATGATGGAGTCCCAAGCTTACAATTTAATCATTGGATTTTGTTTTTTCCCCTTCTCGTTTCGTAAGAGAACAAATTGATCTTGATCTTTCAAAAAAAAATCGATCTTGGTTTTCTTTTATCTATTAGAATAATTTCTATGCTTGCAATTAGCCATTTTCTTGTTTAATTAAAATCATGGATGAATTGTATCATTTCCTCATAAAATAAAAGGAGAAACAGAAGTATCACTTTTCAATATAATGCACTTTGACTTATTTAAATGGTTAATATTGGTAGTTATTAAGGCAAGGTAGTTGTTCCTTGGTGCATTTGCACACCTGCACAAATAGACAAACTCCAAGCACTGGGTCAGTGAAATGCAAGATATTACCTCATGCATTCCTTTATTGGGCCTACTTTGGATCAAAACAGTAGGTTGCTTGGAAATGTCTATGCTTAAATATGGGGTCTAGCAGTAGGTTGCTTGCTTGGAAAGGTCTATGCTTGAATATAGTGTCTATTTAAAAACGATTGTAGTTGGATCACAATAGCTATTGTAGGCCCCATTAGGGATTCTAAACGTAAGAGCTTCATGTGGGGCCCACCTAATGGTCGTGATCATGAGTTGGTTAGAAAGATTCATGCTCGGATATGCTACTAAATATTAGCTTAATTAAGTGATTGTTGTCATGGTTTTGAAGGGTGCGCAATTAATGATAACGGGGATACAAATTTATCAAATTTCATTCTAATGGTTGGTGCAAGGCTGGGTATGGGATCCAATTGGGTAGAGATCAAATTTAAAGGTGAATGGTTTGGGATGGGGATGGAGCCTTTGGGTGGCCCCACTTGAGTTTCACCATGAGAGCTGTAAGAGTTCCCCAACTGATCACATACACGCATCCCCTAGGACCTCCTACATGTGACCACTTCTGTACACACCTTTGTGGAGCTCGTTTGGGGCCTTGGAGACGGATTTGTTTGAAAGACCCCCACTTGAGTTTGAGGCCTATAAATAATCAACTTGATTCCATATTTTTAAGATCAGTAGTGTCATATTTTTAAGTCTCCACCAGATGATGTTCAGGACATCTTACAGAGGGGGCTCTATGAGATAAACCTCTTTTGTTGATCAAGCCTTAATTGAACATTTTTTTTTTTTACGGTAAAGATCTCATTAACAAGGGAAAAAAATGCATATGTAGATCCGTTGAGATTATATATCTAGATTTCCATGATAAAAAGATTTAGTTCTACAATTATGCAATCCTTGGCCAGTTTCCATTAAGCTGGTCCACCAAACAGCCTATAAAGGCATTCCCAGCCATCACCCCCGGAATTATATTTAGTCTAATACGGTAGAGGACGATTTGTATTCATCTTCATTGTCATCTATATATCTACCCATGACCCAACCCAACTAGGATCCCATGCCTAAACACACCCTGACCTATGAACCAACCTGACTTGACCTAGTTTATGGATTTCCAGATTAGATCAAGGCAGGCTATGCTAAAACCTTATCCAACCACTCTATCATGTAATATTGCAACTGAGTTATATATTTATCATTATCATCACCATCTAGAATAAAATGCAATCGAGTTATAACCTATGCATCGCTTGACAAGAGGAAAAAGTTCATCAATGAGTCATTGTTGAGACCCTTTGTTGCACCAAACATTAGAAAGTGATAACCATGTATGGAAATAAAAATCTATAGATTTTATTTCTATGGAAAGGAATCGTCAAGGAAATCAATTTCCATGGGAAATGGTTGTGCACAAATACACCTTGAATGCTGTAATATCTTTCCGTGTGTCTACCAGTCAGGTTTCCACTTTGTGTGGGCTCATTCCCTCTTTGACAATTTCCACTTGAAACTCCTTTTCAGCCCCATTGTCCACTACCTTTTTTTTTTGGAAAGAGAGACAAAAATGTTGTTGTAATGAGTAATCTAGTGCAGTATATAAACTCTTTACTGTTGTGCTTTACATATGCCCTCCCTCTGTACAAAGAAGCAACATAATTGCTGCATGATCCTTTTTTTTAAGAGGCAACAACTGCAATGCTACATGATCATAAATGCAAAACCTATTCTCAATCCCCTCCCCCCTCCCGTCTCTCCCTCCCTCTTTGGTTAAGAAATCAGCTGGTAGCTGATAACCTAACATGTTGGAAAGAGATCTCTAAAAACCTTGACAACCGCTTAATTTCTCTCCGAGGAACATGCTCATCCCAGCCATCCTCTGTTTACAACTCTTTTTCATTGCTAAACCAATGCTATATCTGCTTAGATTCTTGAGAGTTGAGAACAGCCAAATGTCTCTTCATTGTTTTGTAGTCAAACCATGTGCTTTGCCCATGGGCCAGAAGTCCTTTGGCCCAAATCTACCTTATGTGACATGAGGTGATTCTCCTTTCCCTTCATTTCCTCCTCTCCAGAGTCCAGAGGCTCTACAAATATAAAGCCCCTATTGTTCACCAAGTTCATGTCCCTGCAGACAAAATAGTCCACGATTCTCCCAGCCCTGCGCCAAAATGCCTTGAGATCCAACCAGCAGTCAAATAATCTATATTTCAACTTATCATCATTATTATCTAGTCATTTATCCCATCAATCTGGGTAAGCTTTCATATTTGGATTGACAAATTCTTTCCATGGACTGACTGCCCTATCCCATGAGACTTGAACCCACAACCTCTAGACTACAATTATGAGTCTTGACCAGTTGTGCTACAGGTTTTTGTATATATTTTAACTTATCAATTGATAATAGTTGCTGATATAAAAAATACTGTTAAAAAAAGTACCAACATTATAATATTCTCTTCAGGCTCCTCTGCTGCAGATTGGTCACAGGAGACAAACTTCTCTAACTGGTTGGATCAGCACAGTTTAGGCAGCAAAAATGTCCAGGAAGGTAAAAGATGGTGGTCACAGCCACAGACTCCTCCAGCTCAGCTAAGTGAATCACCAAAACCATTGTATAGAGCATCTTCATATCCTCAGCAGATGCAGCAACAACAAAAAGAGCAGCATCCATCCCATGAACCAATTCTTATCCCCAAATTATCTCTCACTTCCTTCCCTCCCCCTGTAGGTCGATCCCATGCTCCAAACCATTCACACCACCCCCACGACCCCTCTCTGTCTGCAGGACCCCAATGCCTTTGTCTGCACCAAACCTTTCTCGTTACTCCAGTCCTCAGATGCAGTTGTCCGGCCTTCCTCATAATATGCTCCAGTTTAACCCTCCTAGCACACCCATTAGCAGGCCAGAAAACCCTTGGACGAGCCAGTCTGTCCTATTTTCTGGGGATCATTCAGGTCTCTTGCCTAACTTGTTACAACAGCAATTAACTCGTCCGAATGGATTAATGACCTCACAGTACCTGGCACAGCAACAACAGCATAGATTGAACCAAGTTCAATCAAATCTGGCCCATCTCTCAGCTATGCAGTCACAGCTCTTTAACCAACATCCCTCTCCCCTTCATCCTATGCACAAGTATGAAGCAATGCTTGCAATGGCTGATTTGAGAGACCAGAGATTGAAATCATCGCATAGAGGGAGACAGAATCTTCATTTTCCTCAACAGATTTCTGATACCAGCAATCAAAAGAGTAATAATGGCTGGTCTCAATTTCGATCCAAGTATATGTCGGCTGAAGAGATTGAGAGCATTCTGCGAATGCAACATGCAGCGACCCACAGCAATGATCCATATATAGATGACTATTATCACCAAGCTTGTCTGGCACAAAAGTCTGCTGGCTCAAGGTGAAACACCATTTCTACCCGAATGTTTTGAGGGATCTGTCATCTTGTGCTCGTGCTAACAATGAACCACATGCCTATCTTCAGGTTGATGCTCTTGGGAGAATATCATTCTCCTCCATCCGCAGGCCCCGGCCTCTTCTTGAAGTCGACCCTTCTGCCTCTGGTGACGGCACCTTTGAACAGAAAGCTTCTGAGAAGCCCCTTGAGCAAGAGCCAATGCTGGCAGCTAGAATCACCATAGAAGACGGCCTCTATCTTCTTCTTGATGTGGATGATATTGATCGTCTTTTACAATTTAGTCAGCCTCAAGATGGTGGCTCCCAGCTGAGGCGGAGGCGGCAGGTCCTGCTGGAGGGACTTGCGGCCTCACTGCAGCTAGTCGACCCCTTTGGCCCAGGCAAGGGTGGCAATTCAGTGGGTTAGCACCCAAGGATGATCTGATCTTCTTACGTTTAGTTTCTCTTCCGAAGGGCCGAAAATTTCTCTCAAGGTACCTGCAACTCCTCTTTCCTGGAAGTGAGCTTGCTCGCATTGTCTGCATGGCCATTTTCCGTCACTTGAGATTCTTATTTGGTGGGCTTCCATCAGATTGTAGTGCGGCTGACACAATAAAGGCCCTTGCTAGGACTGTCTCGTCATGTGTGCATGGCATGGATCTTAGTGCACTCAGTGCCTGCCTTGCTGCTGTGGTCTGTTCTCCTGAACAGCCCCCACTCCGTCCACTTGGGTGTTCTGCCGGTGATGGAGCATCCATCATCATAAAATCAGTTCTTGAGAGGGCAACTGATCTATTGACCGATCCTCATGCTGTCAGCAATTACGGTATCCGAAACCGGGCCCTCTGGCAGGCATCGTTTGATGAATTCTTTGGGCGGCTGACGAAGTACTGCCTTAGTAAGTACGAAACAATTGTGCAGTCTTTGATTTTGCAGGCACCAAATGCAGCTGTCATTGGCTCTGATGCAGCTAGAGCAGTAACCTGGGAGATGCCTGTTGAGCTGCTACGTGCAAGCCTGCCTCACACTAATGAGAATCAGCGTAAGCTGTTAATGGATTTTGCTCATAGATCGATGCCTGTCACTGTGTTCAACACCCATAGCACCGGACAGATTAATTCTCAATCCGTGCCTGGGTAATATTTGTCCATGAGAACAAAACTATGTGGATTACCAGTGCCATGTTTTATGTGGGCTCTTGGCATTCCATCACTTTCGCTTTTGCAGCTTGAAAATGTCGTTTCAAGTGCACAGAGAGAACATGATCTGGGGTATGAATTACTGTAGGAGTTAAGTATTTTGGATTTGGGGTTTCTTTGAAGCTTCTTTGAGTCTTTTGATTTTAATCTTTTGAACTTCAATAGTTCTGCCTTCATGTATTATTACGATGGAATTTTCTGGGAGATGGTAACTGGAAGTTTCTTCCAAGTGAGCTAGATTTTGGTGCTCAGAGTGGAAACTCCAGACGGTAGTGTGATGTACAGGGACTATTACTGGGAACCTCTCTCTTTTCTGTTTTTCCTTAAAAAGGAGACGGGGCTCCCACAAATGGGTTGATTTTGAGACTTTCAATTGGTGAGAGGGGGGGACTTCTGTTTATTGCGTCTAGGACATCATAATCACTTTATATTTGGTATAAAAGAGATGGTTTGAGACTTTGGAGGGGCTTGCTATGTAAGCTTTGGTAAATCGATGATTTAGGTCTGCAGCTGTATTTGTTTCTTACGTTTTGTATCAAAGTTTTCATATTATTCAATTGCATGATATCCAAATAGCTCTTGTGGAGAATAAATACTGAGGTACATGCTGGTTGGTTTTAACTCAACAAGTGTTCTTTGTGCTTGATTGGTGAGGGATAAAGTCAATACAATACAAGCTGCTGTTGCTGCTTTTTTTGTTAGCTATTATCAATTGGGCTTGGTTGTAAGCTTATGTTAATGGATTTCACCTAATTAAATTAACCCTTTGTCCTATTTGCATATAAATTTAAATGAAATGGTATGATTATGTTGAATCGGTTGCATGGCTCATTTTGTACGCAGGTTTAATGGAGTAAACTGATATGTTAGCCTCTTTAATTATTTGTAGCCTTCATATCTAAGCTTATGAAAATATTGTTAGATTCAAATATATGAACGATCTAAGCTTATGAAAATATTGTTAGATTCAATTATATGAACGGCTCACGAATGTATACTTAGATGAAGAGGCTAATATGATCTTCGTTAGCTTTTGAGATGTTCACATTCCACCGACACAAAATTCAACTTTGAGCTTCAAAGATTCTAGAGAAGCCTCCTCATTTAGAATTTTACGACATTGTTGGTGGATGTTGGTGGACATTTTATTGAAATAAAAGTTTGAAGTAATAAAAAATTAATTTTGTATATTTTTAAAAAATTTACATTAATCAAAAGAGTTTGGTAAAGTTAAAAAGTGATTTAAAAAATATAAAAAGAACTTGAAAAGGTTGAAAATATAATAAATTATTTTGTAGGATAAAGCCTTCATTTTCTATCTTATTGTGTGTGAAAAATGGAGTCATTTCTCATTAGACATCAACCAAACAAGTTTTTTTTTTTTCCTTAATGAAAGCTAATTCTTATGAAATTTCATTAAATTTAGGTGAAGCCAAATGGTTTTTAAGTTAATAAAATTAGCGTACAAAAGTGGTTAAAAGTTAAAACTCGACTAAATGATTAAAGCTGTCACGCCATACCAAGGTTTTTTGTCAGTAGCGAATCTCAGATGGGACCAACGAGATTTTAGGCTCGTACACGTGCTGCTTGGACCCGTTCACAACAAAGTGCCCCCAACCGCTTGGACCCCACCTCTTTACTAACCTTCACATAGAAAATTAACATATGACAAGGTACACATCTCATCATTGAATGAGCCGAATTTCTAAGAGGATCTTAATATTAGAGTGATAAATTCAGGTCAATTCAATTAAGATAGCCTCACTTATTAGATTTTTTTTTTCCTTTCTATTTTGAAGGAATGTTATTTTGTATTTTTAAACCTTAATACTCAATGCCCTAAGTTCAAATTATTGGGCTTCCAATGAAGGTTTATCACCTAAATCTAAAAAAATACAAAGGCATCAGTGTTTTAATAATAAGAAATATTAAATTTGTCATTTTATCTATATGTTATAATTTGAGGGTGAAAAAAAATAATTGATGTCTCTTGTTATAAAAAATATCATGTTTTTATCAAATTTTCATTTTTTATTTAAAGTATGAGTATAGTTATTTTGGACCCATTAATTAAAAAATCAAATATTTTGCAATATTTGTATATTGCCCCTCTTGAGATCTATATAAATTTTTTTTGGATTTATTTGATTTTGAAATTCAACCAATGACTCCAATTGGCTTATATGAAGATAATAGTCTAATTCGGGGACAAAAAAATTGATATAATCCAATTCTCTTTTCTTTGGTAGGCAAGATGATAATGTAACCTGATTTGACTATCTTGACTAAGATACTTAGAATTTTTTACTCACATGAGCTCTTAAGTCTTTGGCTTGAGTTTAGATTTGAGTGTTAAATTTGTCTTTTCAACTCAGTTTAAACTCATTCTTATTAATTTGGTTTCTATGAAGAAATCAATTTATAAAATGAGTTAATATGCTCAATTTAATTATTTTTTTTTTGAATTGATTTGAATTAAACTGTTAAATTGATTCGTAAATTGTTGGATTATTAATTTTGAATTAATAGAATTTTTACTTTATTCAACTAAATTCAATTTTCTTCTTCAACTCTATTCAAATTTCACTTTATTCAACTTGAATTGACTCAAATTTCTGTAAAATTTTAAAAAATAAAATGAGAAAAATATTTTTAATAAAAAAATATAAGAACTTTCTTTTATGTGAGGTCATTGAGTTATGAAAAATTAAGAAACAACAACCCACCCAATCACTGGTTCACTGTCACTTTGAAGAGTTTGGTCATTGGCAGTAAGCGTGTATTGTGCCAGGACGCCAACGCTAGGACCCCTTGAAATGCTCGCTTTTCTTGGAAAATGCTTTTCCTTGGCCTTTAGTTTGGTGGTCACATGGATTCCTCTACTTTTCCACCATCTCTCCTACTCTGTCTCCTCTTTTCTTCAAAATATGGAAAAGAAATGTAAGAGCTGACCAGGGGAAAAATAATTTCACGCAAAGATCCTCTTTCCTTCGTCTCATCGCCTCCTATTTGTTAATGTTCATTGATCATGAATAATAATGTACATCTTCCCATCTCTTTGTTGATCAGATAAGTTATGATTTATTTAATTTAAAAAATATTCTGAGCAGAAAGCTCCACATTGGTGGATAGAAATAAATTTACAGATTTTAAAATTTCCTTATATTTTCATTTATAACAACAATCAATGAGAGATTTTTTTAAAAATAATATGAGTATCTTCATCCTACATTGAAAGTAAGATTAATGCCACATATATACAAAATCACCTGTATACTTTGTATATCAAGTAAGTATCAAAAAATTGAATTTAAGACCTCTAATTTAATCTTAAAAATTTAGAACAATTGAGTTATTGTGACCCTTAATTGTGAGAGGTGAAAAATATTTTATGTATACAGATAGATAAAAGAGTTTCATGCCTAGTCTACTTTATAGATAAATTTTAATAGTCTATTAAAAAATAAAATTAACAAAAAATAATATTTTAATTAGATCCACATTACGCATGATCTGTATGGGTTGTAGCCATCATCACCAAGGGTGCAAACAAATGCAATGAGGCAATATAATCAAACTTCTTTATGGGAATGTGGACAAAAGGAAGCACGATTTTTTAGTCGGTCAGCTGCCCTTCAGAAAAAATGGGCAGCCCTAGTGGTCGCTTTCTTATCTTTCTAAGCAGCCTAGCTAACCCATTCCTATCACACTCAATGGTCAATACTCAATGCTCATTAAAAGCTTGTGGCCAGCGCACAGTTTCTAAATTTGAATCTTCAATATATTTTAAATTATAGGTGATAATATCAGCTGAGTATATCAATTTTATAAATTTTTATATATAAGTTGATATAATACATATCAGCCTATATTTATAAATTTTTTAAAAAAAAAAATAAAAGAGAAAAAATTAACAGCTGATATCGAGATTTATACTCCTATTTTAGAACATATGCCACTTGTATTGATAATATATATATATATATATATAATATTCAGATGCTGTTATGGCATGACATATAAAATTAAATCTATAAGCAATATAATCATATTCTTTAAGATGACAGATGAGAGAGACTGGCATTTTTAATTTTTAAAATGTAAGTCAACCAATGAGGTTTTTCTCTTTGCATGGGCATAATTTTACCTTTTAATACCGTATGAGACTATAGATATGCTTAGAACATTCACTGGTAGATAACATTTTTTACAAGCCATTGTAGATATCAGTTGATAATTACATGAAAGTATGAAACCATGATAATAAAATCACATAAACAAAGAGAGAGTCGTCGGAAGCAACGTGCAAACGACATTCGTAGTATAGGTACAAAGATGCCGCCTTGCCAGCTTATATCATTGCTCTTTGCTGACAGCCAATTCATCAACATCAAACCCATTGCTTTCTCATTAGAATAAGAGACTTATAAACGCAACTCTGTATTAACTTTATTATTTTATAAACAATGATTTACATTATTATCTCTTTGTTATGTTGAAATTCATCTAATATAGATGTTGAATTTGGCTCAAAAGATTGTTATTGGACTCAGTTTAAGTTATTTGTAATGCCCATTATATAGGGATTTTCTTTCTCTCAAGGGTTTTCAGTACGTTATTTTTCCAAGTGGGAGAGAGAAGAATAAAAAATAAAGAGAGAAAATGAGAGCTTGTAAAGAAGACATAATGTTATAGGATTTGAGAAATTCTTATAACAATTTATCGATAATTCTTTTTAGTGGAATCGAGTATTGTGCGTGAACATAGATTTTACCGTGAACCATGTAAAATCTCAATGTCTAAGTGTGTCATTGTGGAAGATTTATCATTTACTTTCACTTGCATATGATATAAAATAGTTTTTTATTTATTATACTACCGAGGGAATGGAAAGAAATAGTGATTCTATACCCACAGATTGATGGATCCGCTTGTGGCTTTGAATTTGGATTGATTATTGTAATAGAATCTAAAAAGCCCCCAAAAATGGGTCAAATTTACAATTAATGCTCTTAAAAGTATATTAAACACTATTTTGAGTTATGGCATCTATTTTGATGGTTTGGCAGAATTATATGTGCCACTGACTGAATGTTATTAGTAATCTATAAGGAACTGTGGATGAAGCTTTCATAAATTTCTCTCATTAGTTATTTCTTAATTTAGTTTTTATATCATATTGCACATGCTAATATTTTTTTTTTAATTCACGTGTGAAAAACTGTGGAAAATCCTACGTGAAGCCTCCACGGGTGATACTCATTGCCCTTAGGGTACACCAGATTAGGTCCATGGGGACTCGAACTTAACACATCCCACTTCTTGAGACGGGAGATTAACTAGTTGAACTACACTAATATTTTATTTGATATATCTTTCATAGGCACTGGTGACACCCATATATTATCAAATTCAACTCCCAACTATTTTAACTCATTTGGATTGAGTCTGTTCTAATGACAAATTACCCATTGTGAATTAATTCCTTGTAAATTAAAATACTAATTTTTATATATTAGAATGTGAGAATGAGTTGTTTGGATAAATCTATTGTCCAATATAAACTGTTACAAGATTCTATTTGAAAAATGATTTTTTACTATAATATGGTTTTTTACTTTTGTTTAGCAAATATTTAGGCCAGTTGATCAATTGAGAGAGAAAATAATAAGAAAATAATATATTATAATATAAGTGTTTTAATTTAAACACTTTCATATAAGTATTCCCTTTATTTGTTTTTCAAGAATTTACGCTTTAAGAAGTGCAAAGCAAGAGTCATTCATTATATAAAAATCAAAAGCCCCCCATCACCACTGGAATATAATGGTTCTTTGTATTGTTGTGCTTCTTGGATACTTGCAGACCAATAATCGCTTTATATGTAACACTCATTCAAATGGTCTCCTGCACCTTTTAAATTACTCTAAGACAGTAAAAAAAAATAGATTATACCAATTACAAATGGTTAGTTAAGAGGGTTGGTGTAATGGTCTAGAAGCTCTCCTCATAAAGAAGGTCTTGAGTTTAATTCATGCTCAACACCTCTCTGGATCACTCCCCAGTTGCTTATCAGTTGGATTTCCAATCATTATCATTGTTATTATTTATAAGTTTCTTAATGAGGTTGTACAGTTTTTTGTAACACGGGTAGCCTGACTCCACATTTGAGGTGAGACTAATTTCACAAACATGTGTAAATCTTCCAATCCAAACATATCGGTTAAGTCGATGGAGAGTAACCTCATGAGAAATGTTTCGTAGGGGTTGAGCGTGAATTGAACTCAAGACCTCATTTTATGAGGCGACCGTCTTGACCGTCAGGGCAACCTCCTTGGGTTATGAGGTTGTAAGGTTGGTGGATCAAGTTATACATATGTCAAATGAATGAAGAGAAATGATTAAATAAGGCTCACAAAATAATAAGTTATGATAAGTGTTAAGACTTGGGTATCCTGTCCAAAAGACTAGCCTCTTAGATGGAGTGATCCAAATCTTATATAAATCTCTAAATTTCCATCTACACTTCCAATGTAGGGCTCTTTTGCAGCCAGGGGTTGAAATCTCAGCCAATACATCTCGTATCAGTCGAGATATCTCGGGTTTTAGATGTCCGAGATATCTCTGCTGATATGAGATATATTAGTCGTACAGGCGAGATCTTGGCCGATATGACCCAGATCTCGGCAATATCGGCCGATACAACTGAGATTTATTAAAAAAAATGGAGAGAGAAATATCAGTCGATATTCGACGGGCCTGAGATCTTGGATTGGCCCTTTTTTTTACCCCTATTTGCAGCCGACCCCAACAATCCCTCTTGACGACTAGCCTGTTAGGTGGAGTGATCCAAGTCCTTTATAAATCTATAAATCTCTCTCTACATTTTTAATATAGAATTCGTTCACAACTAGTCCTAACAATAAACCAGTATTTACTTTTACATGTAGTGTCCACTTTTAATAAAAAAGTCCTTTTGAATATCAATCATTCGTTGCATCTATTCATCATTGTATTCAAATACACCATTGGTATATGATAGATTGAAAGACCTTATAGTATCTTAATTCAATAAGAATTTAGCCTTATAAATAGTTGATTTTGTAGTCATGATGTAATGTTAAAGAGATAATTTTTTATTTATTTATAAAAATGAACTCTACGTTTATAATTTTTCATGCTTTACCATACTTACAGTGGGTTTAATCTCTTCTAGTGATTGCTCGAAATGAATGATTAATATTCAAAGACTCACCATGTGAACCACTGAACCCTGAAGGGGACTGACTCACCATGTGACCCACTGAAGCCTGAAGGGGCTGACATTTAAAACTGCAAGGGGATTGGTTCCTTTTAAATGGTAAATTGATGGATCCAATGTGGGCCGGCCATATTAATATTGATGCGACATTTCACAACACTACCATCAAATCAATATACTTTATTTGTTTATTTATTTTACATAGGACAATCCAAGATCTAGACTTGCAACTAATATAATGACCTGATCATCAATGACAAATTCAATATGAGAGACTAAACATCTAATTTGGGTTGTCTTTACGTAGAAACTCAACCATCATAGATTATGAGACATGCTGACATAATTAAAATTTCAAATATCATAATAGTAAGAACAGAAAGACTGGAAGGTATAAATTTGTCCCAACTCCTACTTACGCATGACACATTTTATTAAAATAATTTGGATTATAAGATAAAAGTTACTTTTAGGAAGCGGGAGGTTACGGGTTTGAACCCCAACTTTGGTATACCTTAGGGGTTTGGACTCACTCGTTGAGATTTTAGTAGGATTGTCTGGGACTTTCCACACTTAAATTTAAAAAAAGTTACTTTTATAAAAGAAAATATAAGAAAATATTATCTGACAATTTGAATACATAACATAAAAATAAGAAGCAATAAAAATAATTGAAATATCTAAAATAAAAAGTACTATAAAAAGGAAGAAGATGTAGAAGACAAATATTGACTTGGTATTAAAAGATAGTGGGAACTGTAGTAAATATGATTTTTAATGTGATGAATAAAAAACTAAAATTGAAAAAATTATCTCAAGGGAAGACTATAATAAGCATGAGTAGAGTATTCACTTGGGTGCACGGACTATAGATCTATTTGAGGTATTGAATTATAAATTCAAAATATTATTCTTTTCATTAAATTTAAATCGAATTTTGATTGATGTCAAATGAAGTGAGTCATGTAGTTAAAAATATTTATCTAGTGATTTTGACAAAACAAAATGTAGAATAATTTGAAGGACTCTATTTTAAATAATTAAATGTGTTAAAATTTTTTGACATAATAATATTCTTGAGATATAATTCATTCTCAAAAGCTAATAATCAAGAGAAAGTACCTCAAGTTTTAAATAAAGTTATTGGTTTCACAAATTAACAGATGTGAAATTTTCCCTCACGTGTAATTGTGCTTTACAATTGTACACGGAACATGACTTATAAAATTTTAGAAAATCATAACATGATAACATTTTTCATAAATAATTCACTCTTAAAAATTAGTTATTAAGAGAATAATGTCTCAAGTGTTATATATAATCATTAGTTTCATAAATTAATTGAGGTGAAACTTTTTGTTACTTAATAAAATAATCTATTTGATGATCTATCTTATGATTCGATTCTTTTAGCAGTAAAGTAAATCCCACTTAAGATGTTCTTTTATACTCTTGTTTTTTAATTTGAATATTTGAAATTATTTTAAATAAGCAAAATAAATGACTTCAATATTGAAATTGAGTGAAGTATAAAAGTGGACACAATCTAATTTGAACAGGGAGGGAGGTGGTGAAATATGGCTTGGCCTGGCTTCACCCAATTCAATATTTAGATTGGAGTGGGGGGAAGGTGTGCATTCGAAATTCAAAATTGTAATAAGGAGTTAAAAGTGTTCGTATTTGTATGGGTTAGAAACAAATAAGACTGAAAACTTGAAAAGAGGGTTTCACGTACATACTCACATACACCGTAAGGAGCGTGTAACAGAGGAAAGATGACAGAAAAAACAAAGTATGTAGTCCTAATTCTTAGGCCACCTTCATACGAACAACATGGGAGTAGCCGTGAAGAGTCAAGGGTCGGCACTTATATTAGAAGAAGAAACTCCCCCTCCCTTTCCTTCCTCTCCCCTCGCAACTCTTTCAAGCACACCCACCTGTCCTTCCCTTGAATTGGTCCATTTTCCTCTCCCGACGTCTTCTCTGTATCTCTCTTTCTCACAGGTATTTTATCTTCTTCTCTTTCGGGTATTTGCAATCCTAAATTCCTGCACTTTTTTGGGAATTCGTCATTTGGATTTTCTCCAACCCAAGTTTTGTTATCTGGGTTTCTGATGAGGTCTTTTGATTCCTAAAGCTGTGCTGCAGGTATGTGAAATTTCGTCATTGGGGCTTTCTCAAATCTGGTTTTTGTATCTGGGCTTTTTTTTTTTAAAAAAAAAATCTTGGGATTTTTTTTTTTATTATCTGTCTGATTTTTGGGTTTTAAATTAAGGGCTTAGGGAGTTTGGGAAAACTATTCTTCTTACTAGGTATGTACTGGGCAAACATTATTTTTCTGGTTTTTGATCTGGTTTTTTTGTGATCTTAAAAGTTTCTGACTTTAGGATTTTTGAAGGTTCCTTTTCACAAAAATCATCATAATCATTATTTTCATCATCTCGTTCTTTTATCCCATCCATTTGGGTTTGGCATTCCATAATTTCTCTACGTGTCAATCCTATCTACGCTCATGCAACTTGAACCCACACTCTTTTGGTTGTGAGCACTTATCTGCGGAGATATGAAAGAAATTTTGCTCTTTTCTCTCTCTCTGGTTGTTGTCTTTCTAATTTCTTTTGCGGTGGGTTTTCCTGTTTTGGGCAATTTTGATCGTGATTTCTTTTTCTTTTAACGAAAAATTTGGAGCTTCTCTATTTTTCCATTTACCTTCTGTCTTTTTGTAACTTTCTGAGGAGAATACTGAAATTTGTTCTTCTTTCTATTTATTTTCTATTTATAGTATTTCCTGAGAAGCATATGATTAGTTTTTGATATTTTCGGTTCAATTTATAATGCATCGTTCAATTGGGAACTTGCCTGCTCTTTTTTTTTTTCTTGAAATATTTTATTTTTTAATTTTCCTTGGCCTTTTGAAAATATAGTCTCTTTAATTGGTTGGATTTGAGTTATTATTATTATTATTATTATGAGATTTGAAAGAGAATGATGTGGGGCCTGGTGGATTCCAGGTTGCCCTGGCGGTGAGGAGTCCCGCTTGCCAGCCTAGTGGATTCTGGGTTGGGCACTAGTCCACATTGGAAGGGTAAGCGTCTAAAGCCGTGAGCCCGACCTGGTGGATTCCTGGTTGGTCAAAGCGGACAATATTGTGCCTTGTGGTCGGGTTCTACATCAGAGAATCATCAGATTTCTTCAGTGCAAGCTAATGTATGTTGCTACGGTGCAGTTTTTTGGTGGCTTTGATATTTGAGAGGACTTATTTATACAGATTTGGGTCATTTCTGGAATTATTCCAGATGCTTCCCTTCAGCAGGAACAGAGCTCAGCCAAGGGCTAGCAGATCTTGGAATTTTTCTGGTGAGTTTTGTATTATCTTGGTGTAATGGGTGTTTTTTACTCAAAATTTTGAGCCTGGCGGCTTTCACAATATTTCTTTTATTATTTTAGATTAATGAATTTATGTAGATAGATGATTCGTGCTTTTGTTATTGTGAAAGTAAGGAGATATGTGTGGCTGTAAAATCATTGAATTGCCTCTTCCTTTTTTCCCCAAATCAATTGACCGGGTACTTGAAGTTTCTTTACTATTTTAAATTGAGTTAAGACAAACATTGTGGCTTGTTAGTGCAGACATTTAAATTTAAATTTATAAATTAATGACTTGAAGTTTTGGTACTGTTAAGATTAATAAGTTACTTTAGGTGATGAGTTGGTAACAAAATTAATTAAGGATGAGGGGAGGGGGAGCAGGTTCCCCCTCCGTCGTTAAAAAAAAGATGGCTCATTCCTTATATTGTGTGTGTGGTTTTACTTTCTTTTTTTCTTTTAAATTTTTTTATGAGACCTGTTTCATCATGGGCCTTTTTGAGTGAAAATGTAGGAAAAGTACCAAAGTCAACTTTTTGAAAGGTAAGTAGTGTCGTGAAGCTTCAACTGCAGGTTTTGTAAATAGAACTGCCTTTGACTGTGCTAAAGCCTAGGAAACCTCTACCACCATCATTTCTCATTTTAATCACAATTACCCATATAATGGTTGAAAAAAATTTGAACCACGAAAATTTTCAATTGACTGTATCTTAACCACTGAGTCCATTGTTCTTGCCCACCAAAAACTTGATACTTGATATGGTCCTTAATGTGGTTCAGGCTTTGTCTTGGCCTGCATCTGTTGCATTATTGTATTTCTATCAAGTAATTTATGTTCCTGGAAAAGGTCTTCCTATTATTATGAAAAATTAATCAATTGGGAGGTATGCTTTTCATATGGTATTTTGAATTTATCAGATTTAAAATCACCAAAAGAAGAAACAAGGAGCTGTTGATATGGCAGAGTGGTCATTGTTGCCACAAGGGTTGTGGGTTCAAGTCATCCTAGTGTAAGAAACTTAGGTGGGCGATGGAAAAGAATTTGCCATATGTAACTCCAATTTTGAGTGATTACGCTAGATAGATAGGATAAATGACTTGACGATGAGATGACAAGATTTATCTTATATATATTTTTGAAAGAATGGTAGCCGAATGTTATTACAAGAATTATCTATACCTGTTGCCTGTGTAACGATTTGTTGGAGATAAATGATGACTTATTTGAAGGGATGTTCTCTTATGTAGTGTTTATCAGTGCCATTAGAAGGTACATTGCAGGAGAATTTGGTTGGTTCTCATCTTATTTTTCAAATGGCTCATCTAACTTCTCTAGGCTTGAAAACTTTCATCATGATCAAATCTTTTTCCAATCTAAGTTTGTAAACTTCAATAGAAATCATAACTTCAATAGAAATCAATCAGCTGATGTTTGTGCATGCTTTTAATTGCAATGCTCATGCATGACTATTTGTTGAAACCAACTTCAGTCTTTGAATAGATGCTTTATACCTTCCTTTTTAATTTCTTATTTATCTGTGGATCTGATTGTCCAATGCTTGCAGGAATGGACCATTCAGATACTAAGCAGAAGCCTCATTTTATTGGTAAAATTATTTTGGCTGGTATCCTGGTGTCCGTTTGCATTGTTACGCTGAAGCAATCATCTGGTTTTAGTGGGCCAACTCCGGTAAATCTTGAACCCTGAATTTCAATCGATGCTCCTTTTTTTTTATGAAAGTTAATCGATGCTCCTTGTTAATGTTCTTTTTTTTTTCTCCTTTTTCTTTTTTTGGTGGAATTGTCTTTATGGAGAGCCATTTCCCTACTATTAGTCATCTTTCTTCATTCTGGTTAATACCTCTTCTCAGACATTTAATTTCATGTGTATTTTGCTTTGTAACAACTTATGGGTTTGACCTTTGTTTATCTACTTTCATAAACTAAAGTCTGAAGCCTTTGGGTGTAAATTGTGGTGAGCCAATCTAAGCTAGAAAGAAGAAAGATACCTGGTTTTTTCCATTAGATTCTTGGAAATATCTGATGATCCCTTCTGAAAAAAAAAACTGATGATCCTTGAATTTCACTTGCTTCTATGTTACTTTCATGCTAGATCTCTCACAAATAGATTGTGACAGCATGTTCAATAAAGGGGAGATTTTAGTGGGGTTGGGATATTAGACTAGGATCTTTGACAATAGGCAACTGGAGAACGCTTTAACCATTTATTTTGTAAGCATCTGAATACATGATTACAATCTTTGAATTGGGGTGATAATTTAGTCATGACCACTCCATGTTGCTGCCTCAATCCCAACCCCCTCTTGCAAATTGGCAATTTATTATTCTGGATCTTTGAGAATAGGCAACTAGAGAAGTTCTTTAACCATTTTTTTTGCAAGCATCTGAATAAATGATTACAATCTTTGAATTGGGTATAATTTGGTCGTCACCACTCCATGTTGCTGCCTCAATCCCAACGCCCTCTTGCAAATTGGCAATTTATTATTCTGGGGTCCATGAGGGGCTCTTACATGCTGTCACTTTTGGACTTAATTGAACAGGGAGCCGAACTGCTTGCCTTGTGATTCAACGTTCTATTTGGTTTATAAACATTGCATGGTAAATTATGACTGGGGCTTATCTGTCACATGATCAGGTAGACACGAACACACACAAAAGAAAAGAATACAAATAAGGCTAGCAATATTTTTCCATGGCATATACTTTGTACCTGACTACCTGCTATAGAATCTCTGCTCCTATATTCATGTCATATTCTTATCCTGGCATCATGTACTGTAGACTGGTAGTGAACGCTGCTTGCATTGTTTGGGCTATCATCTTGATACTTACCAATGACAACACTCTTTTAGACTGATTAATTTGTCTGATAGATGGGCGGTGCAAATTACCTTGAAATATCTGTGTATTTATAGAAGACTGGATTTATATGTATTTATCATGATATACCCTAGTCGAGTTGCTTCATACCATGGGGTTTCTTGTTCTCATATTGCATTAGCAGATCCCCTGGTACATGTCAAAGTTTGTCTCAATGTGATATATTCCTCCACACTGGTCAACAACTTCGTGGCATTTAGTCTGTTCTTTGGTTGATTTTATTTTGTGAACATTTTAGTTGTTTTTTCATTTAATTTTTCTTCTGCAATGTGTTACTGATCACTAATTCATCTTTCATAATTTCAGTTCTCCCAACGTGAGCCTGGAGTAACACATGTCTTAGTAACAGGAGGAGCAGGCTATATTGGTTCACATGCTGTTTTTCGACTTCTGAAGGATTCATACAGAGTAACTATAGTGGTATGTCGCGATCAGATAAAAGTTTGTATCCTGCTAACTCTTCCAAAAAAATAGTTTCATTGATGTCAAGAATTTAATAATAGTTCAAAATGGCTTGATTGAAAGCATGTAGAAATTGACTTCCAGTTTGTACATTTGACTCATCTGATTTGAGATTTTGTGTCAAATGCTTCTTCTTCTTCTTCTCTTTTTTCTCCAAGTTTCTTGCCCCACCTCCCACCTCCACAATTTTTTCTTTTTGACAATTCAAGAAAAGCTTCCTTTTTCTTAATAATGGAAAAAACCTCGCATCCACCATACACTCAATCTTGGGCTGGTCCCACCATGGTTCCCAACGTTAGATTTGCCCTTTATGACTTTCAATGCTGGTTGGTAGCACATGGTTTCCAACCTTGGGTGGGCCACACGTACCATAAGGTGGACTGCCTTCCACAATGCTCTATTCCCCATATTGATTTCATTATTCAAGTAGGCCCACTTTGATTTTAAAACTGGTTGGGCCTCATCACCATTTCTTAATATTGAATGTTTTACAGGAAGTTTTGAACCATTTGCAAACATTAAGCTTCTTTTGGGGCCTAACAGACTCCTCTATGAGCTCATCCTTTTCCTTCAGACAGAGTAGCTAATGCGTTCTGTATTAGTCCTATGTTTGATCACCATCAAGTATAATCACTATATGTTGAAACTGATTTTCCATGCCTTGAGCATCTGGCGGTGTTGTTTTTAGGGCCATCGCTAATATGTGATTGATCTTACCCTCCTTCCTCAATTAGTGGTGACCCCATGTGTCCTAAAAAAAGTTTCCTACATGCATTGAGAGAGAGAGACTTAGTACTGTTTTCTTTTTTGTTCTTTTCTACCATCTTCAATACTAAGTTGATTACATTATATTCTAACATGGTTTAAAGAAGTTAGGCCTGTTCAAGTTGTGCCAACCTATATAGGTTTTTGTGTCGAGGCCCCAAGTGATTCATTAATCATTCTGTGCATGATTTTAACAGGATAATCTTTCCCGGGGCAACCTTGGTGCTATTAAGATTCTTCAAGAGAAATTTCCAGAGCCAGGGAGACTTCAGTTTATTTATGCTGATTTAGGGGATGCCAAAACTGTATCCTCATCACATAGATCATAGATCAAAAAAGGGTGTTTGCCTGATGGTGTTTTGTTTTCCTTGCAGAACTTTGCAGTGTAAATTAGAAAATTATTCCTTAACTGTATTCAGGTAAACAGAATATTTGCAGAAAATGCATTTGATGCTGTAATGCATTTTGCAGCTGTTGCTTATGTTGGGGAGAGTACGCTTGATCCTCTTAGGTATGATGCATCTGGAAGAAGAAAACCTGAGTTGGTTGTTTTATTTAAACCTTTTAATATCAGTAACGTAGGCAAAGTAATAGGCATTTTCTTGTTTATAGTGGTGCATCCTTTTGAAGGATCATATGTATGATGCATATTGTGCAATGGTTAGATATATGATGATTGAAGGTTCCATGAGCTTGGCAATATATTGGGCTCTGATTGTAAGATTTTGGTTGTTGGAATTTGGAATATTAGGTATAATGGATAGCCGTCAGTTATCTTCTTAGTTACTTGTTGGCTTGTTTTTAATAATTATAAGTCTTACATGTTTTTTAGATCATCATCATTATCAGCCAGTATCCTATCAATTTGGAGTAGACTTTATGAGTTCTTCTCTTCAATTGACCCTATTATAAATTATACCATTAATCACTCTACAATCTAAAATGCTCATTTTTATCCCTTCTCTCCATGTTTCAAAGGTTGCCCTCTCCTCCTAGTGTCTTCAATCGGTAGCGTCTCAACTTTACACATTGGGGTTGTGTTTGGTCTTACTAACATGACCAAACCACCTCAAATGAGTTTCTTGCAATTGTCATTTATCAGAGCTCTTTGATTTATCTCTATTGCGTTTATTTCTAACTCTTATATTTTAGGGTTAAACCACTCATCCAATGTCTCGTACACATCTCTGTTGTTCTAACTTTGTTTATTTGTGTTTTTTCATCGCCCAACATTTTGCTTTGTATAGCATTGCGGATCTAATAACAATTTTATAAAATTGTCCTTTTAAGTGAAGGGAGACTCTTTTATCACATAAGGCCCGCTAGTTTGTTTACATTTTGCCTACTTTGATCTTATTCTATTTGTTATATCTAAGTTGAAACTTCCTTTAGATTCTACTATTGAACCAAGTATCTAAACTTATCATAATGCACAACTAAATCGTTTCATATTTTTATAGGTTTGTCCTCACTATTGCCTAACCGGCCAAAGTTACATGCCATATATTCTGTTTTAGTTCTAATAATTTTCACACCATTTGACTCCAATGATCTCCTCCACAAATCTAGCCTTGCATTGAGGAGTTGTTTTGTGTCACTAATTAATATTATATAATTTGTAAAAAGCATGCCACATGGCACTTCATCTTAAATTTCTGATCATGAGTATGGGCTTAAAGCGGATAGTTGATGGAGTCCTACTCGACAGGGAACTTCTTTGTCTCACCACAAACAATTTTAACGTTAGTAGTTGTACCCTCGTACATGTCTTAAATAGTCTCAACATAGTCTTTGGAGATGTATTTATTTATCAGAGTTCTCTAAATTAGTTCCCTTGATATATCTAGATATTTTTTTAGGTCAATAAAAGTCATATAAAAGTCTTTGAATAAAAATAGTTTTTGTTTTGATGTACCCAGCGTACACCCAGGTTGATTTTTAGATGTATTTGACTATTGTCTTAGGCGACTATTACTCTTTCCAAAGTTTCATTATGTAACTTATGAGTTTGATCGCTCGGTAATTGGCACAACTTTGAATATCTCATTTTTTATTAATAAAAAGGGACTTCTATCTCTCTTTTGCCACTCATTATTTATCTTTTTCAAGCTAAACTTTTGTTGAATAATTGGGTCAATCAACACACTCTACTTTTAGTTAAAATAGACCAAACTTCGGTTGGGATGCCATCTGGTCTCAAGGCTTTATTTTCTTCATCTTTTTCAAGGCTTAGTTCACTTATATGTTTGTTATTTTGTTCACCATCCCTTCATTTGCCTTTTCTTCCAAATATCTTCATCTTCAAATTGAGTTCTCAACAAGTCTTTAAAGTTGGTTTTCCACTTTTCTCTAATTTTTTTTGTCTTTCACTAAAATCCTTTGGTTATCGTTCTTAATGCATCTCACGTGGCCAAGATCTCAATTTCTCCACTCTCGCACCTTAGTGAGCTTATAAATTCTTGTCTCCCCTTCCTTCATTTCCAATTTTTCTCTTTGGCTTTACTTAAAGCTTTATTAGTGCCTTTTCGCTCTAACTTGTAATTTTCATAATCGACCATATTTATTGATTTTTGCTATATCTTAAATTGATTTTTCTTCTCATGTATAGCTCTTCCTACCTTAGCGTTCTACCACCATGTGTTCTTCTGCAAGCCTATTCTAGTTCCATTTGTTTCACCCAAAACCTCTTTGGCTATATCTTTAGTGAGTCCAGACATCCTACCCACATCTTATTAAGATTGGAATCATCATCTCACTCTCCATTACTTAGCACCTTGTCTTTCATTATTTTTGCTTTTTCTCCTGTAATATTCCACCATCTAATTTTGAGAGGCTCCTTTGTTGCTATTTTTTTGTGATCTATTCTTAACAAGGAAGTCCAAAATTAGATGTCTATATTGTGATGTGAGGCTTTCACCGGGATGACTTTGCAATCCTTACAACTAGTTACTTCTCTATGTCGTAGAAAGAAGCTTATTTGAGACCTAAATGGCCACTCCTAGATGTAGTAAGATGTTCTTCTTTCTTTTGGAATAAAGTATTAGCTGTGATTGAATCATTGGCTACCGTGAAATAGAGAATTGATTCCCTCGTGCCATTTCTTACTCCAAACTGATGTCCTCCATGTGTGGTTCTATACCCATCATTGGTACTTCCTACATGTCCATTTAGGTCACCCTCAATTATGATACTCATCCAAAGGTATACTTCGCATTAGATCATCCATAGATTGCTAAAAGTCATCCCTCGCAAACATCCATTTAGATGCCAGTATGTTATTGTAGGCCTTCTACATGTTCATTTAGGTCACCCTCAATTATGATACTCATCCAAAGGTATACTTCGCATTGGATCATTCATAGATTGCTAAAAGTCATCCCTTGCAAACATCCATTTAGATGCCAGTATGTTATTGTAGGCCTTCTCTAGATCAAGAAGATATGTAAGTGTATTGTCTCTCTTAATTTTTTTTTAATAGTCTTTATATCTCAGCCTTCTTTTAATCAATGGTGTTCAGATCTGTGGAAAATGATTTGTCACTGTTATTTGAGTGCAATACCCTACTCCTGTCCAGCATTCAACTGGACTTGAAATTGATGACATTTTACCTGAATATAATTCAACGAAAAGTGGAATGTCATAGTTCGATAATTGTTAATTATCGTAAGTTTGAACCTCATGAATTCAAGGGTAGCCATGGGGTTTAACAACATTGCAATACACAGAGATCATTATAACTGACTGGAATAGTGTGAAATGTGGTGCCATGTTCCAGATGTACACTGATTCCATTTCAATAAGCACTAGTCCCTTGGTTCTTGTTGGTTTACATAATACATGTGACATATAAATGATAATAGGGAAAGGTGGAACATTGATGTTTGGTTGACTAGGCCTCTAATTATACGATTTTTATGATTTTCAATGTTGTCCATAAAAGTCAATGTGTTATTGTTGTTTCTGTTTTTATGGGTTTTGTTGTGGTTGTGTTTTACAGCTCTTTTACTTTAATTTATCATGACAAAGCCAATTGTGATATACAGGTATTATCACAATATTACATCGAATACTTTAGTTGTACTAGAAGCTATGGCAGCACATAATGTGAAAACCTTGATCTATTCTAGTACATGTGCAACATATGGTGAGCCTGAGAAAATGCCTATTACTGAAGAAACTCCTCAGGTGAGGTCTGTTTATGAATTGTTCCTTCCTACCTTTTTTGGATGGGTGGGTTGGGTTGAAAGGGGGAGGGGGGCACACAAATGCCATCAGAGAAACTTGGGCACTTATGCCAAGAAATTTTGTGTTTGAAATTATTCTCTCTCTTTTAAATGCAGTTTCCAATAAACCCATATGGAAAGGCAAAGAAAATGGCTGAGGATATCATCCTAGATTTCTCAAGGAATTCTGACATGGCTGTCATGATCTTGAGGTTTGTTTTTCTAGATTTCGAGAGTTCATAGTTGATGGTAATTATTGTGTAGAGGTTGCTTTACTTTGTGATTGCTTGGTATTTATTTGCTGCTCTGTGGCTCCAGAAGTTCTATTATATGAAGATTCATCTTGTCTGTCCTTTTTGATTGGATGATAATCTTGTTTGGAAACTTGATACTGTTCCTTGATGTCTTTTTATTCACTTTCTGTTTTGATCCTTTTTAGTGCATAAAAGGAATGCCGTTCAATTTTGTCCACTGTATTTGACCAGCTAAACACAAATAAAAAACTAGGAATAATAATAAAAATATCAAGGCTGATGAAACATATGTATTCTTTGCCACTGGCAAGTGTCTAACATAACTTATAGATTCCTGAAGGTTTCATATTCCATGATCACCAGAAACTCTATCACTGATCCGACTTACACAGATGAGGACAAGAAAATGGGTGTCACTTTTCTTCATATAGTTACTAATAATTCCATCCTTGACTTAGCCTGCATATCTGCATGAGATCCAGAACCAACCATCTTGTAGACGCTCTCTACTGGCTATTGTGGTAAATACTCTGATTAGACAACCTAACCATTCCGTTAAGATTTACCTTTCAAAAAAAAAAAAAAACCAATCCATTAATATTCTTTATTAATTTATTTAATTTTAATTGTTAAGATTGAAGAAAGTGGATAACTAGGAGTAAAGATGACCAAAGTTTCAATTTCCAACCATTCCATTCTTAAATGATCCTCTAGACAAAAGCTGGTTTTTCAATTAAGCCCAACCTTTTTCTTTTTCCTTTTTAATAGGGTAGTGAAAGGTGTTTCTTTACTTGAATTAAAAATGAAAGCTGTTTACTAAAGTTAATAAAAATCTGTAGTGCCAGAGCTATATACTGTCAGATGTGCATCATTTAAAACCCAAACTAACTTCCTACAAGAAGAAAAGCCTGCAAAAATTTCATCAGTGTGGCCATTCTTCGTGGACTGATGCTATGGAAGTTTGGATCTCTTACACAGTCTCTCTTATATATATATATATATATATATATATATAAGAGAGAGAGAGAGAGAGAGAGAGAGAGAGAGAGAGAGAGAGAGAGAGAGAGAGAGAGAGAGAGAGAGAGAGAGAGCAATGGGTTGTCTGACCCTTTTTTCTTGGGCATGGGAATGGATTGCCCCATTTTCCATCGTTAGATCCACCTTTTTGTTTGAAGTGACTGTGTGTGTGCATGCTTTTGTAGCTGTAGTAATCTGCTTTTATAATTTCAAATCAGTTAAGTTGCCAGATGCAAGGGGAAACTAACATATGGCCATGCACCTTGTCAGATATTTCAATGTCATTGGATCAGATCCAGAGGGAAGGTTGGGAGAAGCTCCCAGACCTGAACTGCGGGAACATGGCCGGATATCTGGTGCATGTTTTGATGCGGCTTTAGGTGTCATTCCTGGGATAAAGGTATCAACGTGCTTCCTTACTTTTCTTATGTCATAAACTAATGAGCTGCATTGTCATATGTTACATTCTCAGTTTAATGTGTATCTATGCATTCTAATACTTTTTCTGTTTTAAAACATCATCAACATGACGAGCATTTGAACTTTTCCCACTCATTAATCAGACTCTTGCTGGCCCGTGTGTAGGTTAAAGGAACTGATTATAGTACTGCTGATGGCACCTGCATTAGAGACTATATTGATGTTACTGATCTGGTTGATGCGCATGTGAAAGCTCTTGCGAAGGCGAAGCCCAGTAAAGTTGGCATATACAATGTTGGCACAGGAAAAGGTCATTTACAGAGTTCCCCTTTTTTCAATCTTTAATTTTAAAGATTCTTATCTCAACCTTCTATCTGATTCTAGACTTGTTGGTAAAACTTGGTTCATGAGTTTATATGTTTGGGGTCCATGGTTAAGAGACAAAGTGAATTTATATAAACAGGTTAAAAATTGTAGGCTGAAATTAGTCTTCTCTTCTGCTGAATGTGGATTCTTCCTGCATTGCTTTGTAGAGTTCATCTAATTGTAGTTGGCCTAAATTTGTCTGTCATTGATAATTTTGGGGCGTACTCTGTTCCAGATGTGGTGCCCATTGGATCAGAGATCTGAGAGCGTGTACCTCACTGATGTCTATGTGAATTTAAACTAGTTTTACTTTCCACCTCTTATTGCTGCTTTTTTTTTCCAAATATTTTTGTTGATTTTTGTGGTGATGGAATTTAAGAACCATGCTAAAATGAAGTCATCTGATATTGTTCATCTGTTGTGATCAGGTCGGTCAGTAAAGGAATTTGTAGAAGCATGCAAGAAGGCAACTGGCATGGACATTAATGTTGAATACCTCAGCCGCCGACCTGGTGATTATGCTGAAGTCTACAGTGACCCCTCAAAGATCAAGGATGAGCTGAATTGGTCTGCTCAGCACATAGATTTAGAAGAGAGTCTGCGAATTGCATGGAATTGGAGGAAATCAAATAAGAATGGGTACGGGCCACCCTTGGCTTTGGCTTTGTAATTGACCCAAGCCATTTTGTCACAACTTAATGGCTCAAATCGTGTGAGCAGTGCTCCGGTTTGACTGTCATTGGTAGAATAGGGGCTATTTTGCATAGATAGGTAGGTCTATTAGGAGGATACAACCATACAGGAGAGGGATCACTGGCGTAGTGGTGGAAGTAGGTGCAGCCCATTTGTTATTATTATTTTTCTTACTATTATTATACTATTATCACCATCATAATTATTATCATTATTATTATTATGTGAAATACATGGGTATCAATAAATACATTCGGCAATTTAGCTTTTTCCCGTGAATTATCCCTGTTGGAGATGAATGATTTATTACTTTGTTCTATATTTGATAAGACAATGGCTCACCAAATACAATTTTCCATCTTAATGAGATGAGGGTATTGATGAATTCTTCATGATACTAAGATAAAAAAGGTGTAGATGCATCGTCATGACATTACAGGTTGCCCTTCAAGATTTTGGTGCAAGAGTGAAAAGTTGTGATAATAATGTTGTTGATTATGGTGATGAATGGTATAATTAGACGTGTTTTGGATTGGGAGACGTGCCATCGTCTTCACAGTGAATGATCAACATCCACTTCTTGAGGTTGAGGAACCATTTAGAAAGCTATGGATGATTGAAGAATTGTGTCGAGCTGCTTGTTTTCATCAGACATGGGACTGGCTTCTATTTGGATGGCTCTATCACACGTTTCACTTTTACGATACAGTTGAGAGCTTAGCACCTAGGGGTGAAACTTGGGTTGGGTTTTGATCCGACTTGCATGACTCAGTCCGAATTTTTTGTGGGTTGGGTTATACATTTTTCAAATTCGGGTTGGGTCGGGTTAAAGAAATAAAAACCCGCATGAAATTCAAGTTGGGTTGGGCTGAGAATTTTAAAATTCAACTCGATCTGACCCGATTCGATTTTCATGGCTTAAGTATAAAATCCAAAAAACCCTAAAAACCATTACACGTTCTTTGCTAGTGCTGTGAAACCCTTTCATTCCTTTCCATCTTGCCGTATCTCTCTCTCTCTCTCGCCCTGCCTCTCTTTCAAACCTCGAGTGAACCCAACCATGGATCTTTTCATAGGCAGATCCATGGCCGTGGCCACAACCGGGTGCCCATGATTGAGCAGCATCGTTCGCAGCCTCGCCTAAGAATAGTCGCCGGTGGATGTTCGATTAGATCTAGCAAATCCAACAGATCTGGGGAGACATGCGGGCTTAGATTCTCTCTTTCTTTCCCCTCTCTCTCTCCAAGTAGGACTGATTCTTGGGTTCAAAGTTGGGTCGGGCTGATTCTCGGGTTCAAGGTTGGGCCGGGTTGGGTTCTTGAACTCGGATTATAAATTTGAGTTGGGTCGGGTTCAGCCCTGTTTAACATTGGTTAGGATTGGGTTTATCAAAACCCGGCTCGATCCGCCTGAGTTTCATCCCTATTAGCACCTAAAGGTAATTTTAGTTATATTTCACCATTGGTTTTATGAGATCATCAAGTATAAGAGGACCGGGATATTCCAAATGTAAGAAACTTAGGCCTAATGATCATTTTAACATTCTTACTCTTAAATAATTTATAGATTATTTAGTAGCTCGCCCCTTCAACCTCTTTGATCATGTGGGTAAACTTGGCTGTTCACGGTCCCTTCTGATATGCTGTGGAGCAGTTGAGCCCAATCCTTCTGCGAATGCAACTCCCATCTATAAACAGAATTGTTTGTAATACAGTGCATTACTTTATTTGAGGGCGTGAACAAATCCTTGTAAGCACAATCAAGACCATCGATGGGTCTCCCTTCGCAATTTTGAAATGAACGTGAGACGTAATTGTAGATTTGTAGTCTATGATGCACTAAATTACAATAACGACAATGTCAAAAATCTGAGACGTATAATTAGAATCTATAGTTTAAGTGTATACCTTAGAGATGTTCAAGATAATGGTCTCCACTGGTCGAACTAGGAATTCTTAAGTAACAACTAAGAGCAGCATAAAATAACACAATTCGATGAATGTACCACACCAAAGTAATGTGATTGCAAATAATAGTGAAGTCAAATTACAAAATTTGAAGGCCTGTTCTGGCCAGAATCAATAAATTATGTTGCAATGGTGGAATTGATCAGAGCTAGCAGGACTGAATGCAACTTCCCTGTGCGTTTCCATGAATGTTGGTCCTTTTCCACTGATCATGGAATCACCAAACACCTCCAAAGATAAAAGCTGAATCATATGATGCCTGATATTGCCATTTATTGTCTCCAGAAAGCCAAAATATGGGCTGTTGGACAACAACCTCTTAATTCTCCCCAACTCCCATAGAATTGCGACTATGATGTGTTTCAGTTAGATAGGTTGCGTGTACTGATGTTCTAGATGGGCCACATGTACTCATGTTCAGACCATGGAAACAGGCCTCACTGTTATAAAATGGTCACCACATATTGTCCACACCTACCACTCGCATCACAATGATTAAGGACACTTTCGTCTTGTCTTTAAATGACTAGATAAGCCTTGATTGAATAATTTCTTCTTCCCAATCAAGAATCTGAATCTGGGTTTTATCTATGCAAATCACCAAGCATCTCTAGCAGAACAATGAACCACCTCCACCATGTCATATATCTCTGGATTGAGGGTGCGATCTATCTCCGGCAAAAAAGGCATGAATCTTGTGGTTCAAATCCACAAAGCTGCAACCTGGTGTCTTGTCATCCCCATTTCTCCTCATAGCATATCTAACCTTAGATGCATCATCCCATCTTCCATACCTAGCATAAGCGTTAGCTAGAAGTACACTGTAGTTTGTACAACCAGGATCCCATTCAACCAGCTTCCTGCAAGCAGTCTCAGCAGTCTTTACATCTCCTTTAACTCTGCAAGCAGAAAGCAAAGCTCCCCAGACATTGTCATCTGGCTTTATTGGCATTGCATCGATGAGAGCACATGCCTCATCTATTAGGCCAGCTCGGCCGAGAAGATCAACCATGCAAGCATAATGCTTAGTGTTAGGCATCAAATTGTACCTTTGAACCATCAAATGAAAGCACTCCTTCCCCTCATGAACGAGACCGGAATGACTACATGCAGATAAAACACTCAAGAACGTGGTTTCATCAGGCGTGCACCCTGCTCTATTCATCTCTGTGAAAATGTCAAGAGCTTTCAAACCAAACCCATGAGACCCATAGGCAGCAATCATTGCACTCCATGTGATCAAGTTCCTTTGTTGAATTCCATCAAAGATGCTTTGAGCAGCATCTATATTACCGCATTTTGCATACATATCAAGCAGAGCTGTTTCAACAGATACTTCAAATCCAAACCCGCTTCTAAGAACATACCCATGAACCATTGCTCCATAAATCAATGAGCCCAGCTGCGCACAAGCTTGAAGAATGCTTACTGCAACCACAGCATCAGGCTTAAGATCTGAAACATTCAACATTTGATGAAACAAAGAAAGTGCATCATGTGCATACCCATTTTGTGAATAAGCACTTAACATTGCGGTCCATGAGATCAAATTCTTCTGCTGCATTGCATCAAACAAACTGCGTGCAGTCACAAAATCCCCACTTTTTGCATACATATCAAAGATTGCTGTCTCCACCTCCACAGAGAAACCTAATCCCGATTTTATCACAAAAGAATGGATTAAGTAATTGCAAGATGGGATCAAGTTCAGAACTGTAATCGAATTGGGCTTTTCAACTCCCAGTCTCATCTCTCTAAAAACCCGCAAAGCTTCAGAATGATCACCAGAACCAACATATCCTGCTATCATCGAAGTCCAAGCCACAACATCCCGCTCGGGCATCATATCAAACACTTGCCGTGCAAGATCCATTGCATCAAATTCTACATACATTTTAACCAGGGCAGTCGCCACATGAACATTACCCACCAACCCTGTTTGATCAGCAACAGCATGAATCTTCCTTCCATCTTCCACCAACAAAAGAATGGAAAACGCCTTGATGACAAAAGGGAGTGTGAAGGCATCCGGTTCTCGTCCTTCATTTTTCATTCTGGCATATAATTCTACAATCTCCGACCAGGATTCAACTCGACTGCAAGCGCGAATCATAGCATTCCAGAGAAAGACGCTTTTGTCAGGCACCAATTCGAACACCCGGCAGGCGTTCGTGAGATTTCCAGCCTTGGCATAGGATTTGACGAGATGGGTTGCCGAGAAACTGTAGTGGGAGGATCCTTCGACGATGATTCGGGCATGGATTTGTTGGACAGAGCGCGTTTGAGGGTGAGATTGAAGGAGGCGAGTGTAAGAGTTGCAGAAGTCATGGAATTCCGGTTTGGCGTGAAGATAGGAGACGCGAAGCGACGTTTTAGCGAGAGAGGGTGGAAAGAGGTAAGGAAGCAGAAGAGGTTTTGTGGCGTTTGTGAGAAGCATACGAGGGTTGGGAAGAGCGAGTGATCATTTCGCGCGAAAACTTACCGTTGGGATGAAGCTCTCTCCTCGCTTTTTGAATTGAATCGACAATAGATGCGTCGTCATGTACCGGTGAAAAAGGTTTTTGGAATTTAAACTGTGATCGACTGATCGGCTTTGAATAAAGCTATAGTTTTGCTCTACTTGACATCTATACGTGCGAATGGACCAACGAGGCTGATTTGTCTTTTGAAGAAAAAAAAAGAAAAAAAAAATAATGTCTCTGATTATTGAAAATAAAGAATTATAATTTGTGAGTCTATGTAGAGATTGACGCGATTAAGGATTTTTCTACTGCATTTAGCATTACAAAATTTATTGTGCAACTAATAAGAAAAGGCCGCATGAATAAAGTTAGAGGTGTTTTGAATATTCCAAAAATGCAGTAGATTTTAAAATCTTTATAATGACTAAAGGTCTCCTAACATTATCCACGTAGCTTCTCTTCATTAATTGTAGTATGAATGTCTCTAGTTGTCTTCTCTGGTTGTTGGTAGTTAAAATTTTGGGTCGGAGGGTCCTTTACCGCTCTTGTTTATTTTTGTTTTTTATTATTTGTATTTGCACATCTGGTACCTCTATCTTTTAATATATGAATCATTTAAAAAAAATTAGTTGCAATATAAATTTTTCAGCATTTGTAACCAGAGTCACGTCTTCTTCATTTTACTTTTGAGTAGAGTGGGTTGGTTTACACCAAATGGATATACCAAAAAGGAACCATGTAAATCTCTCTGTTATAGTTTTGCTTCTGTTTTTGTTGATTGCTTTTTTCTATTTTTTTTTATTTTGATATTTTCGTGGTTGAGAATATGATTTTCTTCCAACACTCCATTGGCCAATGCTGAGATTACTCAATTTGCACAATGATAAGAGAGCCCAGTATGTCACTATGGCACAGCAGTGTTACTGAATAATTGAAATGCAAAATTTGAAACGTTTCTACACTCAGTCTCTTTACAAAGTCTTGAGAAATGCTATTCTGAAGTAGTAGTATTTAAAAATAAAATAAATTCAGATTAGCTGGTTCGGAAATAAGGTATAATTAAAATGGACAAAGCGCTTCAGCCAGTTGGGCACTTTCCTTTTCTGATGTTACTAGTTTAGCCAGGCTCAGTGTTTGGTTGAATCACTTGAAAACGTTCAATCTTTAATTTTATTTTAAGAACATTTCTGTGAGATGCATTTACCGACGTATCTATTTTCAGAAATTTAATGTTTTATTGTATAACATACCGATACATATAGTCATTAATGAGACAAATATTAAAAAGACGTAAAAATAGAAAAAAAAATCATAAATAAGAAATGTGAAGTAACAAAAGTCTTAAATCTGTTAATTTGAGAAACCAATCTCCATATAATACTTGAGTCTTGAGGCACTCTCATCTTAACGGTTAGTTTTTTAGAGTGAGTTCTATCTTATAAATGTTATTAAGTCATAGTTTTCTAACATGTGATCAGAGTATACTCCGCGTGCCCAGTGCACATAAGGGCATGTTTGAAGTTTCTACAGTCATAGAATTCAGCTGCACGTGCAGATGTGTGTGAAGTGACAAAAGTTCTATATTTGTTAATTTAGGAAACAAGTGACTTCATGTAACACTTGAGGCACCATTATTTTAACGGCTAACTTTTGACAGTTAATTTTACTTCAAGAATATCATCCAGTCGTGATTTTCTAAAAAATAGATATAGATAGCTCAATCAAAACACAAGTAATATGTGCCACGTGTACAGTGAAGATGTCAATCTAGCTTTGCTCTTTCCTATTTGATTATCTACTTCTGTTTGACGAAGTGACGAATGGTGACTAAGAAATTTCCGATAAAAAACATAGAAGAGAATCAATTGAGATTATGGAGATTTTAGAGACGTTTAAGTCCTCTTATCCGATAAGAAAAGATCTCTACCCTTCCTACCATTCCTAAAGCCAGCTGGTCCTAAAGCTGATATGGTTGTAACGCATTGTGTTGACTGTTTTGCCACTTATTCTGATTTTTATTTTTTCAAAGTCTTTTGAGTTAGACTCTGAAAATCAACAAGATATGAATGGAGCACTCCTGGAGGGAGACTCATATGGCCATGGGAGGTAATGTTGAAAAGCACAAGTAAAACTCACTTTTAGAAATTGTCTATTGAAGGGATGTTGCACATTTTAAAAGGTTACTGGCGACATGAGACTTATGTTAATACTCTTCCTCAGTAGTAAGTACTATAGCTCAAGACACTTGGATCTTCTCTTCTATCTAGGACTGTGGTACCTCTTATCTGATATCATATTAAACAGATGAGTATAACTCATCCTTAAAAATCGAGTATTAAGGAAAGAGTACTCATGTACTTGTAAATTTTATATTAGAGAGGTCTATTGGAGATGTGAGACTTATGTTAAAGGATATGATTGATTTACATTCACTTTTTTAAGTATTTCATTTATTTTTTGTTGATTTAAAATATGGTTGTCCTTTGACACTATGTTAACTCACCAGATTTAAAAGATTTGAGCAGTGAGTTTATGTTACTTTTCCAATATTCACTCTCTCTCTCTCTCTGTTAGTCTGGGAGATGGATAAAGCAAGAAATGTTGCCGTCGATGCATTGCTGTAAATGTCTAAGACATTCATTTTCTTTGCTCTTACAGGTCTTGATTCTTAAATGCTCTCTTTTTCGTGCCAAAGCTGTCTCCAGCCATTGCTCGCTTGTCTTCCAAAAATGCCGACAAACACCGACTTTTCCTTGGGACTTTCAAGTCAAGATATGGGAAAATTCTTCCATGGAGTGAAAGATTATATATATACTAATGCTTGCATGGCTTTTTCATGCAGTAGAATCTTGCATTCCCTCACTAATACATCTCAAGTGAATCTATGGCCACCATACAAACTAACAACATTTCATCCTTATCCATTGAAGCTTCATTTCCTACTCCACCTCCATCAGACACTGAAGATCCCAAGCCAGCTCAAAATGCCATGTTCAAAGTTGCAGTACTGGCAGTTACAATTGCTGCCGGTGGGATCGTCAATCTCCCGATGGCACTTCCTGCCGGCGGTGGCCACAAGTTGCTCTCCAAGGCCTATATCTTTGCAGTTTTCACAAGCTTCTCCTTTGGGATGGGACTATTGCTGCTCTCAATGGTCCTCCCCAAGGTACCCATTTCGGTTGCTGCAGCTAAAAAGCTCATGTGGGTTGTGCTGGCCATGATCCATATGGCTCTAGCCCTTGGAACTGCCCTAGTGCTAATGGTTTAGCTTGGTTTTTACTGGATCAAGTGTTTGGCCTAAAGAAACTTATCATATTTCGTTGTGTTTGCTGTGAGAACATTTTAACTCTCTTGGTAGAAGTAAGTTGCAGGTTTATGAAGGTGGTGTATACATCCTAGACCACGCTATGTTGTAAAGAGTAAAGTGCAAAATCCAACAAAGCAATGTATTTCAGTACTGCATGGTGTCTACATTGACGTAAATTTGTGTTTAAACATGTCCATGATTTGCTTATTAGTTCGTGTTTATGCACTCTGCAAATTGTAAAGAGAGAACCATGTTTTTAAGTAATGCACGATAATTTTACTATCATATCATGTTAGAAAATCATGACTTGACAATATTTTTTAAGTAGAATTCACTCTCAAAAGCAAACTATTAAGAGAAGACGTTCAAATGTTATATATAGTTATTGGTTTCACAAATTAGTTGATTTAAGACTTTTTGTCACTTTACTTATGTTAAATGGCCTGAATATTATTTTTTGCAATTCAACAAATTAGATAAATGTAATTGATTCATAATCTTTGGTGGTCAGATTTTATCGGCCTTAAAATTAGGATTGCAAATGCTATGAGATGATTGTAGCCTTTGGTAGTTGAAGCTTCGCTCCGATGTCTTTTAGTGGAGCTTAAGCCTAATTCATTAAATGTATACTTGACTAATCTTTGGAGCATTTGCAAACCTCTCTATCCACACACATCGGATAACACTATAGGAAGTGGTCATTTTGTGTTAAGAGTGACTTAAATCCAAAATCTCTTATAATCTTTATTTAGAAAGCAAAACACACATTATTAGTGAATATTATCGTTTAGTTAAAAAGTAAAATTTATACACATGCATGCTACATAAATGTATATACGTATCAAACTGGACGTAAATTTGGGGAGCACTTAAGCTCAAACCAAACCAAGCCCATGTAAGTTTTGTGAGTAAAGCCCAGTTTGAGGCTTTCAGCTTTGACTTTAAAAATCTCACAACTCAGCAAGGATCTTTAAAAATCTTTTGATGTCATTCTCAGTCCGTCGTAGTCTTTTACAAAATAAAAATGTTAAAAATGTCTATTTAAATATATCGTCCACCCAATTTGTTAAATAAATTAAATTATATTTTCAGCTCTTTAAAACTGGCCATTTTAAATAAATGTTTAATATTCAAATTTTTATAATCTTTAAAAAATTATTGATTTATAAAGGGACTTCTTATAAGCTCCATTATTCAAATATAAGCTTTTGTAATGGACCTATTACAATTAAAAAATAGACCCTAGATAATAATTTATGTGTTTTTCAGTTGGCTTGTTTAGACTCGAACTTTTCTGAGGCCTAACTTGGGTTTCGATTGGATTAAATTATCAAATCTTGTGAAAGTTAGATTTTATGATATGTTTATTTTATCAACATATTTGAGAAAATATACAAATGAAACTGGGAATTCAGGCATCAAATTTGGGTGAAATTTTTTGGGTTTTTTACCAGGCTTAGGCTACTAATCAGTTAAAATAGAAAGATTGATCAATATTCCATTTTTTAAATTTATTTGCAAACTTTATATCTAAATAGCTATTTGGTATTTTGAAAAATATAAGTCAAGCATCCATACTTTTCAATATTTTTATGAAATAGCTTTTTTAACAAAAAAATTCATATTAAATTTATTTTCTGTAAGAAAGAGGAAAACATGCATTATATTTTCCTCAAATTTGTTTAAGAATTTAATCCTATTGACCCATTTAAAATGAAATATGAAAATGATAATTAAAATGAAGTTAAAAATTAATTCAATTGAATTATTCAAATATAATTAAAAATTTATATTATTTTAAATAATTTTGAGTAATATTAATTTTAATCCAATTAGTGACATATAACATGAAAAACGAGTTAGAATCAAATCGATCGATCGATCGAGAGACCTGGGGCCATACGTCAGAAAAATAGTGATAGAAAACCCGCTGCCGCCTTCGAGAGAGAGAAGTCTTCCGAATTGTCGACGGTGGAGGGCGGAAAACAGTGAAAAAGAGAGAGAGAGAGGAGTCGGTAATTCAAGAATTCTCTCACTTGGCGCAGCGAATTCTCTTCTCCTCCTCCGTCTTAGGTCTTGGGTTTTGGATCCCAATCGACGAAGATGAAAGGGTCGAAAAGCGGAGGCGAGAAGAGCAAGAGTCTGAGCAATAACGTTCTCACACTCCGTCAACGCCTCATCCGCGCTCTCTCCCTCGGCATCAAGTAATTCAAGCTCTCTACATTTGTTATATTGTTTCAATAGTTCCAATTTCGATGTGCAGTGCCGCTGTTCATGACGGTTGATCATCAGGGGCCACCTTGGGTTGTGGGTTTTTGTTCATAAAATCTTCCATCCAGTGTTTGAGCTAGAAATGAACCTTTCATAAAATAACTCTGTACTGGCCTGGATGAAACCAATTTCAGTATCATTGAAAGCAATTTTGGATCTTCATTTATTGATGGATTCATGTGATTCCTGTAATCAGGTATTTGTTTGATGTACAATGTTACCATGTGTGATGCGGTCTTATGGAAAGGTCATAGACCCATTAAAAATCACGTTGATTAGATTAATTATATCTTTAAAGGACATAAAAGTTTAGAGATTAAACAATAATTTCCAGATAAAAATTTATAGGCCTAATAGACATGGTTCTGCCAAATGACCCGTTGGAGGTTTTTGTTTTGTTCATTTGGAAAATGAGCTTTAACAAAATTGTAGGAATAACCATTGAAGGCTGGGCGGTTCCACTTGCCCTTAAGGAGATTCCATGTTATAATGACAGCAGGTGGTCGGATGCTCATGACCACTCAATTTCCCTTTCATCAGAAGTTTTGCATGTACGTTATATTTTATTTCTTGTGAAAACAGCTCCATTCCAAGCAATTCGTCTATGTGAGACATTCATGCCAATCTTCTCTGGTTTTACTGCTAGTTCTTTTTAAAATAGTTGTTTTGCTTTGTGCAGACATGATGACAAGAAAAGAAGGAAATGGCAATGCAATGATGTGGAGACACAAATTCTTGCAGTCCGCTCAATGTCTGCATTTGTCAATTGTATCTCTTCTGACCTGTTGCAACATCCACTTGTGAAGGTATGCATATAAAATGTAGGAAATGAATGACAAAGGAATGATAGCATATCATTTTTGTCATTCACCACATTCAACACATATTATCGATACTAGTTGCAAATTTGTGATAGAGGAAGTTGTGTAGTTTTTTACTGCTCTAGGATAAACTCTCTGGTGCAAGTGTATTCTGGCTATTTAACGTGGTACCTAAAACTCCATACTTTATAATGCAACGGTGGTAGTATAGCCGCAATAGCAACAACACAGCATTGTAGATGCAATTAGGGAGTGTGAAGATATACATGAGAGCTGTTTTTCAAGTGTGAAAATATCATGAGTGGTTCTTCATTATAAATATGCTCATGTATCTCTTCACAGTGAGAACTAGTTCATGTGTTTCCACTTCACTTATTATGTGAAACGTATATCCTGGCCACCATCACCATAAAAGGATGGTCATTTCAAGAGTTAAAAATACTTCTCTGTTCTGGAATTACATTAACAATAACCAGTCTCCAAATTCAACATCTTTTCTATCCAAATGTTCATTTAAATTCAGTTTTCCAATACGACCATATGATTTCTAACATTGGAATCTGGAAGTTGAATAAAATTGTTGGCAATTGGCAGACATAATATTTTTCCAAAATAAAATAGTTAATTAGTGCTGAAGCTTGTCTTTAAAAAGTTACGTAGTTATAAACAATAATTGGTGAGCAAATACAGTGGTTGTGGATTTCTTCTTTCAAGTCACGTTGCAATAAAAGGAAAAAAAGAGAGAAAAAGGAATATTTGAAAAAATAAAACCTACATACACATACAGCGACAACAATCTACTTAAAAACAACAGTAAGAACAATAAAGTTTTACTTTCATTTACTATTGAACAGACTACCTGGTTAAATTGCATCATGAGAGGTGTTCTCTGTACCTCCAACTCTAGTAGAGATGAAGAACAAATGGATGACTCAGCATTTTGATACTTCAATTGTTTTTTGTTTTTTTGAAAAAAAGTTCTTACTAGTGCATAATGCTTCTTTTCAGGACACTATTTCAGATATGTTGGTTTCACTAGAAGGAATTCTTGAATCTGGAAACATGACAGTTTTGAGCACAGCAACAGATCTTACAGCTAAGTTGGTTGATCTTGTGGGCAGTTCCATAGTCCAATATGACATTGCAGAACTTCTACTTCGTTTGTCACACTTGTTTTCATCCCATAGATCACTCATTGCTCTACCATGTGCGATTGCTTTGAACTGTATCCTTGCAAAGCTGAGGCCTTGGAGAGTTCAAAGGCATAAAGAAATTTGGGAAGCTTTGGTTGGAACGATGTGATTAATACCACTGTTTGTGCTTTGGAGGATTACATTAGTGGAATTCAACCATTTGAACATTTCATAGAGATGGCATCCCTTTTGATAACGATATTGTGGTCGTGGCCTCCATCTAGATATCACGTTCGGAATAATGCTAACTTGATATCAAGACTGGGAAGTCTGTGCACAAATCCTGATCCTTCTGTTGCAACTGCTGTTTTGCAGTTATATTCTGCTTTAGGTACTTATTCCTTTTATGGTTTTTTTTTCTTATTTTTTAAAAACCTTTCCATATTATATGAATAACCATTTTTCCCAGAAGCAGTAAATTGGCCCTTGCCCCATTGGCATTTGTTGTACCCTCGGGCATTGGCCCATTGGATATGCATGGTAATGTTTGCTTTGAACAACAGGAGAAGCGTGGTACATTTGGGCCTTGCATTTGTCCATTCAGGGTCCATGATTTGATTTTGTAGACTATTTCTCCAATGGGCTTCACTTTGGATAGGCAACCAAAAAGTAAAGATTCTAGCTATCTACTATTTGTCCTTTACTCTGTTGAATCTGGACCATTGATGTCTGTTTATTTGTGAGGCAGTTGATCAAAGTTGACTTTAGGTTTGTCTACTTGAACGAAATTGGAATCATAGTCCATCCAGGGTTGGGAACATTGGATTATTGTTCTGGTATCCAAAACCATGAACTCTATATATATAAACTCTAGGTCTGATGGTATTATGCATATCCTTGATATTACTCTCTCTTTTCTATTCTTTTCAGCATTTTACTTCATTCTGTGGAGGGGTGAAAAGGAAAAAATATGTTGAACTTTGTTATCAGCTTTGTGTTGTAGTGGGGCCATGAAGCTTCTTGAAAATGGTGAAACACTTCTGCCCATGATGTTGCATTGCATGCAGAGCTCACAGCCCCGTCATCTTCGTATAGAGGCCCTTACACTCTTACAGTTTTTAATGGTAAGTGATCAAAAGTTTTACATTCTTCTGAGATAGTTCATTTTCCATGTTCCGTGTTTTATGTGGAAGTGAGAAGCTATAGGTAATGTGCAATACAAGGGAAGCCTGTGGTTCGTTGATCCATATCATTCATCTGATGGACCACGCTGTCAAAGGGGGTGGCCTCAAAACCCATCCTGCTATTTAATTCATGAACTACAACCAGATGGTTAAGCAGAAATCTGTGTAGTCGTCCAGAATAAAATGCCAAGATTCGATGGATAGGGTTTTGCAATGTGGTATGCTTTTGGGGTATTGTCCAACGACAGCTACCATCATATTAACTGTTTTGGACGACTGAACCATGGGGTGCATTGGTGCATGCATTTAAGACTAAAAGTTTCTTACTTTAATTCCAGAGATAATTGATTTCATGGGTTGTTCATTCATTCAGAGATCTGCTGAAGGATGCGCTAAAATTACTGGATCATTTTGCGAGCCCATTGTCAATGCAATAATTGATGCAATGAGTGGGTGGATATCATTGTCTTCTGAAAAGATTCCTTCTGAGCAAGTGCCTTTAGTTGTAGAGGCATGTCGTGCAGCATTAATCACCCGTTGGGAAGGAGAGCATCACTCATATTTTTGGAAGCTTGGTATAGACAGGGTCCTTCTCGATCTTCTTCTAAACAATTTTAGAAACAAAATCAACCAACCTCTAAGTCAATTCCCTCTGAAGGAACTGATAGCTGCAGTGCGGGAGAGTCTCTATGCTGATGGTCTTCTGATGGTAAGGCCTTATATCTGGGATATCATTGGCTGGCTTGCAACACACTGTGGAGAAAACTTTGACTTCATTTTTCAGGGAAACGGGTGCTGCCTTAATGTTCTCATGGCATGTGCATGGTAATTTGTTTTTGCCCATTCATGCATTATTTTTACGAATATTCTGTATTCAATTTAATTAATAATTAATATTTATTATAATTACAGCACATATCCAGCACTGCATTTGATCATTTTGGCAAAATAGATGGTTATCCATCTCATTGGTGTCTCTGGGATGGAAACAGAATTTCTCTCTTTTTTGTTTTTAATCAATTTCAGTCGGTGAGAAGCACTGATGGTGAGTTCCCGATGAAGGAAAACAATGTGTATCCAGCTTTGGAGTGCCAAACTCAGTTTGGAAAAATAACCATTCAGACTTTCATAACGTTCAATTTAATTATACTTGGGAAACATGATACACTATTTTTCCAGTTTCAATTTGTGTAGTTGCTGGCCCATTGTTTTATTTGTGTGAACTGTGAACTGATGCTTATGTTTGTCGGTAGTTTGGTGGCTGTGGACTCGATTCATAAAGGGCACCATCTTTCTCATAAAGATCTTCCTAATGCATTCGAGAGTGAGCCAGCATCCAGAGCAGTTTTGATGATGATATTTTCCCCTTGCAAGAACATCTCATTACAGGCCAGACACATCCTATCAGAAGTGTTGATGCCAAATGGTGACGATAGGCTGGATAATATACTGAGTTTCTTAAAATCAATCGTCAGAGATGATTTTAGGGCATCGGACAACCTTCGAATTGTTATTGGTTTAATGGGATTATCATTCTATTTGAGCATTCCACAGTTTCAGAACTCCATTGTCAGAAGTGAAGTTGTAACGACAACTTTTTTTCTCTTCCGGAAGCGCTTAAGAAGTGATATACAAGTCCGGCGTTCAAGCATTGCTCCACATTTAGATAACACATCTAATGCAAGAACATGTTGCTGGGTTAACACGGATGATTGGGAAGGTGGAGATGTTATTCTTTTTTATAGTCTTCAGGTGCTTGCTGAATTGATGCAGTACTGTGGTTTCACATGTAATCACGAAGGGATAATAACCTCATGCCAGACTGCTGGAGGTGTAGAATTGGAAAACTCTCAAGCTCAAAGTCTACTGGATACACTTCATGAGATATGCAATAACAGTGCCTGCAGTCCAGGACTTAGATGGTATGCTGCATATGGTTTATGCTCCTTAGGCTTTTATGGGTTTCCAAGTAACCTTGGTAAAAGGATTGGGAAAGCATTTGATGAGAATGAGCTTGCCGATTTGCAACTTGTTCTTCCTGATGGTCAGTCTCTTGTGGTTCATAGTGTTGTTCTCCTAGTTAGATGCTCATTATTGCTGCCTTTGAAGGAGAAATTAGCACACGATAGATCTGTAGAAGTGCAAGGCGGAGAGCAACTGTGCAGAAAGATAAGGAAGGAAATCCGTCTATCTGCTCGTGTGGATGGCCATGCCTTAATAAAGCTATTGGGATTTATTTACATGGGGTTTCTGTGGGCTGACAATAGCGTAATGAAGCAATTGAAAATGCTTGCCAAAAGCTGTAAGTTGCAGCCTCTTTTGGACATGCTTTATAGAAAACATCCAAGGTGGGGTGTTGCCTTTCCCAGCTGTGACTTCACTCCTGCACTTGGACCAGCTGGACATTCTTTTTCGTATGTGTTTCCCTCTTTCACCTCCCTACTTTTACATCTTCACACTAGTGACACTTGTGAACATGTGCCTACTCCAATTTGATACTGATGGTAACCACAATGAAGCTGCAATGGCCCAAATATCAGGTCCATTCACTCATCAAATGGGCTGCTCATTTGTGTTTCATTGTTCCTTTTTAACTTTTGTTCTACAAATGTTTGGCCCACCTGACAAGGGACCTGCCCAATTCAGGCATTCACATCAAGATACACAAACATGTGTGGTTTTCAATTTGCTCTGTGAGTAGACGTAGTATACTCAATCCATTTAATGGTTGTATTTACCTATATGGTTCTCAATTTTGTACTGGAGTAGTGTTCTTTCTCATCCCTGTTTCTGCATTCAAAATTTGCCATGATTACGAGATACATAAACCATTCTAATATGAGACTATCATTAACTTTTGATTACAGAGACATCATCTTGGAAGCTAAAGCAACTGAAGGATTGTGTTGGAATTGCTCTGTATGCTTGCTATCAACACCACATGTGCATGCTCACAAGATCATATTGTGGTCAAGCTGTGACTACCTTAAGGCATTATTTCAGTCAGGAATGCAGGACAGGTGCTCCCCTAAGCTATAGTTTTTAAGTACCTTTTTAATGATTTTTAGTTAAAAAATGATGTACTAGTATCCTTATATTTAGCAGGTGTCTAGGATCAATTTGAGTATATAAGTAGGCCCATATTCATACAATAGCAGCCACCATTTGTAGGTTCTGTGGAGTCAAGTTTAACTCTTTGATCCACAGTCTGCAAATTTGAGGTTATTATAGAAGTATGGCCATTCACATTTTATAAAGAATAGGCAGAGATTTGAATGAGGTGGATCATCCAATCTGACTTGCTCGTCATGGATTGTGTCAGATCACTGATTGAAATTATCAAACCGTGTACCCAAATCGTACGAAGTCTTTGTCCACATATTTTAAGAGGTTTCTTTCTACTTCCCTTTTTTGTTTTGTTGAACTAACCTGTTAAATTTTTTTGGTATGGAAAAAGTGAGGTAAACCATGTATTGAGATGTGTTAATTTCCTATATATGTATATCAAAGAGCTAATATAAGCAGGATTTTCGGGCTTTGTAGCTGGTACTTCATGATAATCACTAGGTGTACTTATACATAGGTAAGTGTCCATGTCATGTAAATCTTTTTATTTTTTATATTTTGGAAATGGTAACTTCATTAAAAGCATAAGCCGTGCCAAAAAAGGGAGAATACAGGGAGGAGACAGGCCATAAAGCCACCCAAATGGAAAACAAGCTTTAGGAACAAAATTAAAAGCAGGAAAGCAAGAAAAAATTACAATGATCCAATGCATTCCTTTCAATCTCTAGAGATGTCAAAAATAGACAGGTTCTAGAACTTGATGAGGGAAGAGGCCCATGCAGGACAGCACAATAAGTTCATTCTTTTATTACTATACAAATCCAACCAGCAAGGCCAGATTATTTGGATAGATTACTTTACATGCATTGTTTCCATATCTGTACAATCTATCTGTCAGAATGCTGATATGTGCTGTATACTTTCTGTGCTTGGAACGTATCACATGCATCTGGATCATGTTGCATGCATCTCAGTATTGTTTACTAATTCTGACTGTTCTGTTGATTCTTCTACTTCAGTTGGATATTTTTATTGCATTTAATACAATAGACACCATCACCACTCTCGTCATCATCATCTAAGATTTTCTCCCATACATCTGTGTTGTCTTCTGAGCGTACTTTCCTCATGTTCTCTGTTGCTATGCAAACTAGCACGTCCATTCTTATTTCTTCTCTCTCTCTCTCTCTCTCTCTCTCTCTCTCTCTCAGGTTTTTGTTAGTCTGTCGTAACTGCTAAAACTGCACACTTCCAAAAGATCTTCAGTGAAGTAGGATTTCAGATCTAAATTCTACAATCCAGATCTAGGATTTCAAATCTTAGAAACCCCAAACCAAATCTCCTTCCAACTCTGATTAGGAGAAAGCCTGAATTCGAAATGGATAACCAAGATTAAGTTTCACTCGATGGAAAAATAAAATCGGCTCAAACCTCACTAGGTCAAATTAGCATTATGCAATTGAACACTAATGAAATTAAAGTTCAATTGAACTAATTGAAAACGGAATTAATTTAAGAATGCTATTGCCAAATTATGCAATTAATTAAATCTAATTGAAGTTCAAATTAAAAACATAATCTCAAACCGTAAACATGCATAAATTTAATTCACATACATTAATTAAAATTGAAAGAACCATAAAACTCACGTAGACTTAGGAGAGGACTCAAGCTAGCTCTTGCTAGAATTTCTTATTGCAATGCTCGAATTTGGTGCCCAATACAATGGGCGACCCTCTCAATTTATAGACCCAAAAACAACTACAATGTAGGAAAGATACTAATAAAAAAGTAAGAGTTGCCCCCATTACATGTTACTCACGCCCAAGGTACTTGCCAAATCCCCTATTTGCTATACTAAGTTCCACCAATGGCAAAATGCCAAGTGCATTTATTACATCACACGTGAAGTTAAGAAAAATAAAAAAATATCATCATATTCCAACTAGGGTTGGGTGAATTTGGAGAGCAAAATTTGCATTCAATCTTGGCCATTGATCCATGAATCTTGCTTGATTTGAAGTCCCAAAAATCAGCCAAGGATACTCCGGACCTAAAAAAAAAACAGCCAAGGATAGGTGTACATGCCCATGGAAAGGAAGCTTGCTATTTTCCAAGTTGTTAAATTCACGTCCATGCTCCATTTAACTCCATGGGCCCAAGCAATTACCTCTTTTGTGAGATTCTTGCCATGTCATCGATGAAGTGGCTCCCATGTAGATGATGATGTGACTGATGGGGTGGATTTTCGTCCAGGTGGCTGCCATGTAAGCAATGGGTCCCAATTGATGCCATTGGGAAGCCCAAATCACCATGTGATGTTGTTTGGTCAATACCTCACTCATTTGGACTTCGATTGATGTGAAATCTGATGTGTTGGAAAGTTCATGAGGTCCTCTTTTACCTCCTTCGGTTCTTGAATGGCAGTGCAATTTAATCAGGGTCATCCAGATCTTCATCAAGACTCATCATCAGGATGTGGATCATTGTAGACTTCTTGGTTGATGGCCTCATCAATGCCAAACATCTATTTTACCATATGCATATTTTTCTTAGTATCCTTCTTTTGTTCAACCTTTTATTCTTTGAACTTGGCTTGTTTCTAGTCTTCTGTGTGCCATCTTAAACGTTGCTTGATTTTCTTTTGTATCTAGGCAACCTTGTGTTTCCTCCGATGTACTCACTCCTAATGTATCTTTATCTGTTATTCAACAATCCATTTTAGGATATGCATATTTTTTTAGTATCCAGTTTTTTGTTTGTGTGAATATATTTTTTTTAGTTGTATTTAATTTCTTGGTTCTTATATTTGGCTGTATTCTTTTCCCTCTTCTTAATAAAATCTGAAACTTCTTTTTTTGAATGGTTAATATATTAAAAGAAAGAGAGGCACTAGAGGTGCAAATATAGAACAAAAAATAAACAAAACACAATAAAAGAAATTGCCCACAACCCCGCAACACTCAAGAGACCCGCAACGCTCGAAACAGCTTCTAAAGAAAAAATTCTACAAAAGAATCACTTAAAAGAAATCTGAAACTTCTTTTAAAAGAAAATATTAACATATGCATCTGTCTTTAATCTTTCTGGTTGTTTCTTCATGGTCCAACATGCATCTCCATCATGATTTTCTCTTCTATTTAACTCGTCATCTGACCCCAAAAAAGCTGTGTTCCTTTTGTAACATATTCTTCTTTCTCAATTTTGATTCCAAATTTCTACCAACTCGAGCATCTTCAGCAAACTTACAATGAATAAGCATTCGAGTCCAAAATAGGCGACAAGTGTTGATGCTTTGATGCATCTATGCAACCCTTTTGACTGTTTAACTATATCACAGCATTCATCAATCTGAGTTATAACTGTGCACCAGTGATATGCAAAACTTGATCCATTGAAGTTTGTAAGGATAATATCAAATGCTCCAATCCATCTGTAGTTGGCCACTGTCAGATGCATTGTATTTGCTGCTGGATGCCTTTTACAGCATCTCCTAGATCCCTCTAAATGGCTTGGACATTGGATTCATTTGTCTGAGATGATAGTTCGAACTTGAGAGGAATATTTTGGTCACTTTTTTTAACCACTGGTTATGCCCTTGTATATTAGGGCACTTGGGACATGGTCAACTTGGGTTTCATCAATGATGCCATTTCTGAAAATATTAACAAATCCTTTGAGGCACTTTATTTTGATGATCTTTGTGATAACTGTATGTCCTGGGTTTTTACTGATTCTTTTGCTTCTGCAGCCATTCTCAGCATCTAAAGGTTCCTGTTTGTTGGGAAGCATTAAAAAAACTAGTGAGATGGTTCTATTTGGGAGAATTGCCAAAACCCCACTATGGCTGTTCATGGGACAATATTGACACAGAAGAGCAGCTGCATGTATTGCAGGCATATGTGGAACTTTCTTGGCTCTCTGAGTTCTGGCTCTTGGAAGATGTTCGGCAAGGCAGCATATGCATTGTTGTTTCATGCCTTCAATCTAACCAACTCTTGTCTTTCAAAATCATCCAATTTGCTGCTAACCTTAATCAGCAGGAAATAGTTGAAGCTGCTATTAGTTACATCACCCCTCTGTATCCCCAGATGCGTGATTCAGGTGATCTTGAAGTTCTAGATGAAGAGCTGCGTGATGCCATTCGATCTTCGTATGTTCATTTTTCTCAGGAGGCGTCATTGGAGTGATTGAGTTCCTTTGATGGCTCTGTTTCAGAATTCTTCTAGAATGGGTCAGCAAAAACTCTTGGTGTTTCTTTGCCTGAAAGTGTAAGAATGCAAGCTCATTTCTCTGCAGATTGCATTTTTCATAGTTGAAATAAATGAACACACTCTTGACACAGTGGGAGCTTCTGATCTTGATCTGATTTAAATCCAATTTGGGATTGGTGAACCCTAGTATAGAGAAGAATCCTCCTTTTTTAAGTTTCTGGCCATGCTTTTTGGGAGCCATACAGAGCTGGAAAATCACAAACTTGTTTTTGGAATCCTTTCTATGTAACCTATCAAACAGGTCCAAGATTTTGTTCTTATGTAAATTAAACCAGTTATGCAAAATATAATAGTCTAGCAAGTATATACATGTTTTGGGCATTTTTTATAATCTGTTTACCATACTTCATTTATTTTGCCAATGATTATAAGTCATGGCTGGGTTAGATTATAATGGAGTTCCTTCTTGAAAACTAAGTGATTGCATGAGTGGTATGAATATTTTAACTCAATTTTATACAAAAATTGGTTAGCCATTTACTGTTGTAGTGGTGTCAAAGTGAGGCTGAGTATCTTCATGCGACTATTTTATTCTACAAATTTACAGTGCATTTTAACTCTATTTTTATTCAATTCATGTTTATTTGATTAATTACATATTTATAATTATTAAATTAGATTCATTATTATGATTGAATTTTGTACAAGTTCGTAAAATTCTGTTAACAAATACTGCTGCCAGCACTTGCTCTTCTGTTGTAGGCCATACCCATTGAAATTGATACATGCCAAAGTCACATGCATGTTAACAAATTGTGCTGCCAGCACTTGCTCTTCTGTTGTAGGCCATACCCATTGAAATGAAGCCCACAGTAGTCGTTGGTCCAGATAACTCTCGATAACTTATATTGACTTATCATTTACTGCAGATTTTTTTAGATTTTTTTCTTTTGGTAATATAAGAATAACATTGATCAAGGAACTGCATGATGGGTTAAGAACAGGTTTCCAAAAATCAAAATTCTAGAACCCATGTTTGGAGAAAGCCCAAATTAAATTTTGGTCTTAATTTCGATTGGTTGGGCCAAGCCCATTTGAAGTTATACTCTTTTAGACCAGGTTCAGCCCATTGACATAGCCAATTAGGCTACGAGATGTGCCACTCACATCTTAGAGAAGCTGTCAAATAGGGTCAGTCTCAAATTTGAACTTACCTGACCAGGTTATTGGGCTCAATTGTTAAATTCTGAAGCTTTTGTGGGTCTAGGCCCACCTGTTCTTTCCATGGACAACCTAATTTCCATTTTCTCATTCCTGTGCCATTTCCTATCTGGTTACTTTGGAATTTCTTTGGTCAAAAGAAAAAATCTACAACAATCCAACCTGTAAAGTGGACGGCATGTTTTCTATGAATAATAGTTTTAGTTTTCCACCAACTCCCTAAAGAAAGAAATTCAAGGATTTGGAAAGAAAAAATGGACATTTAATACTTCTTTGTTCTCTATCTTTCATACTTGGTCTTTTTAATTAAAAAACATTTTTTCATTTTTATAAAAAATATCGAAGACTTCTCATTTTATGAAAACTAAACCATCTTCTATTTGAGCAACAAAAAGTATGAAGAGTCCAAGGTTAAAGTTCATTTGAAAGAGCCTTATGAGACATGTTTTAAATTCATTATGAGAGTAGAGATTACTTTCGACAGAAAATTTGCTCTACATTTAATAGATTATCATTTACTTTTTCTAGGTTTTAACTAATCATCTTTCAAATGGGTTCCTCTTTTACCATAGATAATCATTCTCAATTTTCATAAAACATCTAAATTACAGTCATAAATCTATTGACTGCTGGTCATCTCTTCTCTTATTTCTTAATTCTTGAGTGGGTTTCCCTTACGCTATTACTGTTTTAGGTCTCCAATAAGGTATTGAGGTGTGTACATCTCTTCTTTTATAACAACCACTAGTGCACAATTCTAAACTTCTGAATTCTAATTCCGGGCTGGAAGATTGGATTGCAATTTTCACACGCCACTCCTTTCCAATCCCTCTTTTCCTGCAGCACCCACCACATCTAAACCATCCATCTCATCAAGTTGGCCCCTACAGGCATTGATGGTTGATAAAATGCTTCTTGGGTCCACATTCAATTGAGCTTAGTGGCCCACCCATTTGGTGGACTGGCCTGATTCAGCTATACTTTGGGTTCTTTGATGGGGATGGAAGCCATTCTAAAGATATTTGGTGGCTGTCTCAATACCTTTAGCATCAATATAAGTATATTCTCATACTTCTAATTGCACATATTCTATCTAAACAAAACATGGTGCACATTATGAGGTATGGATTGCTCAGTCCAAATCAGTTGCCGACTTGCTTAGAGACGTAGAATTCAGAAAGATGAGTTGACCAAGTATTGATGGAATAAGTGACTTATCTTCTTTTCTCATGCCAATGAGCCAATGAGCCAATGACATGATCAGACCCAAACATAGCACTCTTTTTGGCCCTAGCTCATGACATGAGCAATTCTTTCTACAATGGAGATCAGTTTTGCAAGTCTAAAATAGCAAATAATATGAAAGTCCATTAGTTGGCACACATGAAGGTCCAACCAAAAGTTGAGATCTTTCAAAATACATAATCTAAATTATTACTTAGTCACTAGTCACCTGTGACTTGTGAGGGGCCTCATAGTCAGTTATATCAAAATTTTATTTAATGGCTTAATTCTCAAAGAGAAGTGGAGTTTTAAGACTGCATTTGGATGGACTCATTTTTGATAAATAAAGGGAGGGAAAATTCCTCAACTTTTGAAAACCCTTTTGGAAGGTGGAATTTTCATATTATCTGAGGTAATCCTTACAAAATTTATCCTCAATCAACATTGAATTTGACAGCAACTTGTATAAAAATAAAAAATAAACACTCAACATTAGATTAAATGACAAATAACTGCCAATGCTATATCCAATGGCTAGGATTAGCTCGACTATGGAGGAGAGGCATATTCATAAGTGGGCCCACATGAGATGTATCAAGTCTTTAGGCTCCCTTCAGAAGAGTTGCTTCCGTGTGGGCCAAGACACCCTTTCCCTTCCATCAGCAAAAATTCACCTCCTATTTCATGTCTTCACACAAGATATTATCTTAGATAAAAACCTTTTAAACTATTGAACTTCTTCATCTAAACACCTATATGATCTAGTCGGTCGTAAATGGGCCACCATTGATATGGGCTGATCCACAAGTCGTGAAAACCCACGATCAGAGCCGTTGTTTCGCAGAGGGAAAAAGGTATGATTGATAACATGTTTTATTTTCAAAAAAAATGTGTATCCAATGGTAGCGATCGCCCGATTAGTCTGATCTTTGGACCAACTCACATCAAGGTGGATCCACACATTTTTAAGAATTTTAATTGATGATTTCCTATTACTTGCTTCTCGTACCTGCAAGAGACATCTCCATTTCTTCCTCACATGGGCATATAAAGCCTAAGAGTACCTGCTGGGCGTCCCCTTTTGCCTTTTTTCTCTCATTGTCATCTTTTCTTTTACTTGCAATGCAAAACAAACCAACTTGGAAAATATTAATATCTGTAGACACAGAAGAGAAAGAGAGAAAAGCCTTTGGGGGGTTTTTGGTCTCTTCTTCCTCTATTCTCAAGATTTGCTCACAGATTTCTCTGTTGGGGCGGAGCCCTTTCTGATTCTAGAGCAAAACCGCTTTCTGGGTTTTGCAGAACTTGCTATTTTTTCATCTGGTTGGTGCTTATTTTTCACAGATTCTTGGTGGATTTTGACTGGTCATAGATCCAAGATATCCCTGTGTTCTTTTGCCTTTTGAGGTTAGAATTCTGTTAATCTGCTATTAACTAATTTTCCTCTGTTGCAATATTGTTCATGTCTTTGATTTGGACGGGTGTGGGTTCTTTAATTTTGACTCTCGATGATATCTATCCTTTCTGTATTGTCGCTAGTTAATTATTATTATTATTATTATTATTAATATTGTAGTTTTATGTTTGTCTTGGTATTTTTGGGACTTCTTCCGGATATTTCTTCTCACAGACTGGAAATCTACTTAAGTTTTATTAGAAAATAAATCACCAAATTATCTGTTTATGAGATGAATCCAATTTTTTTATTACAAAATTCAGGGTATTTAATTTTTCTGATAATTTCTGACATTAATTAATTGTAATTCTAATTTTATCAGAATCTGGTACTTATTTGATTGATTCCTTATATTATATTGAAGGATATTTTGATTATGCTATTAGGACTGCCATAGGTTCGTTTGGTGCATTGTTTTTCACTTGCTTTACTGGAATTCTTCTAGATTTTTCATGAAACCTTTACTCTGAGGAGAATGTCAAAGGGAGTTTTGTTTACTGCCAGCAACTCCATTTGCATCAACAGAAATAGATACAGAACATTCAGTTAGATTGTCATCTGAACAATGTGATGATGCATTTACCAAGACAGACTTGGATGTACTCCAATTAACAGTCATTTTGAAAGTGTTAGAAGAATTGATAGTTACCCATTCTGCTTTATGTTTGAGGCTGTCAGACATGCTTATTTTTCTGCTTTTATTCCTCACACAACTAATGGTGATTTCTGCCTTATTGATTTGGGATAGAAAATTGCCACAGAGAAAATGCAACTAATCCAATTTGGTTTCTGATTTCTGTTATGCCCAAATCAAATATCTAGCAGAATGTTGATGCACTTTTTCTATTGGTTGAAATATTTTTCTTTTATGACCAAGGTGTCCAGGCCTCTTAGAGCATCCGACTAATCCTCGGGGCACGTGGAAGCCTCCCTACCCACACACACCGGGTAACTCTTTGGGGAGTGGCCCTTTGGGTGAAGCGGGAATCAAACTCAAGACTCTCGCTTCCTGAGGCAGGTTCTTGGCCATCACTCCAACCCCTTTGGGTATTGGTTTAAATATTTGAACTGCTTGTGACTTAAAATTTGCCAAATCATTCCGTAATTCTGTCACATATTAGTAAAAAGTTGATTGATGGAAGGACATACCTATACAAGTGGATGTACTTCACTTATTTTGTGTTTCAGCGGAGGAACTATGGTTTGCTGAAATACATATTATAAGAAAATTATAATTCACTGAGATATGGATGCTCTCTAACCGGAGCCGTTACTGAAATTTATACTACCATATTACAAGAATGTGGTCAATACCATAGCTTCTAAAATAGTGAGACATAAGCATTTTCAGAGGTGCCTCAAATGGTGGATTGGATAGTACGCCCCAGTGTGAATAATCATTAGTGAATGCTAATCGTTGCTAGTTCAGGATACTAGGAGATGAGGAGGCAAATGCAGTAGTAGTATGTAATAGTTATAAGTGACTTGTTAGGCTGTAAAGCTATAGGAGAACTTAGCATTAAATGAGAGTGTAGTAAGTAGACATATCCAAGTTGACCCCTTGTTGGTATGAAGTTCAATAATGATGACAATAATGATGAATGAATGAACGAACGAGTGAATGAATAACCATTACTTCCAGCAACTTTTTTGGAGCAATGTGGAAAAGCTGGAGGTATGTATGTGCTGCCATTTTTTTGTGTTTTTCTTGTATAATTGATACCCTAATACCATACATTTTTTGGACTTCTACAGAAGTCTTTTAACATTTTCTTTGTTATGAAAGGAACTATTGGCATGCCTTTTTTAGGAATAATTGTCAGTCTTTCCATTTTTATGTTCTAACTGAATTTGATTTTTGGTTAGATGTATGGGACTGATAGTCCTTGGGTGTTTTTGTTTAACAATCAATACATGTGCATTCACTTTTTGGGCTTTTAACCACCCTTTTTACTCTAATAATTTCTTTATGCAGGAACATTTTAATTTGGAACCTTTGAGGTACCTGAGATACATTATAAGGATCTTTCATCAGAGTTTTGACTTTCAGGGATTGAATATATATGGGCTGAATTCAGGCAGTTCATGGGAGGTGTAGAGGATGATGAACCACCATCGAAACGTGTAAAAGTGTCATCAGGAGAATTAACGACCCTCTCGAACAACCTGTCTCCTACAGCACCCGTTGGCTCTCTGGGAGACGTGATGGCCCGACCTCTACCTTCCCAGGGGGACGAAGAGATGGTTGGTTCTAAAGGACTTATCAAACGGGTAGAATTTGTTAGGATCATAACTAAAGCACTTTACTCTCTTGGGTATTCTAAAAGTGGTGCACTACTTGAAGAAGAGTCAGGCATACCTTTGCATTCGCCCTTGGTTAATAATTTTAGGAAACAGGTGCTTGAAGGGGATTGGGATGAAAGCCTGGCCACTCTTCAAACGATACATCTCCCTGATGAGAATATCTTGAAATCAGCATCTTTCTTGATATTAGAGCAGAAATTTTTTGAATGTCTGGAAAAGGAAAAAGTCATGGAAGCATTGACAACACTAAGATCTGAGATATCTCCTCTTGGTGTGAACGAAAAGCGAATGCATGAGCTTTCTGCCTGCATTGTATCTCCTTCACAGTGTGTATTGCTTGGATTCTCCAGCCATGATATGACAATTGTGAGCTTACGGTTTAAGCTTTTAGAGAAGTTGACAAATTTGCTTCCACCCACTGTCATGATACCTGAAAGAAGGTTAGAGCATTTGGTCGAACAAGCCCTCAATGTGCAACGTGAAGGTTGTGTTTTCCACAACTCGTTGGATAATACACTTTCATTATACTCAGACCACCAATGTGGAAGGGACCAGATTCCAACTCGAACTCTACAGGTTAGAGCTTGAATTTGAGGTTGGAGACTGTGATATACTTCTTTGTGCCTTTTGTTTCTTAGCCCCATATGTCTGCCGATGCTAGTTTTCTATCTGTTAGTTATTCATGGTTGTTCAGAGGACACTGGCACAATACTTCACAATCTTTTCATTGTTTTGTTATTTTGTAACTCCTTAACATATTGTTTTACGATCTGTCGTTGGCTTAAATTGATCAAGCCATCTCTTATGTGAAAATGAATCTGTATTTCTATTGTCGGCAACGCCACTTGTAAACTCAAGATTCATTTCTGAGAAAGGGGTAATCATTCATTCCCTTGTTTAATGGAAACATAGTAGTCAAGGTGTGCCTTGCTATGCCGAGGCTGGCGCCTGGGTTCTAGACCATTTTGTACTTTGCCAAACTATATGAAGGGCTTCCTTAAATAAGCCTATTTCTTTTAGAATTTTTCCTATCATAAACCTATTTTTTATGTTTTTGTTATAGCTAGTTAATATTATAGTTAATATGCAGTGCCAGTAATATTTACTTAGGAACTCTAATTAATATGTAATATACTTTGGATGTATAAAATACTTATAAATAATGTGTTTGCTAGCTCAATTGGCCATATATTTTGGTGCTTTGGATGGGTAGCACTGTATTTTGTTAACATTGATATAACAAATCAATAGATCAACACATTTACCTTACCAAATTATGCTCATTCCCAGACATGCGCCTTGTGCTTTAGGCTCCAAGACTCCTTGGCTCCTTGATTGCACCTTGCACCTTGCTTACTATGAATAGAAATTGACCTCTCTCTCTCTCTTTGGAGCTGTCTAGATCTCTTATACTTTAAAGGTTAAATTTTAGGGTGTGTTTATGTATTTGGTGTATCCCATGTCATAGAGAATTCATATGTTTTATGCACTTGAGGCCCAAAAGAAATTGGAACTGCTTCAATGTGGGAAGCTGTTTTTCTCTCTTTTCCACGCCTAATATGCCACTGCTGATTTTTTATACTTTTATGCTGTTGACAAGTTGGAAAAAGTATTACCCTGAATCTCAACTAATCTTTTTTTTTTTTGGTGTTTTTTTTCCTTGAGAGATGTATTTTGTTCTTCTTTAGATCTAGCAAAATGGATAACCAATTATTCTTCCAGACGTTCAAAACTTCCAAAAATGGTTTATTTTCTTGAATACATTTGGCGCAAGTTGGCCAACTATTTTAATTGATGATTTGGCATCGTATATGTCACCATTCTTTTGTTTGTCAAAGTTCCACTTAATTCATTGTCATTATCTTCATTCCCATAATGATTGTGCAATGTTGAATCGTTCCTGAACTGTAGTCTATGCATGTCTATCTATTAATTCAGGCATTTATCTGTTCTTGTTTCACTTATGTAACAGGTACTCCAGGCACACCTTGATGAAGTATGGTTTTTACAATTCTCAAATAATGGGAGCTACTTGGCTTCATCATCCAATGACTGCTCTGCAATTATATGGGAGGTAACTACACCCCTGAGAACTATGTCTCTTCTATCTTTTCCTCCCTCTCTTTATTGACTGAAACATGTGCAGTTGTTTTTCCCGAACTTTTTAATTGAAATATATGAAGGCACTGTAATTGAATGGGAACAGCCTCATGCATCATAAGTTTGAAAATTGTTCTGTCACTTTACGCCTAGAGTTTACACGTTATACATGTGCTTTGATGTTATGTGCTTTATTTAGTAACATTAAATATTTGTAAGTAATGCCTCAAATACAATTAGACTTGATTGTTTTTATTACTATGAATCATAAGATACGAATCGTGTATCGTAAGATTTTAACAAAAATGAGTGAGATAATAGAGTTTACAAACATATGGTTTGATTATATTCAAATTAAATCTCAAATCTGAATTCTGGATGCTCATATGTATATGGTTTGAGACTGATTTGTATTTCATTGGATCCCTTGAGTACACGTATGTGGCTGATTTTATGTTAGTTTTGGCTTAGTTCTTCTAGCTTATGCTCTTTGTACTTTGTTTTGTGGAGCTTAAGTGTAGATCTTTGGGTAGAGGACCCTAGTTGTTTAGGTTTGTCAGATTCACTTGGACTGAGTTAGAGGTCGTTAAATCTGAACCTGCTATGCCTCGATGTCACTCTTGACCAACATTTGAGTATGCAGCTTAGTTTTATGGTTTGAATTCCTTGATAACTGATAACTCGGATTGCTACCCTATTCGAGTCACCACATGAATTAAGCCTGAAAATATGAAAGTACAACCATTTTGGTCTTCGATGACTTCATCTCAGTATGCATTGGGTTTGCCATAGCCCTTCTATCAACTTTCAACTTGAAGCCTGTGGATGATTGGAAGTGGAAGCCATTCTCTAATGCCTTGGAGACTGCCCTTGGTCCCATCAATATGAAGCCCTATTGAGTTCCAATACTGAAACTCTATGGAATTCTCTAGATTATTGGATAAGCATGGACTTAATTACAGTTAGGTTGACTCTCAAGCACGGTTTTTCTTTTTTGTTGCATGATTATTATCTGTCTTCCCACACTCTCTAGGCTATGTTTAGCAATCATGAAATTCTGAATCTGTCATATTTAAATATTGTTAGATTCTAAGTTTGATGAATTAAAATCCTGTGAGATTCAAACTGATGGTGTTTGATAGTTTCTAAATATCCTTTCATATTCAAAAGTCGTTGTTAAGTTATTTCAATGGATTAATATAAAAACTTAAAAAACAAAATAAACACAAATGAAAATATAAAAATATAAATATTAAAGTTATAAAATATCATGAACATCAGTCATGATATAAATTAATTAATATCAATTATTATGTAACCGTCTGTAATATAACTCATTCACAATTTATGGAAGTGAAATGATCATATATTGCTGCAGTATGAAATTGAGGGCTAGATTCACCGTGCTTTTAAATAAAGACAATCTGAAATTCTAAATGAATTGTGGATCTAGATACTGCCAGAAGTATTTGATCATTGCTCTTTATGGAAAGAGATCTGGTTATGAAAAAAACAGAAGTGAGGTTGCCATTTGTGTAGATAATCTCTGGGGCAGGGCCATATAAGCAGTTCTCACCTTTTCAAGAGATTCAAGTTGAATGTCACATAGATTAGAGATTTTCCCAAATGTGAATATCTTATCTCCATAGATTTCAATCTTCAGTAGATTGGAATCTCATGAATCTCACAGTTACCAAACACACTCTAAGGTAAGCTTTAGCATTTTTTAAAGTTAGGGGATATTACATTATGTTGGGATTTTGTTTAACGTAGCTGCCTGGTAAACTGCTTTGATCCTAGACTAGCAAAGGATTATCATATCATTCAAAATTTCTAAATTTTCATCTTCTTAAATGTAATTGCTATCACTGTTTTATGTATTTTAAACCTTGATTCAGGTTAATGAGGATGGTGGAGTGATATTGTTGCATACACTAACTGGTCACCAGAAACCAGTCCTCTCCATTGCTTGGAGTCCTGATGATCGACAGATTCTCACATGTGGGTTGGAAGAGGCTGTCCGGCGATGGGATGTCAGCTCTGGTGCATGCTTAAACATCTATGAGAAAGCGGGTCTTGGCCTGATTTCATGCGGTTGGTTCCCTGATGGAAAGCGTGTATTTACTGGAGTGACAGACAAGAGCATCTGCTTGTGGGATTTGGATGGGAAAGAGGTGGAGTGCTGGAAAGGGCAGAGGATACTTAAGATCTCAGATATGGCTATTACTTCTGATGGGAAACAGATCATAAGCATGTGCAGGGAAACTGCAATTCTGCTGCTTGATAGGGAGGCAAAGATTGAAAGGTTGATTGAGGAAGAGCAAACAATTACTTCATTTTCATTATCTAGAGACAATAAGTTTTTGCTTGTGAATCTTATCAACCAAGAGATCCATTTGTGGAGCATAGGGGGTGATCTGAAATGTGTTGCCAAATACAAAGGTCACAAACGCAGCCGATTTGTGATAAGGTCTTGTTTTGGAGGATTTGAGCAAGCTTTCATTGCTAGTGGTAGTGAGGATTCGCAGGTATGGAATTCTTGCATTCATTATAAGAAAATGATGGTCATCTTTGTACTCCCATTAGTGGAAAAATGAAAGACAGAGCAGATCAGGAAAAATGAAATTTGCTCTTCACTACAGGTTCATTATCCTGACTGTTGAATTTGGTGGTCCCATTTGCAGCTTGATGATGCCCCAAAAATCTTTAAAAAGTTACCATTGTTGTATGTTACAAATGAAAAGTTTACTGCCTTTTTATGTTTGGTAGGCTTTTCAAAAGCTTGATTCTGTAATTCATTCACACCTTTTTCCTACATTTCTTTAGTTCCTTCTTTTCTGTTTCCTTATCCTTTCTTTTGGGCAACCTCTACCTCTTGTTTATCTTAAAAATAGAATTACAATATAAATGTTGCTAGGCACATTTATTTTGATACTTGAAAATATGAGTGTACATTCATTAATTTGTGTCTTTATCGCATCAATGTTAACAGAATAGAAAGTTATTCAAATGTCTTGGCAATGGATCTTCTAATCATATCATATGTATGATACATCGAAAACTCTAGGGAGACTGCTCTTTTAATATTGAGGTGGGTCACATATTTTCTGATGAAACATGTAGCGAATGACAGGGACATTGGCTGTGTAAATTTTGGCCATGTGATTTTAAACTTTGAGAATTTGATTGCTACAAAATCATTGAGTTTTCATGGCCATTTCACAAAGTTAAGATGATGGGATTGAGGAGTTCCCTCAAGTTATATTATCTATGAAGTCCTCTATCCATCTCACCCAACCATGTGGGCCGGTCCCATGATAAATATGCAGTCTCCCCATTGAAAATGGGTACCCCAGTCTACCTAGAGCTATATATATATATATATATATATATATATATATATAGAGAGAGAGAGAGAGAGAGAGAGAGAGAGATCTAACATAGTTCTTAATTTAGTATTACTAACTATTTATTCATGTTAACTAGATATCTTCTAGTTATTACATAAAATGATTTATAGATTGAGAAATGATTAGGTGCAAGAGACCCGACCATAATAAGGTCAGGCCCTGTATCTTCAGTATCCATTGATCAAATTTTAAAATATAGTATGTTCTACAATGGATGGTGGAGACACGGGGCCTAACTCTATTATGTCCGGTCACCTGCACCTGATCATTTCTTAAATAGGTTTGGTAATTGATAAGGTTTATATGGAATGGCTTAATTGAGGTGACCCCACTTTAGAACTAGGTGAGTTGCAAACTCGGTTTGGAGCCTAGGTATAGTCAAACATGCCTTTGACTACTATTCTTGTGTTTCTACAAATACTAAATGATGCTAGGATTGTAGTGGGTAAGATGCTTCCCTACCCAACTATCTATCCTTTGCATCAGGATTTACCTAAAATGCATTAGATGGTGGGATAGCAAGCATGAAACGACATTCTTCCTCAACTCATTTAAGTTTTCCTTGCTGCTTCCGTGCTATTTGCATTTTGGTGGGTGTTGATTCTGCAACATATCGGAACTGCTTGCAGTTTGTTTTAAATCTGAAGGGATAATAAAAAAGTTCTGGTTTTTCCTTTGATCTGCCACATGAACTAATATTTAAACAGATGTTCACCATTTCTATCCCATGATCAGATACATTGCTTGCACAATTTAAATTTAGTCAAAAATTAGGGAATTGATTTGTGAATTGGTACTTCTACTAAGATGGTGGTGCACTAGATGATGTAAATATGGAAACTTTCCCATTTTGCCCCTGATTTTGTCTTTGATAAATTAAAAAGGTTTAAGGGCAAAATGAGAAAGCTTTCATATTTAATCGTCCAATGCACCATCTTAGTAAAAGTACCAGTTCACAAATCAATTCCCAAAATTTATTTTCAAAGCTTTCATTTTTAATCAGAAGTTATTTACAAAATGTAAATAGAAGTTTTTGGAAGCCATGAACTAGGCAGCCTTGTCTCCCTGTTTTCCTTGGGTGATCATTGTTGATATTTCAAACCTTCTTACGATCTTAAATCAAAGGCAGGAACACTAATTGACAGAGGGGGTACCCAATTTTTTTTGCTGTGTTTGGGAAGCATGGATGTATAATATGACCTTTTTCTCTGTCCTTTCACCAATTAAACTCTCATTCCTTTCTAATTTTTGTCTTTTGCCATCCAAAGTAATTCTTTATTTTACTTCCCATTGTTTTCTTTTCTTGTTTTCATGATGGAAAGTGATTGGTGCACCAACATTTTTATCTTGGTGCACCAAAAATGAGTGAAATACTCATTTTGTCCAAAAAAATTTCATTCCCTCTTCTTTCCCTCTTTCCATTTGTTTAGATAAAATGGGTATTTCACTCATTTTTTGTGTACCAAGGGTAAAAGTGTTGGTGCTCCAATCAGTTCCCTTTCATGATATCTATGCTTTTATCTTTTTTTTCCTCCACTTTTTTGCTTAACCACAATGAACTTGTATTTGCAGGTTTATATATGGCATAGGAGTTCTGGGGAGCTCCTAGAAGCATTGCCTGGGCATTCTGGTTCTGTTAATTGTGTCAGCTGGAATCCGGCAAACCCACACATGTTGGCATCAGCCAGTGATGATCGTACAATTCGTATATGGGGATTGAACAGGACAAGTTTGAAGCGCAAGGATACATTTAGCAATGGTGTTATCTCCCATTGTAATGGAAGAACAAAATGATAGGAAAAAGGTGGTGGAAGGTCAGATATTTGTTTTCTTTCCCCATCCTTTATTGCCTGTGTAAATCCTTTCCCCCTTCTCATTGGTTATTGCAAAAGAAACATGTAAATTAGATGGTCACTGACTTCCAATAAATTGTTGACCATAACCATTTCTAAGTTCGTCAAAATTTTCTTGTTTTAAAGTTCTTAGCAATTGGATCTTGGCTATTCATTTCCTCACGGAAAAGTAATTTGGATACTGTCCTCATTACATTATTATGTATGCAAAATTTTGTGGGTGCACAGAAAGAATCATCTCTCTTCCCTTCACTGGAAGTCTTCTAGAAGTGATATGTCTTCTGTTGTTTCTTCCCCTCTTGAATTTTGAAGTTGAAATGGTATTTATGGTATCAGTATCATTTCTTTTCCAAAATCTTCCTCCCGGCTCACTTCCATTTTCAAACCTCTACCTTGATTCATCAGAACCTTTTTATCAGTCAATTTGAGAGAACTAATAAACCTACCAAGGCTGTTTACTAGATAATACTGAGGTTGTTTGTTAAATAGAAGAGATTTTGAGATTTCACTCCTACACACTGCAATATATGTTGAGATAAATCAGCAGAATCCATCAAAAGAAAGAAGAAAAAAATTAAGCCAAATTTCTAGGTAGATTAAAAATCTGAAAAAAAAAAAAAGAGCTGCAATATGTGAAAGAAGTTCTCTTCTACAGGCCTACGTTTTACTTGACATCAGCATCACGATCCTTTTTCCCCTTGCAAGTCAAACAATTCAAGCTGAAAATGGCTTTAGATTTCTGAGAAACTAGGATTTCTTTGTTTGGCTGGCAGTTCCTTGATCTTTTGGTAACGGGGTATTTTATGTTTCTATAAATTTAAACCAATTAAGGTGATGAATATGATTTTAAATCACTTACGAAGAATGTCATTTGGATGTACCCTGGGTCCAGATTGAATTGAATAGTTTGGGAGAATGGTTGGTCACTACTGATTCATTTTTTTTTGTTTAGGGATGTAAACAGATTGGATGCAGGTCTAATCAGGGTTACAACTGTATCCACATTATACATCAAATCTGTATTTGGATTTAGACCAATATCAAAATGGGTGGGAAACTTGCGTACAAACCAAGTTGCTCTTGAGTTTTTGTATTAGCAATGGTCCATCTACGTCTGAAAGTTGGGAGAAGATTTAGGAATTTGGGTGCATTATAGGAAGTTCGCAATGTTGTACACTGTAGGATATTATGTGTATCAATATCATGTAGCATATGATATGACATTATTATGAAATATTGCTTTTATTTATATTTGCATTAGACATTTGGTTTAAAACTCTAGATCGGCGTATATGCTTCTGGAATGCTCCTTGCTTTTGTTTGAAACTGCTTCTTCCTACTCTCAAATCCTTTTTTTTTTTTTTTTCATGTTAGGACTTGGAGTCAATTTTCTCTGTCTTCTACATTCAACACCATCATTAATACCATCATTATTCAACTAGTGATACAATATCATCAGTCAATGCACTATATTTTGCCAGGCATAAATTATGTACAGATGTTGATATATCAAAATATTAACCAATATGTGTAAAATATCAGTCTAGTATATGAGATTTTGTCAACTTGATATTTTGATTTTGTCAGGAAATAGCTCTGTGTCTATGGGGTAAGACCTCAGTTACAAATTTCAGCTGAAATATGAAGTATTGGCTGAAAATTTTGGTCTAAACCTGAAATGAGATATGCATCTTTCAGAAATATCAGCTGATATTTTGAAATTTTCAGAATTTCTTTGGTCCCAGTAGAGACTGAAAAATTCCTGGGATTAAATTTATAACTGAGTGTAGGACTGATGAGAGATGATGGTATCAATGATGGTGTTGCATGTAGAAGACATCAAATATTTCCTTTTCGCATCTTACCAATCTCGCCATACTGTTTAATGTGATTCCTACTGGAGTTAATTATCACCATTAAACCGTGGACTTCCAAGTTGTTAAGCCTTTGCTGATGCATGTTAGTGTTTAGCATACCAAGGCCTTGTTGCATATTCCTCAGTTTCAGCTGATAAACCTCCAAGATCCTATTTTTGGACTGTGACACTTCGATAATTATGATTTCTACATTTTTAATATCAATGTTTATATATATAACACCTCAAGAAGTCTAAACACTTAATGAACATGGGCAGACTGCCTGAGTCTTGACGAATGAATGGCAAGAGTTTTGGGCATAAAAGCATCAATCGACACAAGCACCTACTCTGTTACCCAGGGGTACAAATATCGGCCGATACAATACTAGTGAATATCGGCCGATATTCACAATATCGACCGTTTTTTTTTTAGAAAAAAAGGAAGAGAGAGAAATATCAGCAGATTCCATATTTTCAACCCCTGCACTTGCCTATGTGTACTTCTATGGATCACTGAGAGACTGTTGTAACATGTCAGAACAAATTGACGTATAAAAAAATATCTTGGGAAGTCTAAATGTGAGTTTTTATTAATATTGGAATCTAGAATTTTCAATTCAATTAAAAGGGTCCACCTATTGTTTTGCATTGGTAGTTCAAGTAGTAGACACTTCGATTCAGGAACTAGAGGTTACAAATTTGAGTGTCGTAATAATCTGATGCACGTGACTTTTGAGAGTATATATGTATTTGGAATTTTAACCTATGTTCTTGTATTCAGAGTTCTACCCACTAGAGTTCTACCCACTGAAATGCTGCTTGGCTAGAGATCGTATCTGGCAGATGTCAACACACAATAAAAAGGCCCTTTGACTGATAGTAGAGGAAAAATTCCTACGACATATTGTGAAAGTTGCAGTCTTAACTTGAGTTTTTCGGCATTTGGCAGCCTCAGACATGGCTATTAGTATTCGTATTGGTTGCTGTCGTAATTGATAGATTAGGTATGATTTCCTTTTCAATTGGCCATCATTAACAGAACTTTCTGATCCTTGAGATTACATTTGCTATGGTCCTTCTAAAAGCATGACACCTTGTCTCACGCAACCATACTCATATATTAACAGAAATTTGATTTCATAGGAACTTTCTATTCTATCTAATATAAGGTTCTAAAATTAATTGTCTTTTGGCTATTCATTTGAATAGATCACTAGATACAACAGGTGGGAGCCTATCTGTTTTGCTGTCCCGGTCATCCATGGTGCGAGGAAATTGATAGATGGCCAAGATGCACCTACCTTAGCAACATTAAAGCTTTTTAATAATGGTCCGAAAGTCGAAAACCTTGTAAAGAGCTCTCTCTAGAACAGATACGACTTGAGATAAGAATATCCATGTTATAAACAAAAGAGAGTAGAATCCACTCCCACAGACCAAGATTCAATCTTATTCGTAATGCAGAATACATATTTGAACAAATACAAAGATCTTAGTATAGTATAGAGCTAAAGAAGAAGAATTACAAAGTGCAATCCCTACTTATCATTTTTTTTTTTAATGGTAATCCCTACTTATCATTGATCAAATAGTAGTGGGCAAAGATGTCAAATCATTTATTAATGTTTCAGTTCACAATGTGGGTCTTAGGGTTTAGTGCCGGTGGTGGAGGAGAGAGAAGGAAGGGATGGAATTGTAGGAAATGCAGGAATTGTAGGAAATGTAGGAATTGAAGGAATGTTGGGGATAGAAGGAAATAATGGTAAAGTGGGCATAGGCATGTTAGGAATGGTAGGGAAGGGTAGCAATGGTGGGAAGGAGAAGGCAGGGAAAGTCGGCAGACCAGTGGGCACTGGCAACGTCGGCAATGTAGCCTTAGACAGATGAGACACAGTACGCAATGGTGGCAATGTTGGGATGGTAGTCAGGGCCGGAGGCCCATCGACGGGCTCAGTGTCCAGCAAATGGCGTGCGGCGAGGCCGGTGCCACTGCTCAACAATGGCACAACTACAAGCAGATAGAAGAAGAGGGGAGTTTTAGAAGGCATTGCAGTATGGAATTGGAAGAAGAAAGGAGAGAACAGAGAATAGGAATATGAAGAAGATGATTGATGAGGAAGAAGGAAAGATTAGTGGGTTTTATAGGGACGATTGATGGAGGCGTTTGGTTATTGGTGGCCTACATTTTGCTTTTTCATGTTGTGAGAGAGGAGGTACGGACATTGTTAATCACTTAATATGTGGTGGTGTGACTTCACTGATCTACCTCCCCATCTTGATTCCAAACGTTAATTGTCCAAGCACAACTTCAGTTTTTTTTTCTTTTCTTTTTGAGGTCTAGAGGTGTGCAGGAGTCGCACCCAACTAATTCTCCTGAGTATATAAAAACCCCCTATCCACACACATCAGGTAAATTGATGGGACTTTACTCTATACATATTCCAATGGAAAGTGGCCCTTCATTGGAGCTCCCATAGTTTGAACTTAAGACCTCCCTCCAGAGATCTTGCTCCCAAATCAAGTGAGGAAATCAATGTTTACATGCCAACTATTCTTATGAAAATTTGATTTTTTTTTTAATCATTTGATTTTTATAATTCTTTTTATTATTTGATGGGAGAAATGTAAATTATAACTCAATTTTAGTTAATTGTAGATGATGATAATGATCATAATTTTGATAATAATCAAATAATAATAACTATAATTAAGTAGTTGGTTCAACTTATATTTTACTTAAAACAATAATATTATCCAATAAATAATACAATTGGTTTATATCATAGCCTAACTTACCTCAGTTTAATATAAAAAATCCACAAGTTAGGTTGGATTAAGTTGATTAATTGATCAAGGATTAGGATGGGATATGGGTTGAATTTGGTCATAGATAGAATAATTGCTTACAAATACTATGTTGGGTTATATTCAAGTCATGGATTGGTTCATAAATTCCGTTTAAGTTAACTATGAGATAAGGGTTCAATTGTTGGATCATGGATTAGCCAATGGATCGAGTCAATTAGATCATGGAATGGTTCATGGGTAATGGATTGGGTCACAAGTCGTGTTTAAGTCGGATCTTGGATATAATTCAGGTTAAACTATGGTTAGTCTATGAATTTGATAATATACTTTAAAATCCACAAGTTGCTGACCCTCCCTTAGGATTTCATTTTCCACACGTCTTGTGGAAAATAACCAAGCCATTTTCTATGAAAAGATTTGCATGCATGGAACAATGGAAAATAATTTTAAACATAAATATAATTTTCTATTTCCATATAAAATATACTAATATAGAGCAAAAACTTGTTTTATCCTTGTCTTATGCATCGAATTTAATTTTTAGTATTTTGTATTTACGTCCCTATTTTATGGGCTAATTGTTAAAATGTCCTCAAAAATTTTTTTTTTGTTAATTTAATTTCGTCCTTCACATTCGATGATCGTTTGCAATTAGGTCCTTCAAATGCTATTGTTTTAGGTCAGCTAGGTTGGCAAAACAAAACCTTTTATGAAGTGTAGAAATAAAAGACACGGGGCAATAGAAAATTAAATGACTTGCAAACCAGATCGTTAGCGTAACTTACAAGGAAAATGCTATAAAGTTAACATTGATAATAGGAGACGTTTGGACATATTTACATGGCACAACCTTTGCTGCCTAAAGTCTCCATATGAATTATCAAGAAACTTGCCACTTTGAGAACTCAAGAGAAAGATATGATATTGAAGGGGTAGATACCGTATTGTTGAGATTTATTTGTCATGTGTTTGATGAGGCTCATTTTTAGATGCAGACAATAGTGTGAACTAAACGTATGACGCTTTTAGCATATTGATTAAGTATTTAAAAGTTGTTATCAAATTAAGTACCACGTTTGTTATTCAAATTCTAATAATAATAGCTTAGAGAAACAATTACTTGATATTAATGTGAAAATAATTACTAAGATTAGATTATTAACAAATACTTATGGTTAAGTTGCAAGTTGGCTTGAACCCAACTCATTGGATTTTAGATCAGGACAGATGGACCTTAACGAGTAGCTTCATCCGCAATACAGTGCAAAATCAATTGAAATATAATCCTTAGAAAATAAAGAGAAGTGATTGGTGCACTAACATCTTTATTCTTGATGCACCAAAAATGAGTAAAACATTCATTTTGTCCAAATTTATTTTAATCCTTCTTCTTTTCCTCTTCCCATTTGTTTGGACGAAATGAGTATTTTACTCATTTTTAGTGCATCAAAATTAAAAGTGTTGGTGGACCTAGAGGTTTAAAAATCGTTTTTGGTCGATATATCGGCCGAAACGATATATCAACCGATATATCATTATCGGCCGATATTTTTCTCTCTCCAGCCGATATTGTGAATATCGGCCGATAACGATATATATCGACCGATATTACTACTTTAAAACCGATACATATCGGCCGATACGATATGTATCGGCCAATATTTGCACCCCTGGGTGGACCAATCAATTCCCAAAATAAAGTGTACAGCATACATAAATTTTCTTATAATTTAATTTCACTAAAACCATTTATTTATTCTATTTAACTGAAAATGGCTGTTCATTAGAAAAAAAGAAAAGAAAAAGAAATATACTTATGAACTACAATGGGAGTGATAAAGATTACTAGTAATCGAGTGATTACTGCCAAATCAACTGATAATCAAACTGTCAATGTTTAAATTTTTTTTTAAAAAAATTTGCCTCCTCTAGGGATTCATATACCCCTTGCATTGTCAAGGCTGAAAAACAGCCTACATTAAGATCAATCGAATCATCCAAATATCCCCATTTCTTGAAACTTGACTAGCTAAACGCTTCCAGTCTAATATTGATAATGAAATGATGATAATGAGATTAAAAACAGGAAACGATAAACTCTCCAAGTTCAATGAGCTCAGCAAGAATCATATATTCATATGTTTATGAATATTGCTAGTGGAAAAGAAAATTACACAAAATGCAGATATCCAAGGACAATATGTATTGATCTGCGCACTTCTTGTACACATCACACTACTTTAGTCAGATGAACATCTAAAGGAGACCAAGAGCCGATATCCTGCAAAGATGGAAGACATAAAAAAACTCTCTATTCCCCAAGTGAAGGACAATTTGTTGCCAGGACTTACCTTGGATTCCTTATCTTCTGTTAAAAAATGAGAAGAACTGTAGAACCAACACATTTAAGCTGTTAGATTTTAAGATTACAGTCACATGACTGCATCCTTCAGCACATTATCAACAATCTGTAACCCATCCTTTGAAGCAATGACTGCAGTGCAGCTACAGATCACATAGGAAAAATCAGATTCTGTTCATAACACAGTAGCAAGTAGAAAATGCAGATAATTTCAGGGTGAGAGGAGGATTTTAATGATGATGACTGTATAACGTTACTTCTGATGCAGCTTTCCAGTACACTATCTGGGATACACCTTTAAAGGTTGTAAAATGTGTGTACCTATGTGTGTGTAATAGAGAGAGAGACACACACACAGTAATTGGAAAGGTTACTGAGAGAGAGAGAGAGAGAGAGAGAGAGAGAGAGAGAGAGAGAAGCAGGACATAAAAGGGAAGGGTACTAACGAGACGCCAAATATAACTCCATGATCCACTATGCCCTCAATCCCGTCTAAACTTTCTGCTACCTGAGCTGCAGGTGATTGAAACTTGACATAAGGCATGGAGGTGAACTAACAAAGAAATTAACTTGTATGTGTGAATCTTGAAAGAAATTTATTGCAGATAGTCAATCTTGATATATTAATCATAAAATGATTGTTAGCATTTTTTTCTTGAATGGACATGATTGCCGGCGAGTTCATGGTTTTAAACAACTGAAAAAATAAGAATAAAGGAAGAATGGCATTTCAATCAAAGCCGTAAGCACTGATGTTTGCCATCTAATCTGATACTATGAAATGGTAAATTGTCGTGACAACAATGACATACCTAGATCTAGAATGGGAGAGGTGAATATTACATCAAGAACATTGTGTCCTTCGCTGGTGATAAATGGAAAATCACCTCCTAATGGTCCAGCATGCTCGGTTGTTGGTCTCCTCCAAACCTTCAAAGTAACTGGAAAAATAAGGACATCTTCAAGAACAACTGCACATAAAATTACCTATTGCTTGTGTAAAATTGTTGTCATGGTCATTACAGAAACAGAATGTATGTAAGAACCTGTCAACCAGATGCATACCACCATGGAGAGAAAAAGTTTCTCAATATTTAGAACGTGGATCAAACATGGCACATGCTATACCCGAATACTTCAATATCAAAACAAAATTGTACCAAAATGGTACATTTCATTCAGTTTCTAAATGATAAGAATAACACAACAGATTTTGTATATTTTCCACCTTGGACCTGGTAACACTGTATTACATATGTCCAATGCTACAGACGGTACTAAGAAAAATTACCAAGTAAATAAATTCATTGAATCTTCTCAATTCAACTGAGGCCATATTACAAAGGGAAATTTGGTTCTTTAAAACCTGCACAGTAACTCAAGAAAATCTTCAAAAAACCTGATCAATCACTTAAGATCAGCTTCATGGTCCTAGAGTCCTCAAGTTCCGAGTATAGGCACATTGTAATAAAGCATTAACCATTATAATATTTCAAAAAAAAAAAAACCAGAAGCATAGTGTTCTTTTTTTTTGGAAGATAACAATTTTATTAATTGGGAAAAATAATACGGGCCATGAAAGACTAGACAAGCAGCAACAGAGGACAAAAGCCAAACCAAGCCACACCAAGGCCTGATTACAAACTCATTGGAAGGTGCTCACTATTGCAGTACAAAGGTTGTGGTTTGAATCATGTCACCATTAAAAGGAATCAGTAAAATATTTCATGATAATAAAGATAATAATAGATAAATTCTACAAGTCCAAACCACAGAATCATGAGAGAAATTCTTTTCATTAGCCTGTGTGATTTGCATTAATCACAACCATTAGACTTCTGTCTGACAAGAATAGCACTCAAAGACAAGCACTTTGTTAAAATGAACCCAGTGTGCTAGCCTTAGGTAAGCACCCAAAATAAATGAATTAGTGCTTCATGGAAGCAAATAAACAACTCAGACCTCTGCATCTCCTAAGAACAAGTCATCTATCTCTTCTGCAGTTTCCATCCAATTAACCTGAAGAGGAACATAAACACATATATTACATTTTTTAGTGAGGGGGTTCAAAATTATTGTAAAATGAGGTAGCCACATACAGGATTAACTAACACTGGAATGGAACCATCAAAATCTTTGGTATACTGCTCCTCAGACACAATGAATGCACGTTTACCAGCCGCCTTTACTATGGACTACACAAGTAAACAAAGATAAAATTGTTATCCAGGTTTTTTTTTTTTAAATAATTCATTGTCCACCTTTTTCAGACACAAAAATCAAACTATCTCAACTTTAGAAGGATATAGAGATTTTTAAAATTGACTACCATTTTGATGAATAAAACCATTTAAACTTGATACAGAATCAAGAAACATGAAGGATATTTTGCAAAGGCCGTTCTCAATTGTCTTTGGGAGACAGGGAGATGCCAAGGCCCACAACTCAATCAGGTCCACATCTAAATTTTCCCAGAGATTTACGTTGACTTTGGATAGTTGATTTGAAATCTTCCACATTCTTCACCCCACTCAAAAGAAAAAAAAATCTTCCAGTGCCTTCATGCAGATGTTTCCAATAGATGATAAGTGACCTACTGTTTATCAGGGCAGGGCATGTCCAAGATCCAGGACATTGATGAATGAGACCCACACGTGAGTACCATAATGATGCCGAGGAAATTGAGAAATCTTTGTTAAAACAACCTTAGGAAGGTCATTAAAAGTTTCAGCTGATTAATGTACGCAATTTATGTCCTATTTTTTCTGCATTAAACATGTTATTTCTATAAAAACATTATCTCCATAAAAAGCTTGTACCCTATGACCCTAGAGAACGTAAGTTAATAAATACAGATAAAAGCATAATAATTCACCTTTTCTTTAAGTATGGATTCACAACCCTCCAATTTCTGGCGACCAATGACAGCATTTAGTGTCCCCTCTTCTATGACATCAGCATCATCAAAGGCAAAATCAATCTACAATTAATATATAGAAAAATCTACATTCAGTATGTCTGAAATCGTGTGAAGTACAGTGTTTAAAAGTGCTGCATCAAAATTGGGATGCTCCTCAACATAGAATCTAGAACATGTAATAATCACAAACCCTAACACAAATAGAATCAATTTATTTGACTATAAGAATTTGTGCACACTTGAGAACTATCTGCATAATGATTTAGTGGAATGCCCGCTTTCGCTGCTTCACTTGCACTAGAAACAGATCTGGAGCAAGTCATTGCAACTTAAAAACAAATCCATCAGCAAGAGAAAAAATTGAACTGCAACAACTAAAGAAACCAGTCATAATATCTAAAAGAAATAAAAAGGGTTGACAGATACATGAAATCATATTAGCAAAAGTCGATGAATTAAAGGCAAGCAATGGAAACCAGGATGATCTAAAGGTATCATTTTTTCCACTTTGTCTCCTACTTGATATGCGATAGTTCATATGTCATTTGCAGATCATCCACAACAAAACAGCTAGTATCCCAGCTATATCCAACCAACCATCAGGGTACTATAGAATATCTATGAAATTACCAAGAAAAAAAAAAAACCTTGTATTAAACACAATTAAGGAGTGTCGAATACTGAGGAAGTGAGAATGTATTTGTAAAATTCTAGTAAACTATTGACTATTGGCATTTGGAAAGTTTCAAAGAGTATGAAATCAGATAACACAAAGGAAACTATGAAGTATGTATGCAATATTATGTTCTCATAGAAAGCAATAGCAGATGGGTCCTCTTAAATCTAACACTGATAGTATGCGCATTTAAGGTTTAAGGAGAAATGCTGCACTATAATTTTAGGTATAAAATGCAGAAAACAGACGTCCACCCACTGCAGTTTATGGTCTTCATGCATCGCAAATGTAGCACCTATTCAGATAAGTGTTGATTCATCCCACTTAGTATAATAGAATGTTTCTTAATTTAGTGGGTAAGATGATGGTATGGGACCTGTAACGTGAAAGTTGTGATAGAGAATACTATGCAAATAAGCTATGAAGTATAACTACGAAGATAATACACGAAATGTGATGGTGCAGGAAAGACAAATAGAAAGCTTGGTATTAGCAATAATTCAACAAAAGGAGAAGGAAGCTGAATAGGCTCACGTTGGTACTCCTACTATATCTTTTAAAGATCCTTCTCGCAGTTGTTGGCCCAAATACCGTATCACCATCCCTGAAGCACAGCCAGATCCTAATCCGAGCACCATGCCACTTTTAATGTAAGTGTCCACCTAGAAGACTCACCAAATTTACAAATTATGGAACATTCTGTGGATTGAAGAAAACAAAATAATTATCTCAATCGAATAGAAGAGGAGATGAGTTCCATTCACATCACAAAGAGCTATGGTGGGGAGAAATCAGGCTTCTCCTTGGCTAGAGAGAAATCCTAATTGGCACTTGCAGCTATCTAATTTTCTATGTGAGAGAAAGGATTAAGCTGCAAGCTATTCCAATTCAAAGAGGTAATGGATGCTGAAGAAATGAAGTTTACTGTATAATGGGCTTCGCCATATCTAGATGATAGCAATTTTCTTCCTACCATTTTCCTTTCACATACCAGGGGCAATTGAACGATATTAAACAACATAAAGAATGTAAATTTAAATAAAAAAAAACTAAAACTAAAACTAAACAAGAATGCAAAAGGATAGTGATCAGCCACATACCAGCAAAAGGAATTGTTACAGTGCAATGGGTTAGAAAGGTTTTTCCTTGGATATGCTGCGGACCAGAAATCAGCTTGTTCAAATGATTTGGAGTACAGTTTTCAAGGGCAGAAAAAGCAAACTTAGAAGGGTGCAGTTTTATCAAATTTTAGTCCAAGGATGAGTCTCAGGTTTGAGAAGCAATTCAGAAGGGAAGTGAGGAAAGAGGCACGCTCACCCCTCGTCGGGTTCCTGATTGAACATTTATACAAATGCATAATCCAGAAAACTGTTATTCCCAGGAAATAGATGCCATCAAAAGATCTAGAGCTGTGCATAGTAAGATTTGAAGTGCTTGTGGTGGAATTTTAATACAATTAACTATTCAAGTTTTTGGATAGTTGTGGGGATGAAACACAATGAAACATGGAACCTTAGAAACCGATACACTAGCACATCCAGCATCGATAAAGATGGATATGATATGGAAATTTATTGTTGACAATGTTTAGATCATAAATATATATTGTGAAGATAACATGATACATTAGCAGAATTAAATTAGTCATTGAAATGCCAGTAAATGAATACTGTTAACTGCTTATTTTTGCAGCTACACACTTGCAGATTTGAGTTCCATGCGTGTCAAATGAGCAGTCGACACATTAAAAATAATTTGTCAAATCTATGAGTATCAATTCAGATAAACAGAGAAAAAAACATTAATTGCATACCGTAAGCTTGGCTGCTTCTATAAGGCGAGAGAGATCTGAGTTCGATCCACTAGCTGCTGCCGTTGTACTTGTCCAGCGTTTCCTTCTTTCTGCTCCATAGACTCTCTTTCCAGGATTCCATAAAGTTTTCCTTTGGTTTCCCAGAAATTTCAGACATTGGGAGTTGCAGAGGACTGCCAACACCATAACTCTCTTCTCTCTCACTCGCTCTCTCGCTCGCTCGTCGCTTGCCAAAGGAAGAGGATTTTGCTACGGATAACAAGATTTTTAATTTTAAAAATTTTGTTAATAAAAATTATATATCATTTATTGATAAAGAACAAGGGACTTAAATTTAAGAATTTTTCCAAATACCAAACAAAAAGATTCAACTTTTTTCAACAAATCTAAACTAGTAAAATGCCCATGTCATTCATAGGATGAAGGTTAACCAAGATAAACAGCATGGAAATTTTGAGAGTTATAATTTTTTAAAATATATAAAATTGAGCCTATACTATAATAAATCTTTAATTAAAATATTGGCTATTTCAACCCAATTCAGTTAATCCAACTTCTTTTACTTTTTCCAAATAATGATTAAAAATGATATTTTAAAACTTTAAACCAAAATATAATCCTTTCTTGGTTTTTCAGTATTTCTATATTTAGATATCTAATACCCTTTTCGAAACAAAAAGTTCAGCTTAAATTTCAAATATTGAACAAATTTATTTCGGTAGATTATTTATTTGTTTAAAAAACTTAGCTTCCTTGCCAAAGTTTGAGAAATGATTAAAAATCCTTCTCTAAAGAAAAAAAAATCTTAATTTTTCTACTAAATAAAAATACATACTATATAGTTTACATTTTAAAATCTAAAAATATAAATTTTTGAACACTTAAATCATAAAATACCCATTTGTTAACTTATCACAAAAAAAGATGGAAAAAAAATAATCCGACCTGCCGGATTCGAACCAGCGACCTAAGGATTATCTGCTTGGCAACTACAGTCCTCCGCTCTACCAACTGAGCTAAGGTCGGCTTGTTAATAACAATCAAATAAATTAATATAATATATATTTTACAGTTCCATACCTCTCACACTTTGGACTTCAAAGATGGATAGCATTAGAACGTTGACTAATAAATCTAAGTATAATATATAAATTTATTATTTCGTTTGAAGATGTTAAAATATAAAATAAGACTCAAGTTTTACTGTATATGAGAACAATATCTTTTAACCTAAATTGTACAATATACATAGATTTTTGTTGTTATTAAGGTAAAATCATTCAATGATGAATCTATCTGAAAAACAAGCGCAGATAGATGATACATGGATTAGAAATTATTATATGAATCCTACAAAAACTAAAACAACATTAAAACAATTGCAATTACCTAACGATGATATGAAAATTATGGAATTATAATGAGATATATAATGTAAAATCCATTGATCCTAACATATTCATGAAAATCACCATATTAAACAAAATTAAAAAGAATATAGTTTTAAAACATAGAATTTATTAAAAATCATAAACAAAAGAAGAAAATATGCAACTCGAACTTTTTAAAGGGTCTATTATAGATGATAAATAAATGAATTTTACTTGTTAAATTTTTAAATCTAAATATTGTTTTCTTTTAGATGGTTACGTGTGGAAAACCGCGGATACCCAGCATAAAACTTCGGATTAACCCATTATCTGTAGAGCACACCAAAGCTAGGCCATTATATCTAAATATAATTAAAGCTATCTTCATAGTTAGGATGAAACCTGAAAAGTAAGGTTCACTTAATTTATTAAGAATTTGTCGTCAAGGGCAATTTCTCATAGAGCTCACACTGAATCTCACTGTCATACATAAAGAAGAGAAAACACAGAAATATTACAGTAGCAACCAACACCATTACACAAGCTCAAGTGCAGCTGCAGCACAAAGGAAGATCAGAAAACGTCTTCACTGGCCTCTATTAGTGTTTGTGTTGGTGGTGGTGGTGGTTTTGGCAGCTGCATCTTCTCTATCATTCCCGGCAGTTGATGATGGTTGGTGATGATTGTGGGGATCAGATATTCGATGAGCGCCGGAGAAGAGATCCACCGGTTCAGAGTCTGCTATTTTACCACTTTCAATCGGAGTTCCGCCCTTGTACGCCACCCTCAGTGTCTCGTCTTCTGATAATTTGGCTTGAGCAGTTCCATACTTTATATCATCCTTGCTGCGTGCCATCTCTCTCTCTCTCTCTCTGAAATTGCTCCTGCTACAAAGTGTTTGGAGTAGAGGGCTATTGGTTGGTGGCTTTATTGTTGTTATGTGATTTTATATATACAGAGAGTAGAGAGTAAGAGAGGCAAAGGTAGGTGACATTTGTATATGCTCTGCTTGTTGAGTTGTGAGAAAATGGTGACACGATTCTCTTACGAAAATGCGTGGCGAGCATGCAAAGGTGAATGAGTGGTGGTTTGGAGGTAATGAGCAATGGGCCACCGAGTCATTGCCCAACAATTGTAGAGGTACTAATTTGGCGAGGCTTAATTTAATGTTGGGGTCGTTGTGAACAAGTTCTACTGTATTAGAAGCGTAAAGAATGATTTAGAGGTTTATAAAGAATTTAAATTACTCCACCTAACATGTTAGTTTTTGGAGTTAGAAGTCGAAATTCTAACAACTGGTATTAAAGTCAGGTCTCAGACTAGTCTTTTGGACTCAAACCCTAGGTCCTAACAAGTTATATCAAAAAAAATTCCAAGCAAACGGCATGACCGACGTCGCTTTCTCTGTCGAAGGGCCTCTTTCGAGAGAGGTTTTTTTGGAGATCTAAAAATTTATAAAGGACTTACGTCACTCCACCTAACAATCTATTCTTTTGTAGTGAAAGCCCAAGTCCTAACACTTAAATCATCTTATTCGATTTAAAATACAGATCAATCAATATTTTAGATCGATTGAGTTATTTAAATTACATATTGTTATTATTTAATTATTTTTTATTTTTTAATAGTGAAGATTTGTTTTATAAATATTTTTTTATTTGAAATATATCAATATAATGTGTATAAATTAAATTATCTATTTAATTATAGAGATTAATGCAAGATCCAATTTAACTCCCATTTGAGGATGCCTTAACTATCTATTCAGGACAATCCCCTGTATCAAAACTCATTTAACGAGTGTGAAAATGGATAGCTTAAATATCTCACTCAGGGCCAACTCTATCAATAGAATAGGTGATTGTCTAAGGCCCTTAAAAATAGGTTGAAAGTTTTAAAAATAAAAAAAATACTAATTAGAGTAGAGCCCACCTTAATAGTTTGCCTAACTCCCCTGATATTTCAGACATATCAGGGCCGATCAATCGTCTCTTTCCCGACTGTATTCATCTCTTTCTCTTCAATCGGTTTGCAGCTTTAACCCTTTAGTTCAGAGTTTTTCAAGTGCTCTAATCCACCATTTCAACAATTGGTCTATTGAAATATTCAATTTTTCATTTGTGTAAAGTTTTTATGAATTTTTTGAAAAAGAACTTTATTTATTAAGGTATTAGCCTTTAAACATCTGTGATGAATATTTCATCAAATTTGAGTTATTGTTGGAGAATAAAATTTATATAATATGAATGAATTATTTAAGATGTTAATATAATGTTTAAATATTACTATCTTATTCATGTTTTAAAGATAGACAATTTCGACACATATATGCATATGTCACATTCTTTATTTTTAAAATTTTATTTTCATTCTTTTCAACAATTTCCATATAAATTCTTTTTTCTTATGTTTAAGACTATTTCTCTAAAATATAATCATTTTATGATTAAATTTAATCTTAATTTTAATTATGATGTCTAGAATGACAGAAATACATATAAATAAAATCCACCTTTTTTAAGAAAAAAAAAAAGCAAAGGATATAAAATGATCATATTAGACAGACATCATACTGTATCTGTGTATCATTATATTCTATCTTATATCAAGAGAGAGATACGAAGAAGAAAGTGAAGATTTTTAAATTTTATAAAATATATTTTAAAAGATAATAAAGTGAAACTGCTGTTGACAAGATTGCTCCTATTTGATGTGAAGATAAGCTAAGTTTTTATTTTATTTTTAAGATAATTGATTTAGAAAAAAAAGGATAAAGTGATATTTTATTTTCTTAAATAAAGTGGTCAACCAAGTCAAACGAATCTCAAGCAAGGTAAAATATTCAAAACCACATATTTTCATATCACAAGTAGAAAACTGCAACAAACAACTAAAAATTTTAAATAACAAAATAAAAATTGAAATAATCTTCTTCACTCCCTATCTTTTCAGCCTAATCGTGTTCAAAAAGTCTTATCTTTTCAGAATTAATAGTTATAAAATGTGAGTAATACATAACGTTGAATGAATTGAAATACACAATATGAACTCTTTTAGAAATTTAGACTTAGAAAGAGATGCTCGATCAGCCAAAAAGTTGAATCAAGTGGCCTTTGAAATTTAATATTTTAATATAATATTTATCAAACAAGAATTCTCTACATATTTTAGAATACAATAATACAATATTTTTTCTCTATGATACATGATACGAACAGAACAGATGTGATATTTATTGACTAAAACTTCAGATTACCCAAATTTCTAAAACTTATTTCATTTGAAAAGCAAAAATATAAATCATTATCTTATGTTATAAAGAAATCTTTCCCGATGTTTGATTTTTAACTCTATTTGAGCATCCGAGATTCTCAGATTTATATTTTCTTTGTTTTGAAAACTTCCTTTCTTGAATTAGTGAAACTTACCCTGTGTAAGTAGGCCCCAAACCATATAAAAATTGTATATGCTTGTGTGAATGTTTGATTGTTTTTGTTGCTGTTTAGAATTCAATTTTACTACAACAAAGGTCAGTCTAATTTGATTTTTGTAAAATATAAAGGGATCGACGAATAGAAACAGAAGCCTTTGAGAGAGAGTAGCAGAGTAGGTGGTGAGAGACGCTGCAACTTAGACTCTTATCTTGTTTAAAACAAGATTAAATTATAACATAGCAAAATCTTACAACATCATTTGATCCAAATAAACTTATATTTAGAATAAACATCTCTTTGTCTGTTCAAACCATCCATAGAGTCAAGGTAACCCTTCATTGCAATAAAGTGCTCCCCAGATTTATTCAGAGCCTATTCTCAAACAAGATTTCTTTCCTCCATTCCCAAACTTTCGCACTGTCATAAACTAGAACAGAAACCCACGAGATTGCAATACCAACCGAGCAAGACAAACGCTTTCATTGGCCTTGACTAGCGGTGGTGGTGGTGTCAGTATTGGCAACTGGGTCATCTTTGTTATCTACAGTAGTTGATAATGGTTGATAAGGATTGGAGTGGGATATAGGTGGAGACCCAGAATAGGGATCAACTGGTTTAAAATCAGGAGCTGCGTTGCCACCTCCAGTGGGATTACCAACCTTGTACTTCACCCTCACTGCGTCAACTTGTGTGAATTTCCCTTCAGCAGCTGCATACTTCATCTCATCTTGGCTATGTGCCATCTCTCTCTCTCTCTGTCAGAAATCAGAATCCTTCCACTCTAATTTATCTTTCTTTTTCCTCTTGGATATGGTGTGGTTGATTCGTGGCTTTTTGTTCTATATATATATATATATGGGGAAGACAAGTGGCATTTGTCCAAGACACACTGAGTAGGTGTTTCTTCCCTGTTACCCATAACGGCGACACGACGACACTACTTCAGGTGAACCATCCTCATCTAGAACATCTAAAATTTTACATTGTCGGTGTTGGAGATTCAGGCAAAAAGTCCCAGTCTAGTGTATGCTGATTGAATTTTTTTTAAAAAAAATCTTATAAATTATTAAAAGATAAGAATTTATTATAGATCATCAAAAATAAAAAAAATTATATGAATTAGAGTAATGGTTAAAAATCCACTTCAAAATATAAGAATCGTGAATTTAATTCTTACTCTACTTCAGAGAATCATTTGTGATAGAGTTTTTTGGTATATAAACACAGAAACTTATATATGTCTTGAAGATTAATAAAATACTCTAAAAGACTTAAAAACTTTAATCATAAAATAAATAAATAAGAATTTAATTCAAGTATTTAAAGGAGTCCCTTGGGGTGATATACTATTTCTTTCAAAAAAAATAATATGATGTTTTAGGCCTTTTATCGCTAGAAGATCTTAGATAATTATTTTTTGAATTTATTTTAGTTTTTGACTGTAAAAGAGATAGGATAGTATATTGAAAAAGCTTTTGACTAGGTTGAATTAGATTTATGTTAGTTTTAAGTATATCAACAACTAAAAACTGAATTTTAAATAAATCAGTTAATTGAAACTAATTTATTAAATTTAATTATAAATAATATTTGAATTTTGTTTAAGCTCAAAAATTTAACTTATAAAAACCATTTCTCAACTTAATCTAACTCAGATGGGAAAGAGAAAATACCTTCCTACAGTCTAACCAAAATCCTTGTCAATTCTTTCAATTTCCAGAGGTGATAATATCGGCTGTATCAGCCGATATGTATCAGATTTAAAGGGTTGATATATATTGGCCGTACGAAAATAATATTGGCCGATATGGTCGATATCTCGGTGATATATCGGACCGATATCGGCCGATATTATATAAAAACGTTATTAATTAAAAAAATATAAAAAAAATGATATCAGTTCAGAAATTGAAAAAATACAGCGTATCGGTCAATATTATTTAATATCTATCTTTAGATTTAAAAAAAAAAAATTGAGTCACAAGCAAATTTAGCGATTTTTTAGAGAGGGAATCGAATTCAAAAGAAAAGGAAATAAGCAAGAAATCAACAAAAATAATAAGGAAAGAAAAAGAATGGAAGTCTATATCACCAGCCGAATGGAATCCAATAAAAAACGAAAACTATGTGACTAATTTCTAGGCTTAATATAGCTGTCTCTACTCTCTATTGCATATCAAAAGTCAAAACGGTGAATATAATTTAACAAAAATCACGGAGAATAATGGGAAGATAAGAAGAATAAGAATGGAAGTAAAAAGATGGAAAGGTCCAACAACAAGAATAAAGGGAAGGGAGCCTGTATTATGGTAAGGTGCAAATATCGATCGATATATATCGATTTTTTTAAATCAAGTAATACGTATCGACCGTACATACCGAATATCGGTCCAAATATCGGCCGATATTTATAAATATCGATATTTAATTTATTTAATTTTTTAAAACACCGATACGGTTTTTCACGGTTTTTACACAGTTTTTCGTGGTTTTTCGCGGTTTTCCGCGGTTTAGGGTTTACGGTTCTCACGGGTGCTCACCGTTTTTTGCGGTTTTTCACGGTTCGTAACGGTTCGTCGCGGTTTTTCACGGTTCCGATATCGGAGGAGAGAGAAAATGCCGATATCGGTATGAGAGATAAAATTATCGGCCGAAATATCGTCCATATCGCATATCGGCCAATATTTACATATCGGCCGAGCGGATTTTTGAGTTCCTGGTATTACCATTTTAAGAGAAGCAAACAGGAAAAGGAAGAAATCAACCAGCGTTTGAAGAAGGTCAGGTCCCATAAGATGCGTTGGTTATCAGTTTTATTAATTAATTTTTAATTTCTAAATTTTATAACTTAAAAATAACACTCATTAATTAAGTCAAGAAATTATCAAAATATTTCTACACTTTCTTTTGTTATTTTTCTACAACTTTTTGTAATTTTTCATCATTTTATTAATAATTTTGGAAATTCTCAATGTCGTAACTTCAAAATAACATTTAAACATGTAAATGACCGATATTTAATGAAAAAATTACATAGCCAATAAGCCCATAATCTTCTAAATTTCCTATAATTTTTTGAATTTTTTTGAAAAATTAAATTGGATGAGAGAGAATGATATTGACAGATCTCATTAAAAAATGATATTTAAACCCCTGATTACTTTCTAGAAAAATAAATCTACCAAAATCTGAATCAGTAGCTATTATTGGAAATCTTTCCACCGGCAGCTCAAGGTTCATCTAACCTTTTTAAAGAACTTAGAATTGACCAACTCTTTACAAAGTCTCTATTAAGATATATTAAATTATATGTAAATTATATTTAATATTATAATTAATTATAAAAGATTTAAAGAGATTATGTATCTCTCTCAACAAAAAATTAAGATCTTCAAGTATCTCTATATCAGGGATGGGATAGAAATCTCAGTAAATATCAGCTGATAAATTTTTCTCTCCTATTTTTTTTTAAAAAACCACTAATGTCGATCGATATCGACAATATATATCGGTTATCAGCTGATATTACATGTATCAACTGACACATATTATATCGACCGACGTATAAAAGTTTAAAAAACCAATATTTCTAGAACAAAGTCGAGTTGAGTCGTTTGCAATCTTGACCAAGAAACTAAATGTTGGTTCTATAACTTACTTTATTCTTTCTAATTACAATCCTTCTTGAGTGATTTTTCACTTAATCTATTCTCACTCCAATGTCGTCTCATCTTTGACCCGATCCTTCCCTTTGCATCATGTTGGTCACTAGTTTATTGAATTTTTTTAAAGAATTATTAAAATATTTTTCTTTAACTCAAACAAAATCAAATTACAATTGAATTCAAAATGAAGAACATCATACTTCTCCTGAAATAATAGGTTCACCCTATCCCTAATACATCACATTCATAATATCTAAATATGGCTTTGGATTACGGCTCCTTCTAAATTCTACGGCTGAGATCTGTAAGGCATACACACATGGACGGTGGATTAAGCGCCCGTCACTAAACTCGGTCACGAATTAGCACAGAACTACGGCAGTACGGCCCATTGAGAGTAGAAGATGAGAAGAGCTGCGGATGAGGCTGCTGTGGACTCTTTCCTGCCACTCCTCTTCCCACACACATGATTCAACTCAACAACGTATGCTCTCTCTCTCTCTCTCTCTCCATTTCTCTTGTTTATGTTCTTGAATTTCTGAACCTGCTCTTCTCACGCTAAAAGCACCCAAAATTAATTTCCCAAAATCTCCAAATCTGCATACTATTTCTATCGAATTCCTGAATGCCTCCATTGTTTTTTGCATAGAAACCAAAACCCACATCTAAAATCACACCCCTCTGTGAAAAGAAGAAGGAAACAACATAAGAATCCCATTTCATGGCATCTATTTTTCATACTCTCTCTCTTATCCCAAACCCAACAAGCTCAGACACTCCAAGAAGCAAATCTTTCTTCTAACACAAACTCTCTCTTCCCAGAGGCTCTTCTAAGGTTCTAGCAACTGCCCAGGTCACAGTACCCCCAAAAGACGGGGTTTTCACACTGCCAAACTGGAAAAATGGCAAAAGTGACCAAAGGACCAAAGAACTCAAACTCCATGATGCATTCCTTTATTTGGAGTACATGATTGGGAAAGGCCACAAACCACACATGCCTCAATGCAATCAGCTCTTGTATGATCTCTGCAAGTTCAACAAAGTTAGAAAAGCTATTAGAGTAATGGAGATGTTGGTCAGCTCTGGCAATATTCCTGATGCATCTTGTTATGCCCACTTAGTGAATCAGCTCTGCAAGAGAGGCAATGTTGGGTATGCAATGCAATTGGTTGAAAAAATGGAAAATTTTGGTTGCCCGCCCACGACCATCACGTATAATTCCCTTATTAGGGGCCTCTGTATGCATGGAAACTTGCATCAGAGCTTGCAGTTATTGGACAGGTTGATGCAAAAGGGGTTGAAGCCAAATGCGTTTACATATTCATTTTTGCTAGAAGCTGCATATAAAGAAAGAGGGGTCGATGAGGCAATGAGACTGTTGGATGAGATTATGGCAAAGGGTGGGAAGCCGAATCTTGTTAGTTACAATGTTTTGCTAACTGGGTTGTGCAAGGAAGGAAGAATGGAGGAGGCAATTGCATTCTTTAGGAGCTTTCCATTGAAGGGTTTTAATCCAAATGTTGTGAGTTATAACATCTTGTTGAGAAGCTTGTGCTATGAGGGGCAATGGGATGATGCAGAAGAGTTCTTGGCTGAGATGAGTAGTAGGGATTGTGCACCGACAGTGATTACGTACAACATCTTGATTGGTTCTCTTGCACTACATGGTCGGACTGGCCATGCTCTTGAAATACTGGATGAGATGGAGAGGCACCAGTTTAGGCCCAATGCAGCGAGTTATAATCCAATAATTTCTAGGTTTTGCAAGGAGGGTAGGGTGGATCTTGTGATGCGTTGTCTTGACAAGATGGCGTACAAGCATTGTACACCAAATGAGGGGACTTATAACGCAATTGCGGCGCTTTGTGCGGAAGGGAAGGTGAATGATGCCTTCTCCATTCTGCAGAACTTAGGCAATAAACAGAATTCATCGATGCATGAGTTCTACAAGAACGTCATCTCAAGCTTATGTAGGAAGGGTAATACATTGGCAGCATTTCAGCTTTTATATGAAATGACTAGGAATGGTTTTACACCAGATTCATACACCATTTCATCATTGATTAGAGGATTGTGTATGGAAGGAATGTTAGATGAAGCTTTAGAGATTTTTAATGTGATGGAAGAGAATGAATATAGGCCTGATATTGATAATTACAATGCACTTATTCTTGGGCTGTGTAAAGCTCAACGAACTGATATCTCTGTGGATGTTTTCCAAATGATGCTTGTGAAAGGGTATGTGCCCAATGAAACAACATACACCATTTTAGTGGAAGGGATTGCACATGAGGAAGAAATAGAAATGGCAAGCGAGGTTCTTAGAGAATTGCATTCGAGACGTGTTTTGAGTCAGAATACTGCTGAACGGCTGGCGATGCAGTATGATTTGGAATAGAAACTTGGCTGATTGTAGAAACATGGTTGATGGTTGATGTCAAATTTTGAAGATTTAGGAAAATGAATTATGTGTGCTTCAAATCCAAAGGGAATCAAAATGAACAAGGGCTGTTCATCAACATCCATGTGATTGCAGAACTACTAGCCTGTTTTTTGGATCTTGTGAGGCATCTGCCGATGTGGATATGATTCTTGGGATCATCGAAGCTCACTTCAGCCTTGACCTTGTGAATGTTGGGAACAAAAAGACTTTGACACCAAGATCATTTTGATATTTAAGCTTACTTCTTTTGCTAATATGCTTTCCATTAAATGACGTTCAATTATGAGTTGTTGTACCTAATTGTTTCACTGTAATTGGAGTATTAGTATTCTGCAATCCTGAGCCGACAAAATTCCAATTGAAAGGGATGAGCAGATTTGATTTGTCCATTTTTAGCATTCAAACTCCAATTCATTTTTAAAGGAAAAATATTAATAAAAGTAAAACAATCATTAAATGAAAGAGTGGTGCTTATTCTTTGTTTTAAACCTTAAAGGTATCCATATATTCAACTTGCCCATGCTCTCTATTTTCCTTTTGTTCATATTCCCTGTTTTCCTCCTTTTTTAAAAGAACAACTTCATCATATTCAATTATTCATTCTGCTTCTTATATTTGACAATCTTATTCTTCTTGTCAATTTGGTTATCAGCTGAAAAACAGGAAAGGGGTTAAACTAAAATGGTTTTGACCATGAAATTTAGGTTGATTTACAATGCAGAAGATTCTTTTAAAAAAAATCATGAAAATAAAAGTCATGAATGTATCATTCCAAAGTTCTTGCCTCTTACCTCACACGAAGTGGTTCAACTGGCGGGCATACACTCAGGAATCAGAGAGCCCAAGTTCAAGTCCTGTAGTCACCCGTTACCCATGGCTTAGAAGGGGCTACACGTGCATCTGGAGTTTTATCCAATGCCCTCGTACTCGGGGGAGAGTGGTGGTCTTGGGGTTCTTTTATCATAAAAAAAAAAAAGAGTTGCCACTTATGAATGAGATCATGGTTGTGCAGGAATAAGATTAGAATGGGTTTCTCTACAGTATCAAAATATCTGAGCAACTTTTGTGGCAGTTAGTATCATGTTGAGGGCTGCAGCTTTCAGTGTATACTGTACCTTTCATTCGAGTATCTGGGAAGTACCAATTGTTCAATGCCAGGTTTCTCCAAAGGGCCTTTTCCATGATATCTACGTCTGGTATAAGAGGTTTCTAAGCTTTCTGAAAGCTCGCATCTTCTCTATTAATGACATTTTCCATGTATGTCTGCATTTACCAGTGAATAAGTTACATAAACATTTGAGTTGGATGTAGAATTTGTGCTTAAATGTAGGAAGCAGGGGAAGTTTTGAAACTCTTGGTGTAGAATCTCAAGCCAATCTGAAAAAACAAATTCTACCACCAGCCTTTAGATATTTAAGCTTACTTCTTTTGCTAATATGCTTTCTATTAAACTCCTGGGATCAACAGAGAAAGGGTCTTACTACCACCAGCCTTTAGACGTATGATCCCCTGTTAAAGAATTTTTCTTTTTTTTCCTCTTTTTTTTTTCCTTTTTTTGGGAGATGGTACAGCTTTGAAATTATTCAGGGGTGGAGGGAGAGTTAAATGCTGGAAGATGTATAAAGGCTACAGACTTCAAAATTCTATACAAGCGCCTGTTAAGAAGTTTAAAATAATATCATTCTCTCTGGATTATAAGTTATCTATATGCGTACATGTTAAATATGAACTTGAAATAAATTGTATTCACTGGAAATATACTTAGCTTGAGAATATGTATAGCTTGGACAGTCTCAATTTTTGTGGCCCAGGGCTTCAGATTGATGATCCAAACCATTTATATGGTTTCCTCCTTGAATGGCCGGCCATATCCCAGTAAGGAATAAGCATTCAATTTTAGACCAGCACATAGATGGTAAGAAGAAAATTATGGCAACATTCCTACATCAGCTGAATGAAGCACACCTAATATTGATATTCTTAGAACTTCCGGTTTAAGACGATACAAGTTTTTTCTTTCCTCAACATGAGACTAAATTTTATAGTACATGTTCAACGATATAATTAGAACCTAAACATAATGTTATTAATGCAATGGAGATTAGAGCATATCTCCGAGTCTAATGATAAAAAGAGGTTCAACCTCTACTGTCCATACTCGCCGATCTTAACGCCGATTTAACCCCCCTAGGTTTATCAGCCAATCGTACAAGCTACCTGAGTTTTATATGTTCCCACTTCCCACGCATATAACGATTGGATCTATCTACGAAAGACCTAACATCATTCTTCTGTTTTTCCTTTCTCCACTTATGAAAAATATGCTTGAAAATGTCTAGCCAGTAGTAGACTAGTACTCATCTCCTGGAGCAAAGTGATTTAATTCGTCCATTTCCTTTTCATGTTCTCTTTGCCATCTCCCAACATTTTGAGTTCAACATTCATACATAGGTTGCCCCGAATACGATTTTGCTGATTTGTATCAGAGATAAACCACACCAAAAACTCACGATAACAAGGCTTTAGCCTGTAATTTGCTGTTTCAACGTGAATTGCAGCTTAAATATTAGTGGCAGATGAATAAATTAAAAACATTCTGCAATGCTTGCATACCAATCTTGTAATTAATCAGACTAAAGGTCTCAAAAGAAAAAGTCAAAATCATTACAGAACTACTGCCATAAAAGTCACAAACATATCCTTGCCATTCAGGCAACCTAATAATGATCGGCTCAAAGTCATAAGCCAATTATATATCCAACTACTTTGATCTCTGCCTCATCTTTCGGCGCTTCCTCTTGAGCCGCCTCATTCGCTTCTTCTTCCACTGCAAAAATCACCAAAAGAATCGTAACATTTCAGGGCAACAGAAAAAAAACAACATAAAGAATCCAATCCGACCACATCAATGTTAGTTTTTAATGTAATGGGATGAAACAAAGCTGATATGTTGTCCACACTGTTTGAGGTAAGGGAACATGAGAGATCTTTATGTTTTTTTTTTTTTTTGTTTTACTTTCAGTTGAAAAAGTAAATCTTTTCAAAGATTGCCATACTAGAGAACATCTTCTAGGTGCACGATCATTGCAGGCAACAGCACTTTTCATTTAAGCAACAACTACTAAGTGTCTAACAAAATTTACTCAGGCGGAAAGGCAATTTTTCCGACCAAGAAGATTAAAAATCCGTCTCTTATAATTGCCTTAGCACATGCTAACCTGAGACCTGGAACCAACCCTAAACACATTTCACATGGCCGCCTTCTACTAGTGAAATTAGGCAAAAGTGCAAAACTATTGATTCATCCAATACTTCATACAAAGGCCGGTTGGCTGGCCCCAAACAGCATGGTAAGACCTGGTTATATAAATAATAACTTTAAAAATATGTTGGGCACCCATGATGATTTGAGTTCTTAGGTGTAAAGCCAATCCCAGAATAACATCGACAGCTGTATATCTTTGGGACCCACAAGCTTACAATCACCTAAAATACTTATTGTGTGCCTTGATGAATTTATATGACACAACATACAAGGGTAATGATTTTTGCACCATGAGTTTTTCTCATATGCACCAAACATAAAGAAAATTTCAATTTTGCCCCTACTTTCAAGAAAGAGGAAAAAAGAGGAAAAAAAGTAAGGGCAAAATTGAAATTTCCTTTAAAGTTTGGTGCACCATAAGTTTTGTCCAACATACAAATACAAGAAGAAGATCAATTCTATTATGACCCTAAGTTGGAATTATTATATGTCCATAGTTTTTTTAGCAACAAATATTGTATATCTATAGTTGGCATACTATATATCCAGTGCTATGCCATGAAGTGGAGTCAGTTGTGTCAAGTGTTGTGGGACCGATATGTCATTATTGTTATGGGATTCTCCACTTTCGAGACAACTCATTGTATCTCCACTTAGAGACAACTAAATGGATGGAAGGTCTCACAATGAGTTGTCTCCAAAGTGGAGGATCCCACAACAATAATGACATGTGAGTCCCACAACAGTATATCCAACAACCCTCCCCCTCGAGTTGGTTTGAAGATATTGAGCAATCCCAGCTTGCACACAAAACATGATGAAGTTGAGTCCAAGAAGTTGCCTTAGTAAGCATGTCCGCAACTTAAAAGTCTCTGGAGAAAAGGACGGAGAATCCGCTACAGAAGTCCTCAGAGAGCTGGAGATGAATAGTAACTCTGGCAAGGAACAGTAAAACGGCAGAAAATCCTCTTTAAAGCAAATAGAAGAAGATGAAGATCCCCAATAGAGGTCCTCAAAGATCTGGAGACGACGAAGTCCAATAGAAATAGTAACTCCGGCGAAGACACAGTAAAACGGAAGAAAATCCTCTTTAAAGCGAAAAGAATAATATGAAGATCCGCAACAAAGGTCCTCAAAGATCTAGAGACGACGAAGTCCAGAGGGAATAGTAACTCCGACGATGAATATCAACTCCGACGAAGACACAGTAAAACGGAAGAAAATCCTCTTTAAAGTGAAAAGAAGAATATGAAGATCCACAACAGAGGTCCTCAGAGATCCGGAGACGTCGAAGTCGAACTCCGACGAGGACATGGTAAAACGAAATAAGGAGATCTGCAATAGAGATCCTCAGAGATCCAGAGATAACGGATTCCAATGGGAATAATAAGTCTAGCGAGGAGATGGTAAAACGGAATAAGAATACTAATCGGTTCTGGTATGTAGAAAATGAATGAGATGGTTCATCCCTCTGCCGGTCATGTATCTCCTCCGATAAAAGGAGTGAAGAAGACTCGTTTAGTGAAGGCTTTTTATCCCAGGATCGAGATGCTTTGATACCATGTAGAAGATGATAATGAGAATTAGTAGAGAAGAACAACTCTCTCTTTGTATTGAAAATTGTTTTGAATTGAAGTTACATACACACACACACATATATTACAGAGAGACATCGTGATGAAAAAACATAAATAAATAAATGAAGGAATAATTACATATGATAACATCAATTGAGTTGTGAGACCCACATGTCATTATTGTTGTGGGATCTTGCACTTGGAGACAACTCATTGTGGGACCCCACTTGGAGACAACTCAATGGATGACATTATTATTATGGGATCCTCCACTTTGGATACAATTCAATTAATCCCATCATGTGTAATCATTCCTCTATTTATTTATTTATTTATTTATGTTTTGTCATCATGATGTCTCCTTGTAATCTATATATAGATGTAACTTCCTTCAATTCAAAACAATTTTCAATACAAAGAGAGAAAGAATTCTTCTTCTATCTTTTTTCCCATGAGTTGTTTCCAAAGTGGAGGATCCCACAACAATAATGACATGTGGATCCCACAACATCAACAAACCATGAACAATAATCAAGAGTAGAAGGCACAGATTAAGAATGTGCTCATAATGGCCATGTCACATATAAAGCCACAGATAGTCAAGGTTTCTAACATCAGAGTGAACTCTCTTCCGGTAATTCCAACTTTAGCATCTAATTATTATATTTTTGTAACAATAACAAGACAAAAACCCGCTGCATCTATGGCTGCAAGATATGAGCACTTACCAACGGTCGTTAAAACAAATAATAAAGGATACAAAATCTATTAAAAGACAGTCTTCAATGTAACACATGTTTTAGAGACTAATTCATGTGAAAATTTTCCAATAATTTTGTTTACAATTGAGTTAGGTCAGATTTGAGCTGTACAAGTAATTCTTGATCTCCTCCCTCTTCATGTAATTCAACAAAAAAGAAAAGATGAGAAAAGATTAAAGGTTTTAAAAGAGATCATCTAACTCATCCATTTGGGTAAAGGTTAGATATCTAACTTCAAATCTCCCCAAACAAAGAGGAGGTAAGATGATACTCTTTCAAAGACCCTTATTCTATCTTCTTTCTATTCTCTTAGTCTTGCTCTCTGTTCAAAAAATGGGGAAGAAATCCCTCTCAAGCCTCATTGGAACTCTCTATACAATTGAAATCAATCCTAACTCGATTTTAAACAAAATTATTAAAATGTACTCACAAGAATTAGGATTTCTAAATATGGACCAAAGTGTATAATTAGGTCGTGCCAAAGACCCATATAAACAAAGATCAATATAAAAGAATGAGAATGACAAAAGAATGTAACTGCAGAAATCGGCTCTGTGAAAAAACTAGCATCAATCCACAGGTTCCTATCAGGATGCAAAAAACTAGTTGCTCTATGCCCAATCGTAGCATCAGTGGTCAATGCCAATTCTTATTTGCTATCAGTGACGTGGCATTGGGCAGTAAAAAACTTTACTAAAATTAATTGAATAAATAGAACACAAAAGAAGAAAGATCCTCAGAGACCCATGTAAAATCACACACACAGCAGAGACTCAAGGTAGTCCCTAATAAACAGCAACTTTGAACAATTTTTAGCTAAAAGTTAAAATGACAATAAACATGTTTATTTTGCAAATGATTATTTTCCAAGAAAGTGATTTACTTTTCATGCATCCAAACGGAAAATCACAGAGATCATATGTTTCTTGTCAACGAATGGATTTATACAAATTAAGAAGATAAGCATAAGAGAGAGAAATCGTACCTTGGCCCTCATCTCTTATGTCCTTGGAAACTCCGCCGAACTCGTCTCCCTCCGCTCCTCTTGAGATGGGGGATCGCCGTCTCCCGCTATTTATAGAGTGTGTTTAAGAAACGGCATCATCAAACCCTATGGGTATTCTGGTCATTTAAATGTGAGTCTTCACAGTCACATTTGCACGTGCAGTCCATTACACGTGTGCCGTTGTAGTTGGCGCTTCTCGCTAGGGTTAATGAAGACGAATGAGGCAGTGACGTACCACTAGATTTACAATTATTGGTATTTAAATCTAATATTTTTTTTTCTGAATTTACTGTTCGAAATCATGGGAGGCACACTTAGATGAGTGTATGGGACACGAACTTACCCCTCTTACTTTATGAGATGGGAGATTATCAATTTGAGTTACATTCACACTCACACTCGCACTGCGTGGTAATAGAAAATAAAAAGACAATTAATTATTTAAAGATAATGATTTTTGTACTTTCATTTTTTTTTATCCTACACCCTTTTAAAAGAAATTTTTAAATTTGCTTCTACTTTTCTTTTCTCTTTTTTTCTTTCTAAATGCAAAGATAAAATTAAAATAGTGTACTATAAAAGAAAATGGACTTATTTAATAAAGAAATTAGTCTTGCCACTTTAAAAATGGATGATTGGACAACACCACTAATGATAAGTTACAATGCTGATCGAGAGGTGTTGACAAATGCAAGTATGTGGTAAAAGGTTGAAATTTATTACCATATCAGGCGATGGTTTAGTAAGAGATAATTAATATATTCAAATATATTAATAATTCGACTAATGAAATGGAAAAACAAGATTCTTTTAAAGGGTTTTTATAGTCTTAGTATAGATCTCATTTTTTTTTTTTATACTTGCATGTTTATACATTCTTTTAATTATTATTACTATCTCAATAAATATTTAAAATTTCATTTATTTTACTATCTTAGATTGAAAGGTGAAAAAATCTTAAGTACTACTCTATCTCCAATTTAAATTGTAATCATGTGAGATGTATACATTAGAAAGAATCGCCTCAACCTTCACATTCTAATTAATCGATATACATACTTAGATTCGGACTTAAAAAAAAAATTATTGGACAAAGTTATTTAGTTCTAACCAAGGGTATAAAATTCGATCGATACGTATTGTATCGGATAGATAAAAAAAATTCGGCCAAGATCTCAAGCGAATATCGGTTGTGGGCCCGGCCGATATCTCGATCGATATTTATATTTTTTTTATTTAAAAACCTTTTTTAAATAAAATTTTTCAAAAAAAAAAAAGAAGCCACCGAGATTTAAAAAAAAAATTTGAGAGAAAAAAAATCTCAGCCGATATCTCGGCCAGGCTGATTTTTTGACCCTAGTCCTAACTACTTCCTTTAAGAAACAATCATTTTCTTAAAAAAAAAAAAACACAATTGTAGACACCATAACCTACACATTAACACCTGTGTACCTGAATACTCAAAATCCCTAATAGTGTCCAACTAGGAAGTAGGAACTCAAAAGTCGTCAAAACTAAGCCTTCCCACACATGGGCCTTAATGGGCCTTCTAGATGTCCAAGCCCAGACATTATTTAAACTTGATCCACAAACCCCAAAAACAGTAACAAACTCTTCTGAGCCCAAGCCCTTGTGACCCATTAGGCGTACTCAACGATTAGACCGCATCCAAATCTAGCAAACATTATCAGACCTAACTAATATATGTTATTAGACTTGATTATAAGCTCCCCAAACATGGTAAGATTCAACTATACTAACACATCACCTAGACCAAGTCAACAAACTCAAACTCCCACCTAGTAGATCTCACCCATATACTGGACCTTACAAACCACTGAGGCCCTGCCCCAAACACGTTATACACATGGTATAAGTTCAGAATTAACCCACGCCATCTAATCTAGCCCTATAGATCAAATATCATATCCTTACTGATCCCAAATCGCATCAAAAGTGTATTATCATCCAACCAGGGGTCGAAATTTCGCCCGAACCGAGATTTCGGCCGAGATTTGTCTCTCTCCTCAATTTTTTTTTTTGGAAATCTCGATGGCTTTTTTTTTTGAAAAAATCCATTTAAAAAAAAAAGACTTTTTTTAATATATATCAGCCGAGCCCACAACCGATTTTCTTTTTTCTTTGGCCGATACTATGCGTATCGGCCTATATATCCCGGTCTTCAAAAACCCAAGATTTATACCCCTGCATCCAACCTCTAAGCCCAAATTCTCGGTCCACACTAGCCCACCAATACCTGGTGCACATATGAGCATCAAATCCACACTTGCTGCGATAATAGTTGTTTGGATGAAATTAATTTCTTTTAAAGAAATACACAATCTAAACTTCTTCTTTTTCAGGTTGGATTAGGTGGGTTCACTGGTCCGAGTTAAAAATTGTCATCCCTAAGTCCGGAGCCAAAGGAGCACCAATCGAAGATCCACCCTAAGTTCGACGAGGGTAAGAATGCTACGACAATTTAAAAAAAAAAAAACAATTGATCAAATGAATCCTAATGTATTAAATACACATTTTGTAAGGAATCAATGCGACATTAGTGTGATTCCTTTTGATTCATTTTGAAATGAACTGATTTACTTCAGTATACATAAAATTACTGTTTTTAATTTGACGAAAAAAAGTTGAAATTCAGTTTGGTTGTTATTTTAAGATATTGCAACCTTCTTTTAAAAAAAAAAAAAAAATCTTTAAGTCAAGAGCCCACTATCTCTCTTTCACACTCTTTTGTTTGGGATCATGGTGGAATATTTTTACCCTAGATTGGGGACATTACTAATCTCCATAATTACGCAAAATCACTTACAAAGTTATGTAATATGGTTGGTACGAGAGGAGTCAAATCCGATATTTCTAATTTAATTTTAAAAACTCAAATAAAAAAAAATCTATTATTATTTAAGAGGTAAATCATCTAAAACTTGATATCTTAAGTTTTTTCTAAAATATTTTTTAAATAAATGAAATTATAAAATAGCAACTCAACTACTCAAAGGATGCCTTAAAACTCTTTATACTTTTGCCACTTCAACTCAACTTACTTAAAAGCAAGCCTACATCAAAATAGTATGACCTTACCCCCATACAAACAACTTGCCTAAATCAAGGGAAAGACACCACACTAAGGCTGCATTTGGATTGGAGGTAAAGGGAGTGATGGAGGGTAACTCCTATTACCTATGTTTGGTAACTGGCTGATTATAGCATAACATCCTTCTTTACCCATTTTTTAACTTTTTGAATATTCCTTTCGTGTAAAGGATATTCATTTAAAATACTTTTATTCGGTATTGGGCGGAGTAGGCCGTCGTTTAAGGTCCTTAAAAATAGGTCCAAAAAATTAGAAAATAAAAGATGAATACTAATTGCAGTAGGATCTCATCTTAAGAGTTTGTTTAACGCTTCTAAAATTTCAAGATATCTCAGGATCAGCACTGCCTTTACCCCTAGATGCACCATCTAAAACTTTACCCTCCATCCAAATGTAGCATAATTATATATTTTTTTTGTTCTTATTTTAAAGAATTACTCATATTTTATAAAATAGAGTTTAGATAGATGAGACTTGTGATACCCCTACCCTGTGAAGGGGGCCTGAGTATCCAGGCAAGATGATACACATCGGTGTGAGTGTGGAGTCCCACATCGAAAAGGGAAGAAAATTAGCTTGGGTTTATATATAGCCACACCCTCAAACATAGTACAACGCGTTTTGGGCGGGCCATGTGGGCCAGGCCTAAAGACAAAGCCTGCGGACTCGTTCGTTTGCACGTGCGAGGCCCAAAGAGGATAATTTTGTACTGTGTTCAGAGGCGGGTTAGGTTGAGCTGAGTCGTTACAAGACTAATAACATTAGTTATAACAATTAATACTATTTCGACAAAAGAATATTAATAAAAATACTATACTTTTAAAACCTCAACATGAGCTATGCAATGGAAATGCTGGTTACAAGGCTGCGTTTGGATAGGGGGTAAGAGGGGGTTACCCTGTTACCCCTTGTTACCCTTGTTTGGTAACTAGGGGGTGAGGGTAAAAATATAAATTTTTACCCCTCTTATCACAATTTTGAATACCCCCATGGGGCTTGGAGTATTCACTCTTTAATACCCCTCCTTACCTCCAATTTTGATGTTTCATGAGTTTTTTTTTTTACATTTTTTTTTAATTTAATTTGGTGAGTACTTGGCTTTTTTTTTAAAAAAAAAAACACTCTATTATTTCCATTTGATAAATTTCGTATCACCAAACAACAAATTATATTTTTTTATGAAGAGATATGTAGAATTTTTTTATTCATTTATTGAAATTTAAAATAATAATAGTGGCTTTTTATTTTTTAAGGAAATCTTGCCCCTATTTACCCCATGCCTTCCTCTATTTTTCAATTATATATTATATAATTGAAAAATTAATAGATTTCAAATAATTAGCAACTTATTTTTAAATTATATAGATTTTCAACACGATGTATTTGGATGAGGGGTAAATTTTTACAGGGGTTACCCCAGGTTACCCTTGAGTACAAGTAACCTGACATATTAACAATTTTAGAATAATTAATAATTTTATTTAACCTATATAATATAAAAATAAAAATAAAATTTTTTGAAACGTATTTATCAAAATGTCTAATTTTTAAGAGGAGATTCTGTCGAAATTTCGATAGGTTCTCAAAACTCTGAAAGAGTTTGAGGTTCATGGTAATCTCTTTAAGGTAATTAATAATTTATTCTATTAGAAGTTTATTTTAAAAATGTGTCAATATTTTCAACGTGATGCATTTGGGTGAGGGGTAAATTTTTACAGGGGTTGCCCTTTAGTAGGGGTAACTGTAAGTAGGGGTAAACTGACATATTAATAATTTTATGAGAATTAATAATTTTATTAAATCTATATAATATAAAATTAAAATAAAATTTTCAACGTGATGCGGTAAATTTTTACAGGGGTTACCTTTGAGTAGGGGTAACTGTAAGTAGGGGTAAACTGACATATTAACAATTTTATGAGAATTAATAATTTTATTAAATCCATATAATATTAAAAAAAAAAAATTCAACGTGATGCATTTGGGTGAGGGGTAAATTTTTACAGGGGTTACTCTCGAGTAGGGTAACTGTAAGTAGGGGTAAACTGACATATTAACAATTTTATGAGAATTAATAATTTTATTAAATCTATATAATATAAAAATAAAAATAGAATTTTCAATGTGATGCATTTGGGTGAGGGGTAAATTTTTACAGGGGTTACCCTTGAGTAGGGGTAACTGTAAGTAGAGGTAAACTGACATATTAACAATTTTATGAGAATTAATAATTTTATTAAATCTATATAATATAAAAATAAAAATAAAATTTTCAACGTGATGCATTTGGGTGAGGGGTAATTTTTTACACGGATTACCCTTGAGTAGGGGTAACTGTAAGTAGGGGTAAACTGAGATATTAACAATTTTATGAGAATTAATAATTTTATTAAATCTATATAATATAAAAATAAAAATAAAAATAAAATTTTCAACGTGATGCATTTGGGTGAGGTGTAAATTTTTACAGGGGTTACCCTTGAGTAGGGGTAATTGTAAGTAGAGATAAACTGACATATTAACAATTTTATGAGAATTAATAAATTTATTAAATCTATATAATATAAAAATAAAAATAAATTTTTCTGAAAGATATTGTCAAAATATTCTTTTTTTAAGGGGTGATTTTGTCGAAATTTCGATAGAGTCTCAAATCTTCGAAAGAGTTTGAAGTTCACGGTAATCTCTTTCAGAGTAATTAACAATTTATTCTGTTAGAAGTTTTTTAAAAATGTGTCAACATTTTCAACATGATGCATTTTGATGAGGGGTAAATTTTTACAGGGATTACCCTTAAATAGGGGTAACTGTAAGAAAGGGTAACCTGACTTATTAACAATTTTATGAGAATTAATATTTTTTATTAAATCTATATAATATAAAAAATAAAAATAAAATTTTATTAAACATATTTGTCAAAATGTCCTTTTTTAAGGAGTTCAGCCTGTGATAATTTTTAATATTAATTTTATATTTGTTGTGATTTATTAAATTATTATAATAGTTTATTATATTATATATTTCATTTTACCAATGAACAAATTATATTTTTTTATAAAGAGATATGTTGATATTTTTTTATTCATTTATTAGAATTTAAAATAATAATATCTATTTTTTTCTTTATTTATTTTTTTACTATTAGAATGCAAGTGTTTATTTTAAATTATAATTATAGAAAAAGAATCTATAAGAATTAAATAATATTAGATTTACTTAATAAATATTATTTAATAATTATATTTTATAAAATTTCTTATAAAATTATTAATATATTAAGTTATCCCTCTTAATAGATATCAAACAATATTTTTTACCTTTAAAATAAGTTCTTATTTTACCACAGCAATTAATAAATAAAATAAGAATAACCTCTTTTTAAACGTGAGCCCTACTCAAGAGTGACCCCTACTCAGAAATAACGCCTATAAAAATTACCCCTCATCCGAAGTCTTAAAAATTCTAAGATTAGGTGTAAGTGTTTTTAATGATATTAAACACTAATATATTAAGAGAATAATAAAAAAGAATGACAAAATATTTTAATATATCTCAAGTCGGTGTCCAATCTGATCGGCGACCAGATTAAAATCCAATTTAAAGGCATCGCAATGTCGCGACAGATAACCCTCGTACTGCCAGCGTCCAGCTTCTTGTCTGACAGAATTACGTGGGTCCCAAAAGGCTAGAGAAAGAATCTCAGTTGCAGATGTTATAACGGCTAGTTTGGGGTACATCTCGACCGTTCATTCATGGACGGAAAATTCCAAACCCAGAAGCTGGACTTCTCCGTTTCACACTTTCACCAGTTCATCTTCACGAGAAGTCCGTTATTTCTATTATTGCTCCAATTCTTCCTTTCGACACCACGGGAAAATTTTGAAAAATCAAGTTTACATTATACAGTAAGGGTTGCTTTCATCAATTTTGAATCTACATATAGTTTTTCTTATAAATTATTATATTTTGTTCACCAAAAAAATCACTATTTTTGTAAACATCAACTTCTTTTTTCCTAAGGATAGAATATTAATTTGAGAAAGAAGCAGGCATTTCATGAGGATAATGATCTCTATCCCATGTGTTTTCACCGTAATATGCTACTCTTAAAAGGAAAATGACATTTTGCCTTTTCTTTTAAAAGAGAAAAGAGAGAATAAAAATAATGACAAAATAAGTTTTTCTTTTAAAAAAAGTGCACCATGGTAAAAATTACATAATATTAAAAGCAATCATTTCTCTTTAATCTCTTTAAAAAAGTTGCTTATAATTTATAGAAAAATTCTCTCTATCCGAAATAACATGAATGACATATATGAAAACTTTTCTTCTTTTCATTTTTTAATATTAAAGTCTTAGGTCAATACGCTCACACGTAAAAAAAATTAGGATATAAGACCTTTCCAGGCCATTTTTCATAGAGTTATTCTCTATTGACTAAATCAATATATATGTGTTGAGAGATTTACACATACTTATAAAATTAGTCTCACCTGTAATATGAAGTGAGAGTACTTATATTATAAAAGAAAAAGTTGATTGATGTAATTATGATTATTTCTTAATATTTAAGTGTTGGGAAGATTCAAATATTAAACAATGTTTAATATGTTTGGATTTTCTATTTATTAAGGATTGTCATCTTAACACAGAAAAATTCTTTTAGAATACACGAGTTTTTCTGAATTTTTTATTTTATCGTTATCCGTACGTATAGATTTTAGTGGACTTTCATAGATCGGTTCACAATATCTAACATACTTTTAATATATCAAGTATCTAGACAAATTAAAATATCAACTTATGCAGTAAAATATTATTTAATATGAATATGGAGGTATGGTGAAAATATGAAATTGGATGATATTTTAAGGAAAATGGCGCAGGTGGGCCCCGTCCAATGCCTAAAGTCAAGAGTGTACCCGTTGAAGCAATCAAAGGGTGGAGAGAAGAAAATCAGAACGTTAGGAAGAATAGAATCCGTGACACTCGAAAGGGACGCGCCTCACTCAAAACCTCGTCGTTCTTAATTTGGTCCGTATCATACGCGTCGGGAGCACCGACGTGGCATGTAAGTAACCTTTGCTAATCCAATATGGTTTCAGAATTTAATTTACTTAGTTTTTATAGATGTTTTCAGGGTTGCATAAATGGAATATAAAATAGGTTTGATCAACTTTAGTTGTAATGATAAATTTTAATTTAAAATCGAATTTTTTAATTTAAGTGGATTTAGAAGCTCTACTTCGTTGAATGTTTAGTATAGTTGTTTGGTCAATAATTATTCTATATGACATATTCTAAAAATACAACATGAAGAGTTATGTTTTACCATGGATCCTACAATTAATTAAATAAATTTTCACAATGGCATTAGACCACATAAAGGCTTATGTTTTATCTAAATATTTTGATTGAGTTAATAATTTCGGTGATAAATTACTTTTGTATAAAAAAGATTCCCATAAACCAAGAACAAAACAAAGGAAGAGGAATATTAGACTGAATGGGAAACAGATATTAGACTGTATTATCTTATTCATGATGATATGTGGAAGTTAGGCCATTAACATTGTTAATGAAGATGGTTAACTTAAAAAATAAAAAAACATTAAACAGAGTGGGCAAATAGTCATGCGCATCGCTTGACAATCACATGGCCCATGATCCCAAGGAGCACCTTTCTCGTGATGGGATTACACTAGTTTACTGATCATTGGGTGATCCTCCACGTGCCAGCCATTAGGTTGAGGACCACCATTTTGGGTGTTCTCACTCTGGAGTTTCTAAAACACACGGTAAGTATCTTGCTTCTTTTACCGTTGAACTCTCTCTCTCACTCTCTCTCTCTCTCTCTTCTTGGATTCATTCGGCTGCTTGCTTTGCTCTTTGATTCATCTCCTTCCTTGTGTTCTCTTCTTACATGGTTTTTCCATGACTAGTGAGCTTCACGAGGGTCCATGTTGATACACTCAATAGTCAGAGAAAGGAGAAAAAAACCAGTAGAAAGGACAAGAAGCAAAAAACGTTCACCTATCATTTAAATAAAACGTTCACATTCGCACCACCCAAGAAAGAAAGAAAAGCTTCAGATTCTCTCTCCCACCAGTCATCATCAAATTACATCACCAAATATCCCTTTTTCTACTCCAGTGGAGAAGGGCCATTTTAGTTCCTGGATTTCTCTTCATTTTCTCCAATTTTCGGGTGTTTTGATGAGGGAATGAAAAAGGTGTTGGAGTTCTAATTTTTTGTTGTTGTGGTGGGTGTTTGTTCAAATCCTTTCTTGTTCGTAAAATGGGGGGAGTTACTGGGGTGCATTTAATGGTGTGGGTGCTCTGTGTGGGATTATGGATGGAGGTTTTGTGTCAGGAAGGTGCTGCTAGTGATGCAGCAATTTATATTGTTACACTAAAACAAGCTCCTGCAGCTCATTACTACCACAATCCAAACGTCGGACTGGAGATTAATGGAGCTCGAGAGAGATTAGATACACTGAACAGACCAAGGTACTTTCTCTTCCTCTGTTCCTGACCCATTTTGGGTATAATCGGTATCTAATTCCCAGTGTCAATATCCATATACATGGATGAAGAAATTGCTCTCAAGGATGTTGGTAAATGTTGAAGTTTCTTCCACTTTTCATATAATTCGTTTTTGTGATGTATAGACATAGAGATATATTGTTGTGTCGCTTGAACATGTGGGAGTATGGTCTGCGTTCTCATCATCTTTGTTTAACTTCATGTGCAGGAACATTTCAAGATCTGATCCGCGATACATTTCATACATAATTCGGCATCAGAATTCACTTTTGAGAAAAGTATTGAAGGGGGAGAACTATTTAAAGCTCTACAGTTATCATTACTTAATCAATGGATTTGCCGTTCTTGTAACTCCTCAGCAGGTATCCTTTTGTTTTTCGGATTTTCTTTTTTGTCTTCTATCGTGATTGTATCAGGGAGAATGGAACTTTTTTTTTTAAATCGACTGGTATAGACAGGGCCATGAAATGTCTCATGCTTAATGGGAACTGGGAAGAAGTCGTTTCTCTAAACGAGATGACTTTTACTACCAAGCTCTCTATCAATGTCAGCCATGGATCGGGTTGGCCCACTTTGGAATGGACCATGCTCCAGCAATGAAACTTTTTTTTTTCACTTAACATGGTATCCAAAGGTACATCCGAGGTAAGACTAATGCCATTGATACTAGAAACGATCCCAAGTCTTCTTTGAGACCCTTCTAATTAATATTCCCAACTAACGGTTGAAAACGCACAGCTGCAACTAAGATTTCAGTTTGAGGCCCACCTTATGGATTATTATTATATTATATTTATCATAACATAGGTATCTCCATCGACATTGGAGGGACTAATCCCATGGATCTATGAAATCACCTTCAAGCTTGAGGAGTTGAACCCAAGACTTCTACTCTAATCCTATAAGCTGAGACCAATTGAGTTACTTGTGTGGATTATTTGAATTATTACAATAATGGAATAAAGAATATGGCCCATTTAAAATTTACATATTCCCGAAGTAACACTCCCAAAATACACCCTGCAAGCACCTCTCGTCTAATTCCCTAGATACACCTCTTCAAGATCACCTGCCAAACTTGGTGGATGTATTAACTCCTATATTCTTTCCTCTCCTTACCTCTCTTTTCCAAATATATGAGAGCCTATTGAAAGGCTTACTAAAATTGGTAGACATCCCTTTAGTGTCTTCTTCTGGTAGAAGAAGGTGAACCATACTGCTGCTCCATACAGTTTGTTGGGACAATTTACTGCTTGACTTGATTGACTGAGCTTTACATTGTCATTTACTTAATGGTCTTTATCTTAGTACTATGACTAATTCATATGATGATTTTTAGAGTCTAATTCTATGTATTTCATATAAATAACATCACTAATTTCTTGAAGTTGATGCCTCTTTTGACTACTGTTCTGTTTGCAGCGGTGCTTTATTAGAAGTTGCTGAAATTTTACTGCAACAGTGCAACATGAAATTGGTTATTGGTTTCAATTTCAAGTTATTTTTGTCAATTATTGTTGTTCTCAGGCTCTCAGCATATACCAGGGGTGGATTTTAAATAATACTTTTGAAACAATGAATTAAAATCTCTAGACTTTGAGGTTTGATTTGATGATCTTTTTGCCAACATTGAAGGCTGAGAAGCTCTCAAAGAGGGGAGAAGTGGCGAATGTGGTTTTGGATTTCTCAGTTAGAGCAGCAACCACTCACACCCCACAGTTTTTGGGCCTTCCACGTGGAGCATGGGCTGAAGAAGGGGGGCCAAACTTTGCGGGAGAAGGCATTGTAATTGGATTCATCGATACTGGAATCGACCCAACACACCCAAGCTTTTCTGATAACATCTCTGAGAACAGCTACCCAGTTCCAACTCACTTCTCAGGCGTCTGTGAAGTCACAAAGGATTTCCCATCTGGATCCTGCAACAGGAAGCTCATTGGTGCACGTCATTTTGCTGCATCTGCTATAACTAGAGGGATCTTCAATACAACTCAAGACTATGCTTCACCATTTGATGGTGATGGCCATGGAACGTAAGCATTTATTTTTCTTGTGGTTCTAAGAAATGTTCTTTAAGCTACTTGTACACCCTTGAAGTACTTATAAAGAGGAAAAGAAATGTGTCAACTTTTGAGTATCAGCTACTCTCTATCCTTGTACATGTACACCAGAAACATTCATCTACTTGAGATGAACATGGATGAACTAATTCAAAGATTACAGTGATTATACACCAAACTCATTCATCTACCAAGATGAACATGGATGAACTAAATTCAAAGATCACAGTGATTGACAGTCAGGTTTTTTTTTTTCATTGTAAAAGCTAGTTGAATTTGAAAAAAGAAGAAACACATGCCTTTTTTCTTTTTTCTTTTGGAAGAAAATTACAACTTCTCTTAATGAGTTATCATTGTCCCATTAACATTTCTACGGAGAAAGGACCCCTGTCCTAGGTGGAACCTGCTGGACGATCTTTTTGGTTCTCAGTTTCTCAAGTCTTCTGGAGTTGGAGCAATTAGGGGTTAACGTGAGTATTGTTGAAGGGGATTCTAAGGTAGTTGTGGGGTGGGCGTCAGGCTCTCGGTGCCCGTGGATCTTCTTAGATAAAATTGAGAAGATTTGGAATTCCATTTCTATTCATGATTTTAAGATTGTCTAGGCTCCTTGGTCAGCGAACTTTTCTGTTGATGATATGGCTCGTTAAGCGGTGTTTTTGTCCATGGAAATTGTAAACAAGTTTGTGTAATTTTGGGATGGGTTCATTTGTTTTTCGTGTGGTGGGTTTTCTGGCTTGCCTTCCCTCTTGTTTTGTTTCTTCTTTTGATTAATAAAGTTATCTTTAAGAAAAAAGTCTCATATATGTGCCAAAGTTGCCACAATAGGAGAATTTGGATAGTTGTAACATTTATGAACATCCTACTAGTAGATTCTTATAAAATATGGTGGCATGAAATCAAAACAAATATTTGAAACATGAGATTTTTTTATTGTGTTGAGAATCACGTAGTGCTTCCTTAGGTGATATTGTTAGATTTGTGTAAATGTTTTCATATATAACGAAAAATATATTTAGCTAAATTTGAGATAATACACTTTGTTTTATTGACCAGAACTGAGTCTGGTCTAACACTACACTCAAAATTTCTTTTTAATATTCAATGAGTTTCCTGAAATTTATTTTTGTATTTTATTGATTTTTCACTAAATTCACGAATTTCTGTTAAATGTTTGTTGCTCTCTGTCTCTCTCTCTCTCTCTCTCTTTGTGTGTGTGTCTCCCTGTCATGAACATTTTCTGTTTTATTTTCTTTTTTTTTGCCCGTCAAAAATGATGTTTTCATTGAAATATCGTTGGTCCATTGATTGTTTTCATTTGAATATAGGCACACATCTTCAATTGCAGCAGGAAACCATGGGATTCCAGTCACTGTAGCTGGGCATCACTTTGGGAAAGCAAGTGGCATGGCACCTCGTGCACAGTAATTGATTCAGATTTTCTTCATTTGTTTGTCTATGTTTGTATGCAGAATGCAGTGGTGTAGGTTTTGATATTTGAACCTCAATTTGTTTCAGTATTGCTGTTTACAAGGCATTGTACAAAAGTTTTGGAGGCTTCGCTGCAGATGTTGTTGCTGCCATTGACCAGGTATGAAACAGACATATGATCACTTGTAGCTGCCCAGAATTTCATGCAGTTCTGTAAAATTTAATTGCTGCTGCAAATCTTTTGAGCATGTTGGGTACACGGATCTGTAATCCTCACCTTTGAATTGGCAAAGGTCTGAATGTCTCTCCTAGTCCGAGGCTGCAAGTTGTGTTTGTATGTGGGAATTCTGCAAATTACAAGCCAAATGATCCATCTTTTTTCTGCAGTCTATTACAGTCACATTACAAAACATTACATTTTTTTGGGAAAGGAGAAAACATCACATTTATGCATATGTGCATTCAATTACCCAAGGTGTTTGTTCAACTGCAGTTGAATTTGTAATGCTGATTGGTTATATGATTTCATTCCCAGGCAGCTCAAGATGGTGTGGACATCATAAACTTGTCTATCACACCCAATAGGCGACCTCCCGGACTTGCAACATTCTTCAATCCCATAGACATGGCTTTGCTTTCAGCTGTAAAAGCTGGTATTTTTGTTGTCCAAGCATCAGGCAATACAGGGCCTTCACCCAAGAGTGTTTCTTCCTTCAGTCCATGGATTTTCACAGTTGGTGCTGCTTCACATGACCGAATCTACAACAATTCCCTTGTATTAGGCAACAATGTCACCATTTCTGGATTTGGACTTGCTTGTAAGCTTGCAATTTATTTATTTGAATTCTTGTGCTCCTTTCTAGTAAGCACTGCTGCTGCTTAGGATGCATTTAATGGACAAGACTCAGTTTTGATGTAATTTTTCTACACACACATGGCAATGCATGTTCATCCACCATTCATGTCATATAAGTGCATACCGGTCCAAACTTTCTATCTTATGAAGCTCTCATACTGTGTGTCCCACCCATATTTGCCTTAGGTCCGAAAATTTACTTTCCAGATTGGCAAGTGTTTGTGTCCATGTGGACTTTGAATTCCACAGTATGGACGTCATATATCCAAGGCAATCAGAACCTCCATTGTTGGAGCATGATCCAAGATAAATACTGCTTAGACAATTCTAATCATATTCTTTTGTGTGTTAAATTTGGGCCAGTGTCTGTCTTTTCTCTAGATGTTCATTTGACAAACAATTGAATGGTTAGGACTGTTCTTTCATGATTTTTAGAATATGCTCCTTTATGATGAGGCCCACAATATGGATGGTCTTGATAGGATCTGTACCATGCCTACCGGGGATAAGTTGCCAGAGTTGCCATGTTGAACAAAACCTAGATATATAGTCTGGCTGGACAATAGTTTGTTAGAAAGGCTTATAAATGTGCATCTTTACGCATCTTAGGATAGCATCCACTTACGTACTGGATGATAATAATATCTGGCTCTAGTTTTTTGAAGGGACTAATTTTCTGTGTTCATTTTCAGCTGCAACTCACAAAGACAGAATGTACTCTCTGGTTGCTGCTATTCATGCCTTGATCAATGACACAATGGATCCGGATGACATGTACCTGGGTGAATGCCAAGACCCTAGTCACTTGGATCAGGATGTGGTCCGAGGAAATATCTTAATCTGTAGCTATACAGTGCGGTTTGTGTTTGGGCTTTCAACTGTTAAACAGGCTTTGCTGACAGCCAAGAATCTCAGTGCAGTGGGTGTCATCTTTTACACGGATCCTTTTGTTATTGGATTTCAACTCAATCCAACTCCAATGAACATGCCCGGTCTGATAATTTCATCACCTGATGATTCCAAGGTGTGGTTCTGTGGTAAACCCTTCTTTTTATCTTTTTTGTTTTTTAACATCTGCTGAAGCTTGGAGTTTTATCCCAAATCAATATTTGCACTCCATGTTATGCTGACAATGGTTTGGATGGGCATAAAACACAACTGCATTGTGTTTTGAAACTTCCTTGCAGGATTAAATAAAACAGAATAAATAACCATCTGTCCTCTAAAAATCAAAATATTTTACCCAAATTTATAATTTCTGTAAACTTGCCAGTGAATTTCAAGTACAAAGTACCTTAGATTCTTCACTTGTCTACTTCTCACACACACGCGGTTTTGCATTCTTCGGTTTATCATGAAGTACTAAACATATTTATCTATATTCGAATTATGTTTACATGTCAATTGTTCACATATTTGCAAGTACTTACACTGTATATTTGTAATATGGTCTGTGTAATTCTGTACCTCTAAGCGGGTGTTCACAGTTTCTCTGTTACCTTCTATGTTGTTAGTTCAGATGCACCAACACTTGTGTTCAATTCTGTACTTATCTATATCCAAGATGCATTTCAACCTCTCTTGATTACAACCATGATTTTTTTTTTCTTGGTTGCCTGTTGGCTTGACCACATCTTGGCCCTTCTGATGAAAAATGTTGCAGTCCAGAAACACTTCTTTAGCAAGGCAATGCAATCTTTTTTTCCCTTGGGGGTTGTTTGCCATTTTCCACTGATGGAAAATGAGATCCTTCTCTCTTCTTCCTGGAATAAGGGCTTTTTGCCAAGAACACAAAAAATGAGATATTTCCCTCTTCATCTGAGAAATCCATTTCCAGGAGGGAAAGGGGGATAGGAAATTAAGTGAGGAAAAGAGGGAGGTTTTCCTTGCTTTCCAAGAGAAGTGTTTTTCATTTTCAATGAAAATGTTTTTTTTGATGCAAACAATAGAAATGTCGGGTTTCCACAGACAAATGCAAGGCTAGATTTCATAGCACCTGTTGGATGATGTGAAGCGAACCCAAAAGTATTTTTTTCTACATAATTGCTTTCCTCGAGGAAATAGACAAACAACCTCTTAGCTTAGACTTTCCTTGTTTTAGGTGTGTAGTAGTTTTCTGTAGGATGGATATTTCTGTTTAGTTTTTTTTTTTTTGGTCATCAAGATATTTCTCTTCAATTGATTTTGTTTTCTCTGGAAAATCGGCCTGCAGTTGTTTTAGTTGCGTGCACTGCTAAAGCTCATTAGTTGCACATGAAAAAATTGATGTTATGTTGAAACTTGTAGAATTCTAGTACTGTATGCATTCCCCATTGATTATTCAATTACTTTTTTTTCAGATTCTACTACAATACTACAATAATTCCATAGTGAGAGACAAATCGTCCAAGAAAATCATTAAGTTTGGTGGTGTTGCAAGAATATTAGGAGGAGTAAAACCACACTATTACAACCTTGGACCAAAAGTAATGTATTACTCTGCCAGAGGACCGGACCCAGAAGACGGTAACCTTGATGAGGCTGATATAATGAAACCCAATTTGATAGCACCTGGTAATTTCATCTGGGCTGCTTGGAGTTCTGCAGCTACAGATTCTATTGAATTCCAAGGTGAGCATTACATTGACTTGAGGAATGATTCTTTCACAGATTGGTTCTTTAGCTAAAAATGGTTCTTCAAAAAAATTTACTGAGTACTTTGCAAGGATTTGTATCTGTTCCCAGAATAAAAATGATACTGGTGTTTGATTGCTCAGGAAAAGAAAAGGTCTGATACTCAACATTAGGTTTTTTCTCCAAACTGTTGGATCTTATGGATCTAATATTTGTTTCATGCCAGGTCATTTTTGGGCTTTCGCTTTATCTTAACCATCTATTTGCAAATTTTTGAAAGGTCCAACCATTAATTTGCACCAATACACTTTATTCGACCTGGGATTATGCTACAATTATGAATCACTTATTCTATGTCATATATGCATGTCTATGTTCCGACCAACTCTGGTAGATTGATCCTCACCATCCAATCAATTCGCAAATGGGTTGATTGGAATATTTTAATTATAGAAGCTCCAAGCATCACCATCCATTCAACATGTCTAGCCAAGGGTTAAAAATCACCCGAGTTCAATCTCATAGTTGTAACTAAACCCTAAACCCTGAACCAACTTTACTTTTTTTTTCTCCTTTCCTATTTTCTTACTTTGTTGTATTCTATTTTTTTTTTTGTATCAATTAGGTGAGAATTTTGCTGTGGTCTCTGGGACAAGCATGGCTGCTCCTCATATTGCTGGACTTGCAGCACTGATTAAGCACAAGTTCCCTAGATTCACTCCCTCAGCCATTGCATCTGCACTCTCCACTACTGCATCACTGTATGACAACCAAGGAGGCCCAATAATGGCCCAACGTGCATACAACAACCCTGATTTAAACCAGTCCCCCGCAACTCCATTTGACATGGGAAGCGGATTTGTTAATGCGACTTCAGCATTGAACCCGGGCCTGATATTTGATTGCAGTAAGTTCTCTGAACCTATGTTCTGCAGTTATGCTCCAAAAATAATTAGAAGGAAAAGATAGGTGAGATGGGGGTTGGTGGAAGGTGTTGGGTCACTATTTTTTTCCCTTCTTTGGAGAGCTAAAGCTATGAAATCTAATGAAATGTGGGTCAGAACTGCATTGGGCAATGAGATGAGTGAGGTTAAATGCCCTCACTCCTGGAGTCGAATCAACCCATAATCATCCTAAATGTTATCTTGAATTATTGGGGAGGGGTGTGGGCGAAAGGCAGTGATTGGTGGGCTTAAATGCCCCCAAGCCATGGAATCAAATCAAATCCAAAATGTTATCTTTCACATTTTTAATAAGAAGCTGATTCCAGGCAACTTGCAGTGTTTTAATTTGGGCATTTGCTAGGCTATTAGCCATGCATAACCAGAATTATAGGATTAGACAAATAATAGTCGGTCTTTCAAAAAGTATCGAAATTCCTTGCAAATTGGGTGTTGTGGCCCACACTACTGTTGCTTCTGTTCATTGATACATGCATGGTTTTTGCAGGCTTCGATGAATACGTATCATTCCTCTGTGGCATAAATGGTTCATATCCCATTGTTCTAAATTACACTGGCCATAGCTGTGGGAGTTCAAAAATCAGTGGCGCTGACCTGAACTTGCCTTCCATTACCGTAGCAATGCTAAATCAGTCAAGAATAATTCAAAGAACAGTCACCAATATTGCTGCCAATGAGACTTACAGTGTCAGTTGGAGTCCTCTTTTTGGAGTTTCAGTTTCAGTGACACCAACTCGATTTTTCATTGTTAAAGATCAGAAACAGATCTTGACTGTTGTTCTAAATGCCACCCTTAACAGCTCTATCACCAGCTTTGGAAGAATTGGGCTTTATGGAAGCAATGGCCATGTGTCCAACATTCCAATATCTGTGATTTTGAAGATTTCATCCAACACTACGAACAGCTGAAGCCAAGTCCTAATGATTCTTTTCATGTCGGCTTTTTCAATTTGCTGATCCATTTATTATTTTTTATTACTTTCATTTTTTAAACATTTTTTAAATGTGCCAGCATTTCTTTGTAATAATGTAGCTGCCATGTTCGATTAATAATTCAAAGTAGATTTTTTTTTTAAAGTATTGTATGTTTTTTAACATTTGTAAAATTCTATATATGTAGACAGCTCCTGTCAGCCATGAGCATCAAGTGACTACAAAATTTGAATTTGAGACCTCTCTCATTGTGTTTATATAGATAGGTGATAATTTTTGGGTTATTTGGAGATCATTGATGAAAATGTACTCATTCCGAACCCCATTGACAAGAAAAGAGCAGCTCTAGTGAGATATGGTCTATCCATTTTCAATGAAGAGACTAATACATTTTTCATGGGATGAGGCCCATATGGTTCAGTGAGATAGATGCTATATAACTCGAGAAATTATTCAATTCAATTATCATAATTTTGTGAAATAGGCAATGAAAAAGTAATTATTTATTTTTTATATGTATGTAGTTCAGTCGACTGAATCCTTATCAGAATATTTTCTGTTAAGTTGCCTAAAGTTCAGTCGACTAAAACTAAAACATGCACATTTAAGTGAGATTTTTCCTATTTTTTACGGTTTTGCTTAGATGGGTTTGAAGGGATGGTATAGATGTTTGAGTCCTTATAAGAGTATCACTTGTGGCCTTATCATGGACTCTGATTGAACTCATTTAGAAGTCCATGGACTTTGTGGAGTAGGCATGGTTAAGTGTGTTTATTTTTTATTTTTTTAAAAAATTTAATTGCATTTCGGACCTACAATGATAGTTAAACTCACTATGGCGTCTTTGAATGAAGGATATATGGTGATTTTAACTAATAAGATCAGTAACTATAAATTAAAATTTAAGTTGAAATATTACCCAACAATAGCTCATGAAGAATATATTTAAATTATGCCATGTGATTTTTTATGTTTTTTTTTTAAAATAAAACCTATAGAATAAATCATTTTGTTCTGTTTTTAACTAGATTGAGCCCGACATGATTGTAATAAAATTGACAACTAAGAATGAAATGCATGACCTTAATTTTCAATTTAAATTTAATTATTTTATTAATTTGATAAATAAAACTCTAGATATAAATTCTATTTTTCTTAAATGGAGATTTTATACTTAATCTTAAATTAGTAAATTAAAGTTAATTCTTTTTAGGAATTTCTAAAATATTAATCAAATAACTTTTACATTAATTAAAAATATGAAACGATATAATTCAAGATAAGTTTGACATTTTTTTTTTCTTGGGTGAGTTGCGAAAGTCAAAACTCCAAACGGCAAACTCCCAATCCATACCAATTTCACCAGGGACGGGTATTCTGATCTTCACTTCTTCCCTTCTCTTAGATCTTCTTAGTTCTCCTTTTCTGTACGCACGCCGTGCACTCTATCTTCCTCTTAGCCATTAAATCTAACGTACGCATCTCCTGCGCCGTCTCTAGAGTGTCACGAGCGCTCTCGCTCTCTGTGTCTCTTTCTTACAGACCTCAGAACTCTAGAAAAGTACTTTCAAAGAAAATCCTAGAATCTGATTTCCATAAATCCATGGAATTTGATCCTCGTATCTTCGTCAAATGAAAAATTCAGGCCATGCCAGGAGGACATTCTGACCCATCTCTCCCCTCCGGAGCTTCAGAAAACGTCCCCTCTTCGAATCCCATCGAGGAGAAACCTGAGCCATCTCTTCCCTCCGGAGCTTCAGAAAACGTCCCCTCTTCGAATCCCATCGAGGAGAAACCTGAGCCGTCTACTGCTCAAAATTTGGTGGAGGGAGCCGATGCTCTTGCTCGGGCCATATCTTCGACGCTGGGATCTGTGATTACCGGTTTCGATCAAAGAGCAGAGGGTACGGCCAAGAGTCAAGAGCAGTTGTCGGCCGCGATTGATAGGCTCACAAGAGGTATTAGATGTTTATCTAATCTTCGTTGATTAGGGAGTTGGTTTTAGTTCTTTTGGATTATTTATTTCCGTTGTTGATTTCTTTTTTCTGAATAAAAAAAGTAATTTTCTAGTTGTGGAATTTCAAATGTGTCTGGATGTTTGGAAAGAATGTGCTTTTTCTAAAAATATATATATTTTTTTATAAAAGGTAAGAAGCCAATTGTGTCTACACAAAATAGTTATTTTGCAAGAAAATACTTTCCTTTCCAACGAATCCATTAAGAACATATTAATACAATTTAAACATGTTATCCAAGGCTTTCAGTGAACTATTGAAGCTATCTAGAGAGAGTAATGAATACTGACGCTGACGAAGGTGGGGAGCCCCACAAAACATGTTTTGTGTAGTGTTGAGTCGCGAGTCTAGGTTACAAATGGCAATTGATTTATGTTGGTATTGAAATTGTTGAGATAGGAGCACCAAAATAAAGCAACCTGCCATACCAGGTGTGTGATCAACTGATCATGGAGCTCCACCTTGGTTTAATGTCATGTATGGATCAATTTCTCTTTTTCTTTTTTTCTTTTTATTTCTTAAGGGCTTATTTGGTAGAGAATTCCAGCAGAATTTTTAATCTTACAACTCCAGAATTTGTAAGTTTAGTGCTGAAATGTTTTTTTTTTTTGGCTAAATTTTTGAGAATTCCAGTTCAAGAAATGATCTTTTTGTGTTTGGTAGGCTGGAAAATGAGAATCCCACCAAGCTACCATTTCTGATAAGCTCTGTTTGGGTGCATGGAAAGGAAAGTACTTTCCTTGAAAAAGACATTTTTAGTAGAAAATTGTTAAAATCATTATTAGAGTTGACTTACCGCTAATTTAGAGATTGATTGTACATCATCATAATTGTACAGCTTTCCTTATTTGTAGCTTGATTTGTGTATTCATTGATTGTATTTTCCTCTATAAATAATATATTTTTCTGCTCTTCCATCGATTCAGGAAGACACAGTCAAGTCGTGTCTAATTTCACATGGTATTGATATTTGTAGTTTTTTTTTGAGCGGTTCATTGATATTTTTAGTTAAAATGGTTATTTCCAAGAAATTGTTCCTCTACATTCAGAGTGAATCTATGAAAAACTTGTTTCAGTGAGAAATGGCTGTTAGCAAGGAGTATTAGCTTTTTGCCCGAAAATCAGGGCACTTTTGATAATCTTCTATACCATCTATGAGGGACCTTCACTTATGCAGTTTGTTTTTTCATCTTGGTTATGAGAATGTGATTCTGTTAGTTATTTTTGTTTTTCTGTGCAATGTTATAGAATTGGATCAGCTACTAGATGATGCTCCTTTGCCCTTCATTATGCAACATGCAGCAAAGATTGCAGTTCTTCGTAAGAGAGTTTCATCACTGAATATATTCTTAAGAACGATACAACGACGAATTGACAACATAGACCGCATGCTTTCTGCAGGAATAACACAAGGTACTGGTAGCATGCATCTTCCATAGACAACCTTTATCAGTGAAATTTCCATTTATTTACTTTCTTAAACCGGCCAATTTGCAAAACTCCTGAGGATTAGAGTCCAAATTTCCAAAAATGTCCACTGAACACCAAGCATGCCAGTTGTACAGTGGTTAGGCATTTCTTCTTTGTAGAGTAAACTTGTGTTTCAGCTCATTCTGAAGGCCAAAATTATAGTAAGAAACACTATTATACATGTCCATGCATGAGTGAGTACAAACCATCCAAATTGATTCTCATTATTAGCTTGAGAATTTTCTGTGAAGACAATCATCTCTCTCTCTCTCTCTTGCTGCTAGCTGTAGAGGGGATGATCAAGAAGACAATGCTAAATGGTATAAACTCTATGGTCTAAAATGGTCAGGTTCTTGTCATTGGCATTATATTTTCGCCATACATTATCCTTAATGGTTTTAGTGATCTCATGAACATTGTATTTAGCTACAACCAATCTTCACTGGGGCTAGCAATTTCAGTGATTGGATTGCATGCTACTACTATTTCATGCGTATGTGTGGATGGTGTTGCTACACCCTTTTTTTTTTTCCTTTTTGTAATTTCGCTTTGTGGACAACATATAGAGTTGAATCCATTAGGGCATCAAGTAGTTTTCATCTACTAGCCTTTATGTTGGGTTCTTTGCATGAGATATTTCTGCAATGCTACTTTTCCTTGAGTTATTCTTTCATGAAGTTATGAAAATAATAATTTGACAGGTTCTATGTCAAAGTCTTTCCTCGTAATTCACACTCTTTTCATTTTTCTTGCCAAATGCTTCTACCACAACAAGGAGAAAATGGTGGACTTGATCAATGTTTTAAGAACTTGAGTTTGATAAAATAAGCATGATGCTTTTGTGCACAAATAATGATGCAGATAATATCTTTGACCATTTTACCCTTGTTCTTTTAATATTCTGTTGGCTCCATATGTTTTGTTAGGATACAACTTCCTCAAATTTGAATCTAAGTAATTGGTACTTCTTCTTCTTCATCATCATCATCATAGGCCAGAATCTCATCTATTTGGAGTCTCGATTTTATAAGTTCTTCTCCAATTGACCCTATTATAAATCATACTATCAGTCATTCTACAATCTAACATATCTTTTATCTCTTTCTTCCATGTTTTCAATAGGCGGCTTCTCCTCCTAGTGTCTACGATTTGTAGCCCCTAAACTACGCATTGGGACTGTATATGGTCTTCTACTAACATGACCCTACCTCAAACGAGTTTTTCTCATTTTGTCATCTATCGAGACAATGTTTAAACTATCTTTAAGCAATTGATACTTCAAGAATACAAAAATTTCTATTTGAGTAGGTTGTCTTTTAATATTGAGGAGAAATGCCGAGAATATAATTCAAGATGAATGTTTATAGGATTATTCTTTATCTCTGAAAGAATGAAACCTTGCAGCGTCAATTTTTTTTGTGTGTGTTTTTTCAAGATGAATGTCTATAGGATTATTATTATTTTCTAAAAGAATGGAAACCTCGTGTGTTTGATTTTTATAGAGGACAACAACTGCCTATAGTTCAAGATGAATGGATATAGGATTATTATTATTTTTTTCTGAAAGAATGGAAATCTTGCAGTGTTCTTTTCTATTTCTTTTAAATGCTTTTAAGATTTTATTTTTCTCAAATTACATTCTTATAGATGTTTGTATTTGTAGACAAGAATATGTTTGCTTTGTGATATTCTTTTTCTTATTTTATTGCCTCCATATGCTGAATCACCCTCTTGTGTATTGTGCAATAATTTCTTCCAAGTCCTTTTGTGCAGAAAAACAGACTGCCGAGAATACCAGATTGAATCAGCATTGAGATACTTAGTTCGGGTGGTTCCCTTACATGTATATTTTTTATTCACACACTATTTAGTCTGTGTTACTGTTCTCAGGAATCATTATGCATAAACATTTAACTTGAATGACAATGGAGCAAATTGTTTTACTATGAACCGGACCTTGAAAAGTATTTGGTCTATTATCTTGGATTACATTTCTATGTAATTGTTTCCTTTTTATTTTTTATTTATTTTTATTTCTCTATTCCACATCAAGTAGTCTTGGTACTTTGTCATTTTTATCTTGGTTTTAATTTTGTTGGTGTTGGGTGGGCATTATCTGTTTACTTGTCAGGAGTTGCCCTCGTAAAATATCTAATTCAGGATGCCTTGGTGGTATCTGCAGACTTGTGTTTCAATGAAAACATGATTTAAGGGCCAGAGCAGGGGTCAAAAAATCGGCTCGGCCGATATCCGATACGGACGATATATCGGCCGATAATTTTATCTCTCATACCGATATCGGCATTTTCTCTCTCCTCCAATATCGGAACCGTGAAAAAATAGCAAAAAACCGTGATGAATAGTGGTGAACCGTGACAAAACCGCAAAAAACCGTAAAAAACGGTGAACCCCCTGAGAACTGTAAACCCTGAACCGCGGAAAACCGCGTAAAACCGCGAAAACCGCGAAAAACCGTGAATACCCCCGAGAACCGTAAACTGTGGAAAACCGCGGAAAACCACGAAAAACCGCGTAAAACCGTGTAAAAACCGCGAAAAACCGTATCGGTGTTTAAATTTTTTTTTTTTTTTTAAATACCGATATCTATGAATATCGGCCGATATTGTGACCGATATTTCGGACCGAATATCGGCCGATATTCGGTATGTACGGCCGATACTTATCGTATCGGCCGATATTACTCGGTTTAAAAAAACCGATATATATCGGCCGATACGATATGTATCGGCCGATATTTAAACCTTAGGGCCAGAGGTACCTTCTCTTGAGTGGTAGCCAAAAATATTTCTTTTGTTATCTTTCAGAAGAAAGCCAAAAAATACTTTATGGCTCTTAAAATGCACGGTCAAGTATTAATGTGAGTCTGGTACTTTGAAATCTCAGAAAATGGACAATTAGGATTTTAATTATTTAGAGGAAAAATGAGCGGCATCCTAGTTTGAAGTTGATACTGACTCATGTTGTGATTGAGGTCTAGTTGAATTTTGAGTTGCCATACCTCCAAAATAGTCCGGCAAGTGACATGGTAAATGGTCATCCTGTTTTGATTTTGCAATGTATGATGATCATGAGCATTCGTTCTTGACTCCTTTATCCTTGTGCATATTGCCTACATTGAAGAAATGAATGAATGATTTAGATTTCTTCTCCATGAATAGGCTGTTGACCTTTTAAATCAATTTCAGGTGTAGAAACAAAGATGTGGATGCAGATATCAGATGCTCAGTTGAGCTGTTTGACTTGACATCCTTCCATGTTTGATTGCTTGGTGTAACTGGTACCCGATTGGTGGTCACCACCAGTCTTCCAATATACTGTCATTGTAACACAGGATTTTTAATTCCATTTTTTTTCCAATTGTTTCTTTGTATGTTCAATGTGGTCTAGGAGTGAATTATTCTGTCCCATAATTGATATCTGATCTGCATTCTTCATTGAAGTGGTAGTTTGATTTATTAAAATCATACCATGAGGTTTTAAATATTTTTTTTAATATTTTAGTAGTTTGTTTGGATTCTATTCTTGATCCCCCATTGAGAGACCTAAAATCCAAAATACATTGCTAAGATATTTTTTTTTTTTTTGGATTCCTTATATCTACTGGGACATGGCATGTTATAAGAAGCGTGCATGCAAACCTGAAGGTGTTTAATATTGCAGCAAGGTTCCTTTTATACAAAATCTTGATCCAAATGAAAATAGCTGTCATAATTCATAAGTACATCACATTACCAAAAAAAAGACTGGTGATTGACTTCCTCACCCCCAGACATGGCAGCGCTAATAGAAATTTCACTTTACATTCATAAAATCATTCCCACAGTCCAAATTTAAGCAACATCGAATGAACTTGCAGCGCTCTCTACAAACTTCCTGGCTCCCTTGAACCATCTCTTGTCACCGGCTTGCGCCTTGCAAATGTACAGTTTCCCATTTGAGACGGTGGCAGTTATCAGCTGGTGTTTGCCGCCTTCATCACCATCAGCTGTTCTGGTCAGGACTGTCACAAAGTAGTATGGTTTACCGCCGACGATTGGTGTTGATGTTTCCAAAATGTTGGCCGTTGCCACAGCATCTGGGTCAAAACCACCCTACCCAATATCCAAAAAAAACAGGATAATGTCATTGAGTAAATTTCATCATAATACAGGAGGATGATTACCACATCTTCTAAAATTTGCAGCTGAAGACATGAGAGGCAGTAGTGAAACATCAAGTAGTATGTCATAGACATACAATTGGTGTTGTGGATGACACGGTGCCTGTTCTGAGATGATTGAACAACTTTGAGAATAAAATTATTTTGTTTTCCAATTTCTATTTGCTTAGTAGACCTCATTTCATCATCCATTACAGATTTATTTTGAAGTAACTCTATTATTTACTTAAGTTGTAACTTACCTCAGATGAGGTCTTTCCAGAATAAGCTTGCTTGCCTAGCAAATAATCTACCTGCACATCATCACCACCAGGATTAGAATCACCTTTCCAATCTTTCAATCGAGTCATTGCTTCAAGGTTGCAGCAATTATACCGATCTACATCTCTGTTAAAAAATGTATACCGATCTACATTCTAAAACATCTCAGCCTGTCTTCCTAAAACCGAGTGAAAAGGATGGAAAAAATGAGTTACCTTAGAGAGAAATTCCTCAGGTGATCCGTAGTCTGTGATGGATTTCTTGTCGGTCGGGGTGACCATGACGGAGACATTGCTATTGGAATCGAAGTTGTCTTCGTATCGCAATACTTGTCCGGGAAACTCAATCTCCTTGCTCGGGTTCCATTTAGCTGGTATCAACAGCTTGAATCCATTGCCATTGTATGGCAAGAAGTCTGTGTTTGTCTTTGGTTTTCCAAACACGTTTGCTGCACCAAGATTACATTCATTAACAACAGCATTTCGGTGGTTTATCAGTCTTCTAATTAAGCCGTGAAGATGATTTATACTCCAAGTTTCGTTGATTTACAGCTATATGTTCAGTAGAAACTATTCATCAAATTCCAAACATGTAACCCAATTCTAACAAGATGTAGTTAAACAGAGCCATTATAGAAATTCTTTCCTTTCCCCTCTTCTTATTCTGTGTATGAGATCGATCATATGTTCCTCACTACTTAATCAAACTTTTATTGAAAAATAGAAGTAATCAAGTAGTTTACAGTTTAATCGCATTGGATCAATGCTGGAGGCCATGGGCCATCCAAAAACTAATCAAAGCAGTACATGTAAGAGATTTCAGATCCCTATTTTCCGCTCCCTCTCAACTCTTCCAAATGTCATTGTTGAGATTATGAAATTGTTAATACATATGGAACTTCTACCCGGGGGCCATTCTTGAGCTGAAGCAGTAGTGTATACACAGAACAATGGTGTATAGCTTCATCAATCATCGTCTCTAGTTTAACAAGTTCATTAGGAAATGAAAGAAAAGCAAGATTGAGGTAATGGGTTGGTCACAATTTGTAAAATCAATCAAGCTTTTCATCATATGCTTGGATTGAGAGATTACCAGCTTCTCCATAGGCTGCATCCGCCGGTGAGACCTTAGTGCCGATGGCTGCAGCCCCTATGAGCACTGTAAGAGCCAACCGGCGTGAGACAGCAGTGTTGCTCTCTTCATCGTGACCCACCGGCTTCTGGGCCCTGCAAACTAGCTGGTTGGGCTTGATGTTGGACACTTGGCGTTGTGATGGGATTTTAGAGGCGGTGGGGGGTGCATGGTGGTGGAGGAAACAAGCTGTGGAAGCCATCTCTTTCCCTTTCTCTCCTCTTTCTCTGCAGCTACAGCTCTGACTGGATATGGGTGTGTGTGCTTGTATTGGGTTGGGTTGTTTTGATGTGTGAAGGAAAATGGTTGGTTTTGGATATTGGATGATTTGAAGACGATGAGGATCTTTGGTGGGATAAGGTTTCGGGTGTTTTGATTGGTGCCACGTGGCAGTGCTCCCATTTCTTTTTTGTTCAGCACCACCATTGTTGATATCTCTAATGTCTACTTCACTAATCAACCTGCTTGGCGGCATGTGTGGCTGTGGATCTTCGTACGTGTGCTCATATATTCGTCTATATGGCCTTAGGGCTTAGGGTCTCTTTGGGCCTTTGGGCTTGTGTTATCCATACGAGTGACTAGAAATTATCCAACCCAATGATTTTAGGACCATGGCTGATCAACGATTAGGAATGGGGATCGGCTACTCTAGATGCAATGCAGATGCAATAGCCATTTGTATTTTGGCAACGTGGATAATCGTCCAGCACGTTGACGGACTGAAGTGGTCATCATTGAAAGAGGAGAGAGAAAGGGAGGCAACTGGGCCTCCTATAAGGCCAGGTATTTTTATTTTATTAGGCTTTACCTTCGGGCTAGAAAACTCTCCAAAGTCCATACCCAGTCTACTGATTAGATTTCAAATCAAGTTCTCTGATCCTATAGACATTTATTGGACCTGAAAACTCAAATCTGGTTCACCACATCTGCTTTTCCATACGAGCTGAATCCAGTAAAAGATGACTATTCTTGGGCTATTTGCAACATTGGGTAGCAAGTTGGGCCATTTCAGTTGGAATTCTACCCTACTCAACTTGGTGCTTTCACCCAGGGAAAAAAAATATCGGGCGATATCCGATATCATCTGATATCGGTAGTTTTGATTAAAAAAAAGGAAAAAAAAGAGAAATTTCTCAGCCGATTTATTGATTGGGACTGAGATTTAAACCCCTGCTTTCACCTTCCTTTGCTCCACCGCAGCTAAATAGATAAGATGCGTTGATTTCTGTTTGGTATCTAGAATGATAAAGAATCATTGAAAATAAGATTATTTTTGAGAGAGCTAGTATGTTTAGTAGAAAGAAGGGTTTTGAGAAAATAGATTAAGAATGTTTTTGAATATTTTTTTGTCATTTTGAATCCCTTTAAAAACTGGGTATTTTTTCAAGTGGTCCTCGGTCCAACAATTATTCTCAGAATCTCAGTAGCCATTTTCTCAAGTGGCCATGATTGATGGTCTTGGGACCGAATGGGTATGTGGCCAGGTGCAAATGCAATATGTGCGGTCATGTCCATTACATGTGTAAAATCATTTTCATTTCATAAAAATGAGATAACTTAGATTACTATTCAATAATATTTATTACCATTTATTTCATATATGAAATTACATGTATTTTCTATCACTATTCATAAAAAAATTATTGTAAAAATTCTGAATTTTATAAAAATATTGAAAGATTAGAAAGATCACACAAGCACTCTAAAATTTTATCAATAACATTAAGGATGTTCATTTAATTTTGGAAATTTTTTTATAATATTTTTTATTTTTTTTACAAGAAATTTGAAAATGAAAAGTGTGTTAGAAAACCCAGCTATCGGTAAATTTTTAGAAAAAAACTTGAAAAAGCACAAAGACACATAACAAACTATGTCAATTACATTGAGACATCTCCATTGAATTCCATAAGTCCTTAATATTATTTCACTAAATTATTTAAAAAAAACCTAATTTAAGATTATCTTAGAGCCAAAATTCAAAAAAGAAAATTGTAAAAATAATTTAAAATGATTAAAAATTAGGGGAAAAATGTTTGGAATTGACAAATGCCATTCAAACTTGAAAAACTTACTTCTAAACCTTTTGAAAATCACACCGAAGATTCAAGTAGAAAAATAGTCAAACCGTTTTTTATAAAGGCAGTGTTGACCATTTAATCGGCTGTAGCGCTGATAGAACAATTGTACGGAGCGATATCGCCATAAAAAAGCGGTCGATTTTATTATCTTTGAGTTGTCTGTTGAACCGGGTTCTATATAAAACTGGTTTTCTTCTGGTGCCAGATTCTACCAGGTGGATTACCCTGTACAGGAAATTGTTTAAATTTAATTACTTTAAAGGCTTTTCTTTTTCTTAATTTATACCCATCACTTGTCCATGTCCCGTGTCCAAACTTTCGAAAATCTTGGTTTGAATAAAAGGTCTCTTTGATCACATGCAAGAAGTGCAAAGAATATTAATGGGAAAGGAACTTGAATTATCTTTCAACTACATTCTTGCAGACACTTGATATTAAGGTATTTAGATAAAATCTTCATTAAACAACTCTTTTACTGTTTCATTTTCTGAAATATTTAAAAAATAATAATAATAGAAGTGAATAATTAGGATTTATTCTGATACAGTGATGATGATCAGGGCATCCCCAGCAGTGGTTTAACTTTAACTTGCCCGACAATATAGTTGTCAAGAGGAACGTATGCTGACAGCAAGCCTTACTGTTTCATGCAAATTGTATCTTATTTTAAATTTCTTTTGTCCAAATTTGGTACTGAATAATTCTGGAACATCTGATTTTGGTGGCCACAGAAAACAAAGAATGCAGACATGAATAAATCATCAATGTATTCCCAGTGATTTTTTATTTTTTTGAATTTACGTGTGGGAAAAAATGGGATATCTAGCGTAAAACCCCTCCACTACCTCTAAGTCACACCAAAGTTAGGCCATGGGGATTTGAACCCGCAACCTCCTGCTTCCTGAAGCAAGAGGTGAGCAGTTGAGCTACACCTAATTGACCGATATGAAAAGGTCTTAGAAACTGCCATTCAGCCAATATTTCAGCATGCATGTATGATGTCTGATTATATTTTCTACTAGTTGATATATTCAATATATATCAAAATGTCACGTTATCATATAAAAAGTGTAATAAATATTAATTTGATACTTCAAATATTGACTGACCATATAAATCTTAGAGCACCCATGACAAATGGATCAAATACAAAACAGATGATGAAAATACAGAGTCCAATGATACTGCCTTCAATAAAGAGACCAATGAAATTACCATCAATCTCCAGAACAGTAAATACAATTATGGAGAAAGGGCTGCTTCAGGGTTGATCTGAATGAGGGGAGGATGAGATGAATGGCAAGTTAGGGAAGTGTATGTGGACATGTTGAAAGGAAAATTGGAAGGGATATTAGCAGATGGCATGGGAGGAAATGCTATGTTGGGTATATCGAAATTGAATTTAGGGATGGAGGGGATGGTCGGCAGAGGTGTATCGAATGCAGTAGAGTTTTCAGGACTAGTCGGAGCAAGAGCCGGAGTCTGAGAAGGAGCTTCCTTTAGGGAGCGAGAAGCCCAGCAGTGATCGACCGTCGTCATTGCCACCATGGCTAGAAAGAATGGAACAAGGAGCCCTCTTCCATGTGCCATAGCTCTCAACAGGTGGAATTCAAACTCAACAGAGAAATGGCACATGAAACTTCTACTCTTTGTTTTTAATATATGATGGAATGGTATTGAATGGGTCGCAGCTTAGAGTGCAAGAATAGGAACCAAAGGTTAGGGTTGAGATTGAGAGTCATTTGCGCATGGAATTAGGGTTTAAAGTAGCAATTTGTTAAAGATGAATGGTGGTCATTGTAGGATAATATTGGGAATATAGATTTTTAAATTGACATTCAAACTCAAAGCAGACGGAGTGAGAGTCCCAAGTTCAATTTCCACTTCACCCCAGAGGGCAATCCTGATAGAGTTACTCGATGCGTGTGACTAAAAAAACTTACATATGTCCCGAATATTATTCAGATTGTCTCAACCCTTGATCTTAGGGGCCCAAAATTCAAATTTCATATAAAGAATATTTTAGATTCAATGGTAGAGATGATTGGATATGACCTAAGCTCAATAGAGATCTAGATTTGTGTCAAAATATGAAGTCAACCCTTTACAAGAACATAGGAACCCCTTCTATAAATTTGAAAACTCTAAATTGATAGAACTTGAGTCATGAGTTCTACTAGCCTAAACATTTTAAACAAAATAAAATGGACTGGTGATAGATAGATAGATAGATAACTCGAATCATTTGGCTATACATGTTTAATGTAGCTAACTCTCTTTTAAATGCTCAGATCATCAATGTTTATTAGACTTTGTAGGCTATTGCACCTTTACTTATTTTCACTTTTCACATAATTAAAATTCAGATATACAAACCTTACGAATTAATTGTCACCTCAGCATGCTAACCCTATTTAAGTGTTGCTGGAATTACTTACAGATTCATGGATTAGTCATGCTAAAACTATACTAAAGCAGCAAATTTGATAGGATAAAAGAAATCTCCACGGCCTGATTCTGATTTACCAAAGACCCAGCTGAGCATTTAGATCAAAATCGGCAAATGATACCACAATCCTGCCATCCATTGAGAGAGGAGGAGACCCATTTCAGTCATATATCTCTTCATATTCATAACTTATATCAGTGTCATAAAAATCCACGAAATCCTCATCGAAATGGCTGTAGAACTCAAGCCTCTTCTCCAAATCCACTGTCTCATAGGCAAACCTTGAGATGTGAGAAGCCATTTTCAGTAACTCGTCGTCGACTTTAAATTCCACACAACCCTTCAAGTCCAGGATCTCCAGTTGCTTGCAACTCTGCAATATCTTTATCAGATTTTCTTTGGAGAAGAAGGCACTCCTCACCCACAAGTACTTGATCTTGGGAAGGTATGAAATGAGAGCAGAGGTTTCATCATCATTCAATCCACCTTTTACCCGAAGCCCAACAAAGTTGGTGCAGTGACGGCTGATTTCTAGAAGGATTTGGATGAATGTATTTGGGGTTGATTCCATGTGTAGCTGTTCAAGATACTTCCATTTGCATATCAGATTTGGGAAATGTTCCTTGCATTCTCCCCAAATGCCAGGCACAGAGAAAATTTTCACTGCTGGTAATCTGGAAGACGGGCAATTGCCAATTATATATAACCAAGATGAGCCCAATAAGATTCTTTTCTTTTCAGATTTTCATATCTTCAAAAATCATTACAGAGATTTAGTGAAAGTCGGGTAGGCCAGGTTATGCCCATAATTAATTTGGCCAAGAGCTACATTATAAAAATATGGCCCAAAACTTAGATTGGGTCAATATGGGTCCTAAATCCTAATCATTTAAATCAGTTAGGTCGGACTCTTAAACTACAAGGCGTAGGACCGTCAATATTAAATTGGGCCTTAGGTTTTGAGTCTGAAAAACTTGGGCCTTGGTCAAGTCCGCCTGGTTTTCATGGGTTGAGTCAAGTTGGGCCTGGCCCAATCTTTAGCAATGAACATTGTGAGGAGCATTCAGGGGTCTAAAATTCGTCTCTTCAAAATTTTTTTTCAGAAATCTCGGTGACTTTTTTTTAAAAAAAATTCATTTAAAAAAAATAAAAAGCTGTTTTAAAAAAAAACTAAAAAAAATATAAATATCGGCCGATATCTAAGCCGATATTCGCCCGTATCAGACAAATATCGGCCTAGATATCGACCGGGTCCAAATCGATATTTGTTTTTCTTCTTTAAAAAGAAGAAGAAATTGGACGAATTTTATACCCCTGAGAGCATTGACCGATTATCTCCCAAAGCCTAGTTTAGAAACCATCATCCATTCAAATAAATGGGAGAGAATGCCTCATTTAGAATTACAATTATCTTTCGTGAAATATTTGTAGTAGAAAATAAAAAACGGTTGCGGAGGATTTTGTCTAATGTAGTAGAAAACTAGAAATTGAAATAATTGAAAATATATTAAAAGTATGTTTAAAATGCCTGAAAATGATATAAAACGTAAAGATATGTAGGAAATTATATAATTTTTTTCTATTTTGTGCTGATATTATAAAACTATTATTGAGTGAGAAAACATAAAGGCAATAGCTAAATAGTTATTTAAGGTTTATATATATTTTCATATTTGAGAATGTAGATTTTACATTTTCATTAATTCAAAATTTTCATGCATCTTATTAGTCATTTAGTAATCAAGAAAACCCTTTGAATAATTTATTTAAGTGATTGTCATGATTGAACTTTAACATATTTGTAATCAAGATTTTAAAGAAGATATAAGTAATTTAATATACAAGAAATAGTAGCTAACTGTGGTTTGTCATATATATGATTATTTCCATTACATCATCTCTAAACAGTGAGTTTGACGCAGTGGGGATCGGTTTCAAAAGTAGCTCGGTCGAGGAGAAGGAAGGAGGAGACGACAAGTGAAAAATCCCAATTTAATTTCATTAAAAATGGAAATAAATTAAACCGAAATATAAAATTAAATAAGAAAATAAACTTAAATAAATCTAATTTTACAAAAAAAAAAGAGAACTTCTAATCTCTTCTATTTTTGAGAGGGTTCTACGAGATTCTGATTTTCAAATAGATACCGTGTCTTTCCTTTTTGACCACCTACCGATGCCTCTTAAGTAAGAGCTACCATCTTTATACACAGTAAAGCTTCTATAGTGTAGTACCCTATAAAGTTATAACCTATCTAAAATAGTATCATCGGTATGGATCATATTATTTTAGAAAGAAAATAGTCTATCTAATTAATAATCTCCCTGATGTAATATTTACACCTATTCTCAACCGAATTACTTTATAGAATTTTTACTGTAATATGAACGAAAATAATTAAAATTTAATATAACGGATCATTTCATTCAAAGGAAAGCAAGCAAAGAGAAGAGACTTACTGTTGGGATGCATAAATCAAGTCGTCTAGTGTGTAATGATCAGAAGAAGGAAAAATGAGGCTGATAGCTGATCCACGGCTGCGATTGACTGACAACCTGAGGAGGCTTGTGAAGGATAAAGCCTCCAACTTGTACTGTTGCCGGAATCTGGCAACGAAGTCGCTCCACGGCCGGAGATTAAGTTGGCTGAAATCGAGTGACTGCCAACAGAGAGGACTGAGCGAAGCTTTGTACCAAGAACTTCACACGAAAGGCACGCTCACCATCAGATCTTCCATTCCCAATCTCTGAAATATGTGTATCAAACAATCAGTTTCCAAGTTTCCCCATCTCCTCCTCCCCTCCATCCCTTGCTTCTGAACTTGTCTTTGACGAGAGAGAGAACTGAAATTTGGATTTAATGGCGACTTTGGAATCGATGGAAACAAGAATGAAATATGTAAAGTCCCTTTCACGGGGGATAGTCGTGTGCAGGAGGATCTCAACCGTTCACTGACTGGGGTGGTGTCAAAAATGATTTTTATATATATAATTTTTTTTAAATTTCCCTATTTTTCACTTAATTTCAAGAAGTGGGTTATATTTTCATATGTTAATAAAAAAGACTGTTATTTCTAATTATTAAAAGCCCTTGCTAAAGTCATTTTCTTAAATGACCATTCACTCCTTTGCATTTTATGATGATCTGGTTCTGTGGGGCTTATTAAGGTCTCTGCTTTGTCCTTCTTCGTCTGTCACATTCATTACTTTATTAATCTAATTCTTAGAGGGACTCCTTCACATTAATTTTTTATAATAATCATATCATTATTTAGATTATTTATCTCATCAATTTAGAATTAACTTTTATATTTAAAATTTAACAAATGATTTCTATAGACAAATGGTTTTTAATGTGTATTTTTATTAAAGCTAAAATAAAATCTATAATTATATAATTTTTTTTGCAACATCACTATGTTCCTGCTTTTCTTGATAGGTGGTGAACTGGTGATATAAGATATTTTTATATTTTGCATCATGAAGACTCTCTATGAAGGTGCAACTGGTTCGAAAGATGACTTTAAATAATAGTTTAATGACTAAAGATCACAATGGATTCATGTTGAAAGGTATCTCTAAATTGTTATAAATTTAAAAAGTATAAAACAAATTATGCCGATATTTAATAAGACAATCACCAAGACTTAAGTACTCAATGAATTACGCAAAGTCTACAGGAAACAACATCGAATGGGAACATTTTTTTAAAAAAATATCAAAGACTCTATCGACCTTCATCAATTATGACTTTTTAAATTCTACTTCTCTATTTGACTCTACATAAATTATTATCACTTTACTAAATTGACATGATAAGAGTTTTTTAATGAATACAATGGGCAACTTCAATATACTCAATTGACATTATTGACACTAAATGTATCAGCTTGATCCAATCTTTTATAGGGCCAGCTAAGATTAGATATATTTACTTTTTATTTTATTTTATTGGAATTAATGTACGGGAAATTCAGATACAGTTTTACTAAAACTCTCATGGATGAGCCCAGACACATCAAGGTTAGGCCATGGAGCTTGAACCCGCAACCTCCTGCTTCGTTAAGCGGGATCCATTTACTCTGTGAACTATTGACTATGACTGACGTGAATCTGACACGTTTGCTGTCAGCCCCAATTACAGACCACCCATATTTTTTTTTGAATGGTTAATATATTAATAAGAAAAGGCACCAGAGGTGCAACACAAAAAAAGGAAAAGCTCAAAATAAGCATTACAACCTCGAAACACCCTCAGGACCATCGCACACAACTTGGAAGGGAAAAAACTAAACTAAGTCAACACATTCTTTCCAAGCACGAACGATGTCGTTCGCAGAGACGTTTCTAAATTCCGGAAGGGTAGAGGCCCAAGAGGCACACAAAGAAAAAACTCTTCTCGAAACTGCTTCACTTGACTCATCACGATTCTTAAAAACTCTATTGTTGCGCTCCACCATAAACTCCAACTATGGCGAAGAGGGAAAGGTGCCAAAGAGAGGCACATTTTGAAGATACTGAAGAAATATCCCAAACATAAGATAGCTCGGCCACTGAATAAGGCATAATCCACAACACACCAAACTTACAAATCACGGAGTTCCAAACAGCCGAAGAGAATGGACAATGGAGAAGAAGGTGAGTCGTCTCTTCCGAAGCACAAAGACACAGAGGGCAGGCACTCGCAATAATTTTTCCTCTTTTGCGCAAGTTGTCTTGAGTTAAGATTTTCCCCAGACCCACATTCCAGAAAAAGCCAATTACAGACCACCCATATTTGGCTATTATGTTTCTTCAGGTGCATACCGAAATGTATCATAAAAACTACTGCTATATTGATCATCAGTCAAATCATCATCATTCAACCGTGAGCCCTTGTAATTGAAGATTCTAATTTCTGAAGACATATTCAATATCTCATCATTGATGGTGAATCCCCTACAATCTTGCACATGCAGTTCATCAAGCTGTTTGCAGCCCTTCAAGATCCCCATCAATGTTGCCTCTGTCATAAAAGCCCGGCTAAGGTTCAGGTATCTGATCCTTGGAAGCAATGTAACAATGGTGGATGTGTGTCTGTTTTCAATGTGACCACTGACTCTAAGACCCACGAAGTTCTTGCAATGAAGACTGATTTCTGTTAGGATTTCTTTGAAGGGACATGATAAATCTTCTATGTACAGCCATTCAAGATCCTTCCATCTACTTATAAGCTTCAAGGTGTCTTTCTCGTGTAGGGGCCAAAAAATATTAGGAACTGAAAGAACTTTCAATGCACCAAACCTGTGGAAAATTACAAGGATTTCAATGAAGATTCCCATTTACTAAAAAGTAGTGAATCTTAATCACTGTCTTTTTAAAAAATCTGTTGAAATTTGAGGGAAATGGAGAGGTTTGAGGTGTGCTTACTCTTGCAAGAGGGGAGCTAGGTCTTGTGCACGAGCGAAGTCGTGGAGTATGAGTTGAGTGACAGATCCTCCACTGCGACTGAGCACTAATTTAAGGAGGCCCAGCACAAATTTAAGGCGACCCTGGATTGCAAACTTCTCCAATCGGTACTCCCTCTCCATTCTCTCAATGTAAGTGTTGCCCCAGTAGTTCATCTTCAGAGCCTGAAAGTTGATGGTCATCCAACAGAGAGGGACCATTGAAGCTTTGTACCAGGACTTGCACACGAAAGGAACGGCCAATGTCAAGCTCTCCACTCCCACCTTTCCAAATATACATGCCAAACAATCCATTTCTAAATCCTCCCATTTTCTCTCTTCCATTTCCTCCTTTCTAATTCAGTAGCCTGCAAGTCTGAATTAGAAAGGGGAAATATATAGAGAGAGTGGGAGACAGGTAGGTGTGGTCAAAGGTGCATCACGTTGACTTTTAAGCAGAATCAACGGTAGATACCTTTCTTGGAGAGTACTCAAGGGCAAATTAAGATCTCAACGGCAGATATCTTTCTTGGGGTGTACTCAAGGGCGAATTAAGTCTTCCCTTTGTTGATTTATGGACTAGGTATTTTTTTTAATTTTTTATAATATGATATTTTTTAATTTATATTTGAAGTTACTCACGAGCTTTATGTACTGAGAAGAGAATAAAAAGTTATTTCTTTAAACGGTAGTCAATATTGGCAATAATAAGTTTATGTGTTAGTTGAGAAGAAGCAACCAACGTAAATCAAGTTTACGCGGTCATTAATTTTTTTTATTAGTTTTAAAATTAGTTTGAATGAGGTAATCCGTTGTCAAGTCTAATGGTTGGAATAATTGACTTCAGAAATTATAATGATTAAATAAACTATTTTTTTTTTAATTTACTTATATTTTGAATTTTTTATTTCGATATCATTTTAATATTACATCTCATGCCAAAGTAGTTTGATATTTAGGCTGGTTTTAAAGACATTCATTGATGGCCCACGTTGTTGGCACTTCTGTCTTCCTCAAATTGTTTATTCAATTAAAAAAATCGAAGTTGTTTATTTTTGCCATCCAAATGGTTGCTCACAATCATATTAATTGCCAACTAAGTTTTGTCATCATTGCAGATTTTGCGGTGCGCGCTTTGTAATTTGTAATGCGTGTGACATGGGGTTGGTCTATGAATTCCAAAGGTTCTCTTTTATTCAAATTCGAGTATAATTTTTTATTAAAATTTGATGCAGATTAATTTTTAGGTAAAATTCAAAAGTTAATTATTGTCTGAGTTGTACCTATAGAATGTTAAAAGTCGACAAAAAATTTCGAATTGTCTACACTGAAAATCAATTACTCTATATAATACTTGAAACATTTTCCTTTCAATGGCTAGATTTTGATTGTAAGTTCTACTTCAAAAAAATTATCATGGCTTTCTTCATAGTATCATAACAGGTTTTGCAAGTATCTCCATGTGAGAGTGAGTATGCTAATTTAAATGACCCTATATCATGGCTTTCGTCTGGACGGAAACTAATGACCCTATATCAAACAAATCATTTCTGAGAGTGAGTATGCTAATTTAAATGATTGCTTACCTCTGAAGATCATCGTTTACCAGTCTCTAGATGCATGATAAAAAGATTAGATGATGGGTGCAGTAGGCACTGCACCAAGAATGGATTACTTTTTTTTTTCAAAGTGGCCAAAGTAAAATTCATGATCATAATGATCACCATCAAATCAATATAATTAATATAGTTTTATAACTATATTTCAATATAGATATATATATAATCACCATCAATTTATATAAATCGTTAATTTCACCTCTTTCTCATCAAATTTGGATTATAAGCTTTAACTTTTGTATAAATCAAAACATATTGTCTTTCAAGATTGACGTCTAGATTGAAATGTGTTTGACAGTTGCTTTCGGCAGTGATTGTTTGGTCTCTATGGAAAGAAAGAAATGCTAGACTTTTTAAGGATTATCGTCTACGGAAAGTGATCTTTTTCAAAAAACCAAGTGGAGATGGTTTTTTTGGTTGTTGGTGAACCCCAATTTTAAAGGTCTTAAATTTAATGATCTTTTATTATCATGGGAGAGTTGCATGAAGTTTCGAAATTGTATTATAAAGGTGAAGGAGAAATGGATCCACCTCTATTGGGTACATGGAAATTTAATATTGACGGGGCCTCCAAAGGGAATTCAGGTCTAGCAGAGATTGGCGGAGTACTTCAAAACCATAGAGGTGAAACTTCTATTATGTTCAGTAAATCGGTGGGAGCAAAGAACTCTAATGAAGCTGAAATTCTTTGCATTAGGAAAGCTCTTCTTATTTGGAAGATTCTTGATCAAGGCCAATTGATTGTAGAAAGGGATTCTGCAAATGCTTTCAAATGGACGTTGGGATTGAGGCGACTACCTTGAACATGATAATAATATACTAACATGAAGAACCTAATGATGATCGAAAACAATAAGTAGTGTGGCATGCACTGATATTTGGTGTTGACAAACTCCATCAAAATCAAACCAAGGTCATTGAGTAAACTATTAAAATAAAACATTGCAATCATTGCTTTTTATTTCTTAACTATAGATTAGATGACTAAGAATGATGAGTCTCATTCATTTTTCCACAGGGTTCATCCACAAAAACTATGAAGTATGATATGATTACTAAAACACAAGCTTATATGGCATGGTTATGATTCATCGATGACTGGTGCGCGCGTCTGATGAATCGAGGCTGACCAGGTTCAAGTCTCCGCATGGCTGCTGCCCCTGCCAACCCGCAATAGCGAGGTATGTGTTTGATGCAACCTTCATGCTCAAATTTTTCTAGAGAAGCAGCCATTTTAAGAATCTCATCGTTGATATCCAAACCAATGCAACTTCTCACATCCACCTCTTTTAACTCTCTGCATCCCTCCATTATCTTCATCAGTCTGTTGTTGGAGATGTAACATCGGCTCAGATCCAAGTGATTGATCTTGGGGAGAAGTACAGCGATACAGGTGGCTTCTTCTTCGCAGATACTACCTCTTCTTACTTTGAGTCCCAAGAAATTCCCACAGTGGCGATTGATTTCAGTGAGGACTTCCTTGAAACTAGAACGCATCTCATCCATGGACAACCATTGCAGTTCTTTCCATCTTGCAATCAAAGTCGGGACGTGTTTCTCTACTTCTTTGTTATTAAAGTGACGCGGCAACTCAAGGAATTTTAATCCTGGGCACCTGCAAGATGTAACAACGATAACTTTTAACATTGACTACTTGTAATGAAACATGTATGGCAACTGGAGACGGAAGAAGGGGCTGGTCTGAGCTTGGACTGCCCGACGCCTGCCTCCCTTTTATGTACAAGACACTTTTTCGGAGTAAAGCATATTTTTGTTAGGACGGAGCTTTCAGCCCAAAAGACTAGCATGATAGGTGGAGCGACCAAGTCCGATATAAGTCCTTAGTTTTTCTCTATCACAACCGAGGTGGGACTCTCGTTCGCACCCCAACAATCGTCCAAGAGGCTCTCCGGCGGATAGAACGTTACCAATCATCCGTTCGGTTAGGGGATCTCTAAGTCCACATGTTGTGGCTTGAGGACCTAACTTTGATACCAATGTTAGGACTGGGCTTCTAGCCCAAAAGACTGGTTCTGATAGTTGGAGTGATCCAGTCACATATAAGTTTTTAGTTTCTCCCCCCTCACAATCGATGTGACACTCTTGTTTCTAGCTCAACAATTCTCATTCTGTATGGTCTCCTTGTCAGAAAAAAAATTTAAAATGTTTCTAGCTTCTGGGCCCGGCTCACTTCCAGACTTAAAAAGGCCTCTTGATGGAAGAGAAGCTCTCCCCTATGAGATCTCCTAAGTCCATATGAGGTAGTCTGAGATCTGACTCTGATACCACTTGTTAGGACGTGTGTATCCTGTCCAAAAAACTAGCTTGAGATCTGACTATGATAACACTTATTAGGACCTGGATATTTAGTTTGAAAGACTAGCCTATTACATGGAGTGACTCAAATTATTAGATTTCTACACTTTTAATATTGAACTCGTTTGCAGAACTAACCTTTTTTTTAATTAAACTATACTAAAAATAACTTTTTCATTTTTATTTTATTTTTAAGCAAAGTACATTGGCTGATGGACCACGGATACTCTCCCATGAGGTCGCTTTTCTATGCAACATACATGCTCAAATTTTTCTATAAAATAAGCCCTTTTCAGCATCTCATCATCAATGACCAAACCGAAGCAATTCCTCACATCCAACTCCTTCAACTCTCTGCATCCCTCTATGATCTTCACCAGTATAATGTTGGAGATGAAAGACAGTCTCAGATCCAAGTGCTTGACCTTGGGAAGAAGTGCAACGATACAAGTGGCTTGTTCTACCCAGATAAAACCTCTTACTTTGAGCCCCAAGAAGTTTCCACAATGGTGATTGATTTCTATGAGGATTTCCTTGAAACTAGATGGAATCCAAGCCATGTACAACGATTCCAGTTCTCTCCATTTTGCTATCAAAGATGGGATGTATTTCTCTTCTTCTATTGTAATCGATTGAGGCAATTCAAGGATTTTTAATGCCGGGCACCTGCAGGATATAACTTACTTCCATTAAGCTAACTTCTAAATTGACTAGTTGCGATGAAACATTTTTTTCAATGAATTTAACATAGTTCGATGTTTGATGCCTACATCTAAAGAGATTATGGCTTTATTAGTCAGAAAAGAAAGAAAAAAATGAATGAGAGAATTACAATATGTTCAGGACTAACTTAAAAGTTCACTCTCTGAATTTCACTTAAAAAACCATCAAAATCACAAAAGAGAATTCACAAAAAGTCTCTCTCAAAAATTCTCTCAAGAAAAGATTCAAAGAAAGAATTCCAAATATGTACGTAACAATTGAGATCCTAAGCAACCTTATATGCATGTTGGATCTACAAAATTAGAAGTTCACTAAAATAATAAAATAATCAAAAGAGGAGGTGGAGGAGAGGAGTAAATTCGAGACAGATTAGTCGGCATTTATTGGTTTTTCTAATTACTTTTTCTCCACCGTCCCAACATATTCAACCTTCCTAACTCTTATTATTTTTATTTTTTTGAATTTATGTGTAGAAAATTCAGACAAATTGACATCTCCAACTTAAAATTTAGCTGAATCATGAAAAAGTTATAAGGCAACAGAACCACTAAACAAATAGCATGTAGAGAAACGATTACCGAGTCTTGCATTTTCACCTTTACTTCTATGAATGTAATTTAGAATATAAAATTTTAAAATTAAATGGCAAACATGGAGGACCTAAAATTCTCCTATATTTTGACCATCCCTACCATGAAAAATCAATATAATTGATTTCTTAAAGTACTTGAGAGAAAAATGTAAATGAGGGTTTTGGGTGCTTACTTTTCTGATACGTAAACCAAATCGTCCAGGGAAACACCCCTGGTAGGAAATATCAGCTTGGAAGTAGATCGACGGCCACGACCAATAAAAAACTTGAGGAAAAGAGAGAAAGAAAAGGCCTGCAAATGATACTCTGCCTTGAATCTTTCCACGAAGGGACTGTTGACAAGATTCATGTCGCCCAAGTCGATATTCTCCCAAAAGATGGGATTAAGAGAAACTTCATACCATGATTTGCATACAAAAGGAACACCCACACTCATATCTTCCAAACCCAATCTCTGAAATACATTCTCCAAACAGTCCCTCGGCAACTCTTCCCAACTCCTCCTTTCCATTTTCCTTCTTCTTTGACACATTCTTCTGAACTAATGTGCTTAACGTTGCTTAAATGGCTATGGCGTGAAAAAATCACCAAAGCTTTTTGTAAGTCTTTAAACAAACGAGGACTACAAGGCAGAATTGTCGTTAGTCCCTTGTCTGTATCATTGTGTCTTCTAGAGACTAAGCATTGTGGAAATCGTCCAATAGATTGTCGAATGTTGTAAGCACTAGACAATCTATCGCCCCACCAGTCAATGGCCTCACATGTACCAATGCTGCTGCGGTTGTATTTTGGAATGATTTCAATTTTGGTGGGAGTACATGAAAAGAAATGTTGTTTCAATATTCTTTCTTTTTATGTTATGGTAATTTGACGATAACAGGAGAAGATAATAATAAGGCATCGTATAGGACAAACTATGAGCTGTATATGATATGAATTTCGGAATTGTCTCCAAAAGATATTCCATGGGTGTTGACTGCTGATCATCATCGTACACCTGTTCTAGACTGGGTCATATAAATGATCTGGGTTGGTGGTCTAGTTGGCCCTGCATTAATTGTTACTGGTTGTTACTACAATTGTTTATAGATAAATTAGACATGTTTAATACAAGACAAGTTCTAAAATAAGTGCATTAGATTTATTTGACATGCTAGCTGCAAAGTTATGCCAAATGAGAAGTGATCTAAATTTTTTAAAAAAGGTTCTGCAAATCCTACAATCTTATTTGTATTTGACAGAAAACAAATGAAAGTATCATATAAATTCTAGTTTGTGACCTCCATATTAGACACTATTCATATGAGCTCAAATAATATTTATTGACCATTTGTGTCAAATTTGATACAAACTCGTTCTTACAAAAGAGTTCATAAAAAAAGATTTGATGGGTTGGAAGCAAACTCAAGCACTTGTAGAGAAATCATTGTGCCCATGTCTATACACTATTGGGTATGGCTCGATTGGAGTCAGACACGAGTTAGGACATTATCTCCCTTCTACTACATTATTTCCTATTTTTTTCTCTTCTCTTACTTTGTCTCTACTTCTATTTTTGTTTTTGAGATAGGACTCTCAGTTGAAAAACCTATTTTGGATTAAGAAACCTCTCAATTACTGTTTATAAAAAAAGAGAGGGTCTCCTTCGTGTGGGTGTGTGGTCCTGACGGACACTGAGAGTTGTTTGTTTGTGAGAGATTTGTATTTATACCCTTTGATCTCTGATTGTTGCTTGTAAATGTGGCCCATGGCTAAGTTACAAGCTCATAGGCAAAATTTGTCAGTCCGTCCTAGCTAATATACCACAGACCTTGCTTATTTTTATTATTATTATTTTGCCATAACAGCAAAAACGTTTTTATTTACAAATTCAAAAGAACAATGCAACATCAAGATGAATATTCTTAATAATAATATGATTCTGATAGAGCATGCCAGAAATTGCCTCGCCACATTATGTCAACCTGGTCAACGTTGCTCTCTTTGTTATTTTCTTCTGGGTTTGTGCTTCCGTAGTAGAATGTTTCTACAGCAGAAGCCTCTTTTTTCACCTCTTCATCGATCACCAAACCATTGCAGTCCCTCACGTCCAACATCTCCATCTCTTGGCACCCCTCCATTATCGTCATCAGATTTCCCTTAGAAATGGAAGATCCTTGTAGGCTCAATTGCTTAATCTTTGGAACAAGGATTGCGATCATCAGCACTTCGTCGTCGCTGATCTTACCGGATGCTTTGATCCCCAAGAACCTTTCACAACTATAATTGATTTCTGTAAGGATTTCTTTGAAAGTTGATGGTATTTTATGCATGCAAAGCCATTCCAGTTCTTTCCATTTTGCTATGAAAGTTGGTAGATTCATCTCTTCTACTTCCCCCATAGAGTCCGGCAACTCAAGGGTTCTCAATGCCGGGCACCTGTAACATGCAGAAGCTTGCAATTGGAATAATCAGATCAGAGTGATCGCAAATTAATATGGCCAGCAAGCTCAGAGTGATTGCAATTATCAAAACCATTTGGACAATGAGGACCACAATTGGAGCTGAGAGAAAAATGCAATGAAATGACCCATCATGGATGCTCAATACCCTATCTATCCACTCAGTTGGGTGACAAGACCAGGGGATGTTCTAGCCAAGAATCTGTTTAGTCCATCCCATGGTCACTGGTTTGGATGATCCATGATAGAAAAATCACATGGATCATACAACCCCTCCTTTTTTTTATTCATTTAGGTTGAGTTTGGACGTAGAGGGATGAAAATGAGAATAACCCTCATTTATCTTGTTTGTTAACGAAGGGAAGAGAGCGAGAAATCCGAAGTTTTCTCTTTCCAACATAAATCCAAAAACCCCTTATAGCTGCAAAAGTAATCATTTATCTCTCTCTTAGAATAAGCTTTTTCCTTTTTATGAATTATCAAACAAGATAAAGATAAACCTATGATGTTCAAAGGAAACTCCTAATTAAAGTAAACCCCTGTAAAAATTCTCTCATCCAAATGCAGCCTAACGTATATATTACCGGTCATCAATACAAAGCTAGTTAGAAATTGATTTGATCAGTAGTCCACTTGTCAAATCAATTGGGTAAGAACATTCGATCTATCTGAGTTTTCAACATGGGTGTGACCAATGATTGGAAAAATCCATGGACTGGAAAGTCCTGTTTGAAAATTAGAAACAAGATGGAAGGGGCAAATCTCAGGGGGGGTCTTTGAGTGCTTACTCTTTTGATGCGTAAATCCAGTCCTCCATCGAAACACCTCGTTTTGGAAATATCAGCTTGGAAGTAGATCGACGGCCACGACTGATTACAAACTTGAGAATGACTGAGAAAGAGAAGGCCTTCAAGCCATACTCTGACATGAATCTCTTCACAAAAGGACTCTGTTGAAGATTGATATCACGTAAGTTGATATCTTCCCAAAGGATAGGATTGAGAGATGCTTCATGCCATGATTTGCATACGAAAGGCACTCCCAAGATCAGGTCTTCTAAACTCAGCCTCTGAAATATGCTTGCCAAACAGTCCTTTGGCAATTCATCCCATTTCTTTCCATCTTCTTTTCCTCCTGATGAAGAGTTCCTTGGCAAAGCCTGCCATTTCCTTCCCGTTCCTCTTCCTATGCACTTAGCCAACGCCTGAAACACACTTACCAACCAGTCCCCTGGCAACTCTTTCCACTTCTTTCTCTCCCCCATACTCTGTCCACTCACACTATTGTCATCTATCAGCTGTGAATGCCGTTGAGGCTGTCACCAAGGCTGAGGAGCTTCATATATGAAGAAGAGATAACAGAGCAGTAGTAGTCTTGAAATCCATGGAGCTTTAAACTTGGGTTTAAAGTTTAAACAATGACCATGTCCCTAACTGACGCAGCAGGTAGGATCGGATGGGTTTGATCTGAGTAAGAAGGATCAACGGGTCAAAGGGATAAAATTAGGATGAAATGGGTTGAAGGGCAATGAGGTCAATCGGTCAAGAGGGAGTCAACAGTGGTCAAAAGGGGCTTAACGGAGATGGTGGGTTAAAAAGAAAAGGAAGTGGGGAATGGGTTGTTGAAAGGTTGACTGGAGGGATCGATTGAGAATGGATGCAAGGGTTGTGGTGATGGTGAAGGGCTGTAGATCTGGGCTCGGTGCAAGGGGCGGCTTAGTGAGGCCGGACGAGTGGTGGAAGCAATACAGCGAAGGTTGGGTGCTGCAGGAACAGGGGCAAGGGTCGTGGAGGCGATCAAGCGAGATGGAAATGACGTTGCAGACGGCAATACAGGGAGTGGGTCTGGACGGCCAGCAAGGGCAGAACACGGGAGGCAGCAACAATACGCGGCCAACTGAGGGGCGGCAGAAAGAGGAGAGAACACTTTGAGAGAGGAGGAGAAGAAATAGAAGATGAAGGAGGAGAGAAGAAAATCACAGAAGAAGAAAGGAGAAGAGAAGGAAGATTAGAAAAGAGAGTCTACCCAAGAACAGAGGAGCGAGAAGGGGATAGAGATCTCAGCGAAAAATACCAAGTTTAATTGTCTATTCATAAACTCTGTGATTACTGATTACATTTCCTAGTGGAGGTTTTATAGAAAAAAAAACTTAAAACTAAAAATAGAAAATAATTAATAATATAATTAGAAAAGGGTTGACCTATAGTCAAACTCGGTCAAACCCGTCCTATTAATATAATATTAACTTATTAATTTTAGTTTAAGTGATAAGGAGAAATAAATATTTGAGCAAAAACTATTTTAAAAAAAAAATGTGACTTTCATGGGTAATCAAGTGATCTACTCATGACTTACTATATCTAATTTTAAAAATAGCTAAATAGATTTAAAAATATCATACTCTAAAATTTAGTGTGGGTTGCTTCGATAGGATGTTACAAGGAAGCCATATAGACACACTGAAAATCTTTGAGTACACACCCGTTTTCCAAAAGTTGACGTTTCTCGACCGATTTTTACAAACAATGTATCAAAATTCATCTACTCTGAATTTTATGAACTGCATGACTAATTTTAAGTGAAAATAATATAGTTTTAAATTTAAAAAATCGTACTCAAATTGGAGTCTCAGATAGAATGTTATATTCATTCATTTATAACGAGTTCGATGAATCTCAAGCCGAGTTTGCATTGAAAAATGAACCTACTCAATTACTAAAATTCTACATTATATAATTTATTACAATCTCATAATATTATTATAAATTATAAATGAACAACAAATATAAATTTAAAAACCTTTAAAATGAATTGAATTTTCCCATTTAACTAATCTAGATAACTACATTTTATTCGGTTGAATTTGTTGTCTCCATGTATTCTATTTATTTAATTATATTTATAATAGAATGAACATAAATTATGAGAAAATACTAAACTCTTTAAAATATTTTTTAAAAACACCTTGCTCATGTGAGGTTTTTTTTTTAAGAAAAAGGTTTTAAGATTTAACAAGTCACGGTTTGATTAGTGAAATCGGGTTGAACCACGGGTCACAATGGATTTTTAAAAGTTTCCAACTCAAATGAGTTTTTGAATGACTCGACTCGTATTTCAGTAGGGCCACGGTTGATCCACGGGTCAACTGCGGGTAGGGCCGTGTTTGACAACATGGATCTCGAGTCAATGCAGTAGAACTTCTAGTTCTTCACCACAAACATAATCCAATTTTTAATTTTTTTACCACTAATCTAATTTTAAATTAAATAACTCAAACTCAGCCTGACTCAAATTCAAATTAAATTGGTTTAATTTTGAATCAAACGATTCTTAACTTAAATGGTGGTTATAAAACGGACAATCTCGAAAGAAAATATTCCCTTTGGCATGTAGCACGCGACTTGTATGGTCGAGATATGCACAAGATGAATGAGTTGTTATTTGTTAAAGATATTAGTAACATGTAGCAAACGCACATTTTAGAAGCCATGTTTAGGATATAGAATGCAATATTATTAAATAAGTAAATGGTATTAAATTTAAACAGATATGATGTCTGTGTATCATTAAAAATTAAAAGATATTGCAAATCCGCTTCGGGTCCTCTTCAGTCCTATCGATGTTGTTCAAGAATGTCATGGTCTATTCTTAATCCCTGGATTAAAAAAGCTCAGGTCTTATCTTATCATTAACCTCATTCTTAATGTTAACATTTCATTGCAATATTAACATTCTTTTTTTAGACTAAGGCTTGTTTGTTCGCTTGGAATTCTCTGATGGAATTCGATTCTTTGCGACTTCCAAAATTCTGCAAAGAGATTTGTGCCTAGTAAAAATAGAATTCTAAAATGGAAATTTCATTTGAAATCTCTATGAAAATCCAAAGCTTGAATAACTCAGACAATGAATTCCTAGTTCTCAGTTAATAATTTCAACAGATTCAACATAAAATGCTGCTGCAGGCTTACTTATATTTTAAAACTAGAAGAATTTGCTAATTCTAAAATTTAGAGACTACAAATTGTCGTAGTTTCACATGGACTTGTATTCTCTTTAATAAGGCAAGATAAAATTTACCAACTACGTGCATTAGGTAAGGTCAAGAGCAGTTGAACCCAAGACCTTTAATCTAATCCTAAAAGTTTAAACCAAACGAGCTACCTGTACAGGTTGAGCTACTCGTGCCAGTTGAGCAACCCATGCAAGTTAATTTATACACGTGGTTTCATATATCCATGGAATTAGTCTCACCTCCAATATTAAGTGGGTATTCCCCTGTTATCAAAAAAAAAATTACCAACTACTCAGCCTTGATTGTCAAGTTTTATCAAGATGACTATTAAGGATTATAACCTTTATTAGAAGTGAACTCCTCACAACCCAAGACTACAAAAAGGCTGAGCATGGTATGATACTATGATCATTGTAAGCAATCTCTCCTCTCCTCCCTCTTGGTTTGTATTGTTAGGACTGCTATCTAGGGTTCCATCAAATGTCTTAGCCTAGGGTTTTAGAGTGTAGAAACTTGAGGATTCCCAACATGTGATTTCTTCTTCATGTAGACACCATGTCTTCCAATGTCCAACAATGTGAGATGTATCCCAGTCATGAGAGTCGATCCACTGAACTTAAAAGACATTCATACAAAGTATGATAGTTTTAGTTAAATACTAAAGTAAAAAAGTTCAAATATTGTGAAGTTCAAAAGAAAGACATTTCATATTCAATTGTGTAAATATTGTGACTAGTTTGAAATAAAAACGCCACATGGGATGCCCAACATGTGATTTCAGCACTTCCTAGAATGTGGGTGGATAGAATCCCACTTAAATTATGGATTGACCTTCCATCATTTGAAGTTTCAATTCATAATTTTGTGTAACCCAATGACTTATCATATGCCTCGTGGGATCTAGTTTCGTGGCTTGGATTACAAGCATTGAACGTACTATAGAAAATGATAAAGGATTTGATTTCATATGTTCTATGAGCTCTAAAAAATTTTAGTCTAATGGTAAGACCCCTAACTATTGATATTAAAGCGGTTATCATTTTCGGTGTTTGAATCTTGATAATGTCCAACTTAGGGAAAGACAACGACAAATATAGTAGCGGTTTATTATATGACAATAGGTGAAGAGTGATAATTGAGAGAAAATTTTGAGATTAATGAATGATTTATCACGTGATTGATGTCAAGATTCTGCTGGTCTTCCAATGGGAGCAAGTTTTTTCATTATGCTGAATTCATATGTCAAGACCGATTTGCATACAAAAGCAACACCCACACTCAAATCTTCCAAACCCAATCTCTGAAATACATTCTCCAAACAGTCCCTCGGCAACTCTTCCCAACTCCTCCTTTCCATTTTCCTTTTTCTTTGACACATTCTTCTGAACTAGTGTGCTTAACGTTGCTTAAATGGCTATGGCGTGAAGAAATCACCAAAGCTTTTTGGAAGTCCTTAAACAAACGAGGACTACAAGGCAGAATTGTCGTTAGTCCCTTGTCTGTATCAGTGTGTCTTCTAGAGACCAAGCATTGTGGAAATCGTCCGATGGATTGTCGAATGTTTTAAGCACCAGACAATCTATCGCCCCACCAGTCAATGGCCTCACATGTATCAATGCTGCTGCGGTTATATTTTGAAATGATTTCAATTTTGGTGGGAGTACATTTAAAAAAAAAACATTGTTTTAATATTCTTTCTTTTTTTTGTTAAAGGCAATTTGACTATAACAGGAGAAGACAATAATAAGGCATCATATAGATCAAGATATGAGCCATATATGATATGAATATCGGTCTAGCACCAAAATTGATCCTTAATATAATACTCACTCTCTCCCAAATTAGTTGTGCTATATGGATTTTGGAATTGTCCCAAATTAGTTGTCTCATTTATCTTAGAGTAGTATAAAGTATGTTGAAAATGTATGAGATCACATGAAATGTTAATGTTATATAGAGAGTTTATTAAAAAATACAAATATTTCAAATGAGACAACTAAAATGGGACGGAGGGAGTATCTAAAATTGAGAAAGACAGAAAGAGACGACCTCCAAAAGATATTCATTTTTTCATTATCCTGATCAGACTTGTATCTGATACCACTTGTTAGGATTTGGTATCCATCTTAAAATACTAACCTATTAAGTAGAGTGACCCAAATTCTTTATAAATTCTTTGTTTACAGCTCCAACAAAATCCACATGATTGATGGCTAAGATGATGTATCCATTCAATTGGATGGGCTCCATTCATAGATAAGGAAAACGGTAGGTCTCCATCACAATTCTATGATTTCTTGATGACATCGTTATGCACTTCCAAGGATAAGCCACTATCCTGTCGGCTGTCCAAGGCCGGCAAATAGATTATAAAGAGATCGATTTCGAGAGCCTGCATGAAGCTTGCTTTATATGGGTGTTGGTGGTCATCATCGTACAACTGTTCTAGACTGGGTCACATAAATGATCTGGATTGGTGGTCCAGTTGGTCCTACAGTAATTTTTGTTTATAGATAAATTAGACATGTTTAATACAAGACAAGTTCTAAAATAAGTGCATTAGATTTATTTGACATGCTAGCTGCAAAGTTATGCCGAGTGAGAAGTGAGTTAATTTTTTAAAAAAGGTTTCTGCAAATCCTGCAATCTTATTTGCATTTGAGGTAGAAGAATAGTTGAGGCAACTACGAGCATGCTCAGAAAAGATCGACATCAAGGAAAAGAAAAAAAAAACCCTCTTGAGTTTGACACATATATCAAGAAAACAAATTAAAGTATCATATAAACTCTAGTTTGTCAACTCCATATTAGATTTAATAAATTTAATTCTTTTCTTATACTTACCCATCTCTCGTGAATGTAACTTAACACAAACTTGAGTTTTAAAGTCTATTAATCTGACTTGATAATTTTCCACCATTAGCAAAATTTCAAGGGACTTAAAAAAATACGTCTTCTCTTATTCAATGAAAGTGATACTTGATAGACACCGTTCATCTGAGCTCAAATAACACTGGATGACCATTTGTATCAACGAATTCATAAAAATATTTGATGGGTTGCAAGCAAACTCAAGTTCTTGAAGAGAAAAGTCCAACCCAAACTTAACTAGTTAACATCCCTATTGGTTACACCTTCGTCCATTCTTCCTCGATAGCAATTTCAACCATGGCAGGAATATACATTCCTTCTCATGTCATTAACACCTAAAACATACCTCATGTAAAGATTAAACACCTTATTTTTTTTATTTTTATTCTAAAGATTCCTCATTAGATTAAACACCTAAACTACAGTCCTAGTTAATATACCACAGACCTTGGTTTTTTTTTTTTTATTATTTTGCTATGACAGCATAAACGTTTTTATTTACAAATTCAAAAGAACATTGCAACATCAAGATGGATATTCTTAATAATAATATGATTCTGATAGAGCATACCAGAAATTGCCTCGCCACGTTATGTCAATGTCGTCAACATTGCTCTCTTTATTATTTTCTTCTGGGATTGTGCTTCCGTAGTAGAATGTTTCTACAGAAGAAGCCTTTTTTTTAACCTCTTCATCGATCACCAAACCATTGCAGTCCCTTACGTCCAACATCTCCAGCTCTTGGCACCCCTCCATTATGGTCATCAGATTTCCCTTAGAAATGGAAGATCCTTGTAGGTTCAATTGCTTAATCTTTGGAACAAGGATTGCGATCATCAGCACTTTGTCGTCCTTGATCTTACCGGATGCTTTGATCCCCAAGAACCTTTCACAGCTATCGTTGATTTCTGTAAGGATTTCTTTGAAAGTTGATGGTATTTTATGCATGCAAAGCCATTCCAGTTCTTTCCATTTTGCTATGAAAGTTGGTAGATTCATCTCTTCTTCTTTCCCCATAGAGTCCGGCAACTCAAGGGTTCTCAATGCCGGGCACCTGTAAGATCAGAAGCTTGCAATTGGAATGATCGGATCATAGTGATCGCAAATTAATATGGCCAACGAAGCTCAGAGTGATTGCAATTATCAAAATCATTGGGACAAAGAGAAAAATGCAATGCAAGGACCGATCAAGGATGCTCAATACAGATGCGGGCATATATGGACGTAATCAAAATTTTAATTTTGACCCAAGTGGGTACATTAGCAATTTAGCAAGCTCGGACTCCGATACGAAAGATGAAAAGTTTATTTTCGATCCCGACAGGTGCGTTAGCAATTTGGGTCAGCCGAAAATCTAAAGTGAGCTTCTTTAAAATGGGGCAAAATTTGAAGCCCAATTAAGATAAAGACCCAACATTGAAAGATTGGAGAATGCCAAATATTGGTCGGTTACTTGCTAGTTTAGGAATTAGCAACTGCTTTAGGAAATATTGTTTGAGTACTATTAGCTTTAGGATTATTTTTAGTTTTAATATTTAGTAGTTGCTTTTAATTAGGATTGTGAGGGTCGGCTCACCATCTTTTGGAAATTATATATATATATATATATATATATATCTGTAATTAATCAGCGATGAGGAGATTTTATGAATATAATTTGTGTTTTCTTCTAGCAAAATAAGGTTGTTTTGTTTATGATTAAGGCTGCTAACACGTTGCAAAATTGTGAATCAGCCAGACATAGGTGTCGCTGATTTGAAGGCTCAATTGTGTTCCTTCTAGCAGTTTGTCTGCTGTGTTTCTCCAAAGTCGGGTCACTAGTTTGCTGGCCTTGGTTTTGTGTTTCTCCTTCTTGCAGTGCAAGTAGAAATCAGCAAAAAGGCAAGAAGATTTGCTGCTGTTCAAGACCATATTCATTGGTGATCAGGCCTATCGGAGAGAGGCATTTTTTCATCTATTGAATTCCTTCCAGAACCAGTTCTGACCCAGCGTATATTGCTATTTTTGCGATTTTCTAGCTGAAATTTCAGACCCGTGATCTGTGTGTGTTTGGGATTTACTCAAACCAATTCCTTTTCTTATTACTTCAACGTGAAATTTATAAGATCTTTATCAAAGCTTCCGCTATATTGTGAGTCAAATATTGCTTGATATTTTAAGCCTACATCATAGACCCTATCTATCCAATCAGTTGGATGACTAGACCAAGGCATGTTCTAGCCGAATCAGTTTAGTCCATCCCACGGTCACTGATTTGGTTGATTTTTTCATTTAGGCTGCCTTTGGATGAGGGATAGAGGAACGACGGCATTTGATAACAAAGGAAAGGAGACGAGAAAATCCCAATTTCTCTCCTCAGCACATATCCAAAAACTTCTTAGCTGCAAGAGTGATCACTTTAACTCTCTTAGAATAAGTTTTTTTCTTTATCTCTCTTTTCTAGCGTAATTATCAAAGAAGATAAAGAGACTCATGTTCAAAGGAAACTCTTAATTAAAGTAAACCCCTGCAAAATTTCTCTCACATCCAAATGCAGCCTAGTGTATGTATTATCTGTCATCAATACAAAGCTAGTTGGAAATTGACTTAAGAGTAGCCCACTTGTCAAATCAATTGGCTAAGATCATTCGATCTATCTGAGTTTTCAATATGGGTGTGACCGATGATTGGAAAAATCCATGGACTGGAAAGTCCTCTAGAAAATTAGAGACAAGATGAAGGGACAAATCTCAGGAGGGTCTTTGATTGCTTACTCTTTTGATGCGTAAATCCAGTCCTCCATCGATACACCTCGTTTTGGAAATATCATCTTGGAAGTAGATCGACGGCCACGACTGATTACAAACTTGAGAATCACTGAGAAAGAGGCCTTCAAACCATACTCTGACATGAATCTCTTCACAAAAGGACTCTGTTGAAGATTGATATCACGTAAGTTGATATCCTCCCAAAGGATAGGATTCAGAGATGCTTCAAGCCATGATTTGCATACGAAAGGCACTCCCACGATCAGGTCTTCTAAACCCAGCATCTGAAATATGCTTGCCAAACAGTCCTTTGGCAATTCCTCCCATTTCCTTCCATCTTCTTTTCCTCCTGATGAAGATTTCCTTGGCAAAGCCTGACGTTTCCTTCCCGTTCCACCTGATGAAGAGTTCCTTGGCAAAGCCTGCCATTTCCTTCCCGTTCCTCCTGATGAAGAGTTCCTTGGCAACTCTTTCAACTTCTTTCTCTTCCCCATACTCTGTCCACTTCCACTAGTGTCTTCTATCTGCTGTGAATGCCGTTGAGGCTGTCACCAAGGCAGATGAGCTTCAAATATGAAGAAGAGATAACAGAGGAGAAGTAGTCTTGAAATCCATGGAGCTTTAAAGTTTAAACTATGCCCATGTCCCGAACTGACGCAGCAGCTACGATCGGATCGGAAGGCAAGGATGGTTTTGATCTGACTAAGATGGGCCAATGGGTCAAAGGATAAGATTAGGATTAAAGGGGTTGAAAGGCAATGATGTCAATCGGTCAAGAGGGGGGTCAACAGTGGTCAAAAGGGGCTTAATGGAGATTGTGGGTTAAAAAGAAAAGAAAGTGGGGAATGGGTTGTTGAAAGCTTGAATGGAGGGTTCGATTGAGAATGGATGCAAGGGTGGTGGTGATGGTGAAGGGCTGTAGATCTGGGATCAGTGCAAGGGGAGGCTTGGTGAGGCTGGACGAGTGGTGGAAGCAAGGCAGTGAAGGTTGGGTGCTGCAGGAACAGGGGCAAGGGTCGTGGAGGCGAACAAGCGAGATGGGAATGGCGTTGCAGACGGCAATACGGAGAGTGGGTCTGGAGGGCCAGCAAGTGCAGAACACGGGAGGCAGCAACAACACGCGGCCAACTGAGGGGCGGGAGAAAGAGGAGAGAACACGTGCGAGAGAGAAGGAGAAGAAATAGAAGAAAAGAAGCTGAAGGAGAAGAGAAGGAAGATCGGAAAAGAGTCTACCCTAGAACAGATGAGTGAGAAGGGAAGAGAGAGATCAGCGAAAAATACCAAATTTAATTGTGTACTCATGAAATCTATGATTACATTCCCTAAGGGGTTTGATAGAAAAAACTTAAAATAAAAAATAAAAAATAAATAAAAACGAAATTAGAAAAATTAAAAAGGAAATAAACTTAAATAAATCTAATTTTACAAATAGTGAAATAGAAATTTGATGGTTTTCTTCAATTTTTGTCCGAATTTTTCGATTTCACTAACTTTATGCTCTTGGATTGATACAAACTGAGTCTCCTTCTCATCACAAACACAATCTAATTTTTAAAAATTTTGGATAGCGATCCTCCCACGGGAGGCTTGTGTAACAAAATACGAGTTTTAATGTATTGTCAATTTTACTCTTCACATGAATAGTAAAATCGGCTCACCAACCCTTCGTATGAACAGTTATAACGGCTCACCGAAATTTTATCCTTACCGGCTCACCAAGTTTACGCTTCATATGAATGGTAAAATCTGTTAGCCGAAATTCACATGAACAGTAAATTGGCTAGTCGAAATTTTACTGTTCATGTGAAGTGTCCGATTATACTGTTCATGCGAAGTGTAAAATTGACAATATACTAAAACAGTGTCTGGTTAAACAAAATACCCGTGGGAGAATCGCTACCTAAAATTTTAACTTCTAATCTAATTTTAAATTGAATAACTCAAACTCTGTCTAACTCAAATTCAAATTCGGATTAAATTGTTCAGACTCAGTTAAATGGCTACACCCTACTTGAATATATGCTAGTTTACACTTAACCTCCATATTTCGATTCAGTACCACCCACATGATTAGACAAGTAATTGATCAAACAATTCTTAACTTAAATGGTGCAAATAAAATGGGCAATCACGAGATATGCACAAGATGAATGAGTTGTTATTGTTAAGATTTTAGTAACATGTAGCAAACGCACATTTAAGAAGCCAGGTTTAGGATATAGAATGCAATATTATTAAATAAGTAAATGGTATTAAATTTAAACAGATATGATGTCTGTGTATCATTAAAAATTAAAAGATTTTGCAAATCCATTTCGGGTCCTTTTCAGTCCTATCGATGTTGTTCAGGCATGTCATGGTCTATTCTTAATCCATGGATTAAAAAAAGCTCATTAGCCTCATTCTCAATGTTATTTATTTTATTTATTCATTGGTAATATTTGTAATTAAATTAATTTACTAATTAATCATTTGATACTTAAATTATTCAAATTCAAAATGAATTGCTGGCCAAGCCATTATTTTTACAAGTTCACCCTTTTGCTTGAACAAGTTTTTATAGAAAAAAAAAAAATTAGCTTGTTGCATATGACTTGAATATTATTGATAGTGTTATTTATGACCAAGTTGGGATAAGTTGGGACTTGTTTATTTTTTAGCCAAATTTAGTGAAAATACATTAAACTTAAACTGAATTAAATATTTTTTTGTAAGTAAGTTTAACACATAAATATTTAAATGGGAACAAATTTGAATTTTCTTGTAAATCAAGCTCAGTATTATCGCTTTTACTCTCTTGACAATGAATACATGTACGAACATAAGTTCGATTTGAACAATGTACAATAATGTAGTATAAGTAGATATTATAAATACATATATACATGTAAATAAATATATAGAGACCAACAAAACATTATGAACCATTTCAAAAAAAAGATAAGAGGATGCAAGAAATTGCCCCCCCACGTTATGTCAAGCTCGTCAACGTTGCTCTCTTTATTATTTTCTTCTGGGTTTGTGCTTCCGCAGTAGAATGTTTCTAGAGCAGAAGCCTTTTTTTTCACCTCTTCATCGATCACCAAACCATTGCAGTCCCTCACGTCCAACATCTCCAGCTCTTGGCACCCCTCCATTATGGTCATCAGATTTCCCTTGGAAATGGAAGATCCTTGTAGGTTCAATTGCTTACTTAATCTTTGGAACAAGGATTGCGATCATCAGAACTTCGTCGTCGTTGATCTTACCGGATGCTATGATCCCCAAGAACCTTTCACAGCTATAATTGATTTCTGTAAGGATTTCTTTGAAAGTTGATGGTATTTTATGCATGCAAAGCCATTTCAGCTCTTTCAATTTTGCTATGAAAGTTGGTAGATTCATCTCTTCTTCTTCCCCCATAGAGTCCAGCAACTCAAGAGTTCTCAATGCCGGGCACCTGTAAGATGCAGAAGCTTGCAATTGGAATGATCAGATCAGAGTGATCGCAAATTAATATGGGCAACGAAGCTCAAAGTGATTGCAATTATCAAAATCATTCAGACAATGAGGACCACAATTGGAACTGAGAGAAAAATGCAATGAAAGGACCCATCATGAATGCTCATACAACTCCATTTTTTTTATTTAGTCTGAGTTTGGATGAGGGGTAGAGGGGGTGAAAACGAGGATAACCCTCGTTACTTATGTTGTTTGGTAACAAAGGAAAGGGGGCAAGGAAATCCCAATTTTTTTTGTCCCAGTACAAATATAAAAATCCCTTTGCTGCAAGAGTAATCACTTTATCTTTCTCTTAATTTAAGTTTTTTTTTTTTTCTTTTTATCTCTTTTCTAGTCTAATCATCAAAAAAATAAAGAGAAATCCATGTTAAGGAAAACTCCTAATTAAAGTAAGTCCAATGTATGTTAAGAGAAATTAGACCAAACACACATACACCATTCAATCACATATCAAACACACACACAAGAAGCACAGGAGATATGTGGTTCAGTCCAACCTTTGCCTACGTCCACAGGAGAGTGTAGGTTTTATTATAGAGAAGAAATACAAGATATAAGATTTATGGCAATGCCCCTGACCCAAATCTCTCAGCATCTTTTCTCATGTCTCTCTATATTGCTCACTATATCTCTCTCTCCTCACAGCTCTCACCATTAGAACTGGGATGGCCTCCTCAGGCTCCACCAAAGAAACCCTAAGACAGAGAACTTGTATAATGTAGCTTACAACAGATAGGGCCTGGGCCTGGGCCCAACCAACAATCCAGACCCAAAAGGCCTTTGAGCCATAAATCCAACAGGTATTATCGGTCATCAATACCAAGCTAGTTGGAAGTCGATTTGATCAACAGTCCACTTATCAAATCAATTGGCTAATATCATTCGATCTATCTGAGTTTTCAACATGGGTGTGACCAATGATTCCTATAGAAAATTAGAAACAAGATGAAGGGGCAAATCTCAGGGGGAGGTCTTTGAGTGCTTACTCTTTTGATGCGTAAATCCAGTCCTCCATCGATACAACTCGATTTGGAAATATCAGCTTGGAAGTAGATCGACGGCCACGACTGATTACAAACTTGAGATGACTGAGAAAGTGAAGGCCTTCAAACCATACTCTGACATGAATCTCTTCACAAAAGGACTGTGTTGAAGATTGATATCACGTAAGTTGATATCTTCCCAAAGGATAGGATTGAGAGATGCTTCATGCCATGATTTGCAAACGAAAGGCACTCCCACGATCAGGTCTCCTAAACTCAGCCTCTGAAATATGCTTGCCAAACAGTCCTTTGGCAATTTCTCCCATTTCCTTCCATCTTCTTTTCCTCGAAGATTTCCTTGGCAAAGCCTGCCATTTCCTTCCCGTTCCTCCTCCTATGCACTTGGCCAACGGCTGAAAAACACTTACCAACCAGTTCCCTGGCAACTCTTTCCACTTCTCTCTCCCCCATACTCTGTCCACTTGCACTAGTGTCTTCTATCAGCTGTGAATGCCGTTGAGGCTGTCACCAAGGTTGAGGAGCTTCAAATATGAAGAGATAACAGAAGAGAAGTAGTCTTGAAATCCATGGAGCTTTAAACTTGGGTTTAAAGTTTAAACAATGCCCATGTCCCAAACTGACGCAGCAGGTAGGATCGGATGGGAAGGTAAGGATGGGTTTGATCTAAGTAAGAAGGGTCAACGGATCAAAGGGATAAAATTAGTGTGCTTAACGTTGCTTAAACGGCTATGCCGTGAAGAAATCATCAAAGCTTGGAAATCTTTAAAAGAGGACTACAACGTAGAATTGTCGTTAGTCCCTTGTCTGTATCAGTCTGTCTTCTAGACACTAAGCATTGTGGAAATCATCCAATAGTGTAGACGGTCCAGACAACATTGATTGGCATACAAATATAGAAAATAAATAAGGAGGAAATCTCTGAGAAATATAATATTTAATAAAATCTAAATATATCTAAATCCATTTTAATGCCTAAATATATCCTTAATACTTTTCTTCAAGCTGTCCCCGTATGAAAGTAAGGCACAACTTATATACGAGAAAATAAATCTTTATCCAAAAATAAAAGAAACAGAAAAAAAATGTCACAATGATGGGCAATAATAGACCATCGAAATCGTCCAATAGATTGTCAAATGTTTTAAGCACTAGACCATCTATCGCCCCACCAGTCAATTGCCTCACATGTACAATGTTGCTGCGATTATATTTTTAAATGATTTCAATTTTGGTGGGAGTACATCAGAAGAAATGTTGTTTCAATATTCTTTCTTTTTTAAGTAATTTGACTATAACAGGAGAAGACAATAATAAGGCATCACACAGGTCCAGCTATAAGCTCTATATCATATGAATATCGGTCTGGCAACAAAATTATCCTTAATATAATATCCAAAATTGAGAAAGATAGAAAGAGACGGTGACTAAAGAATTTTTTTTTTTACATTCTCTTTAATTCATATGAGATAATCTAAGACCTGAATTTGATACTACTTATCAGGACTCGGTATTCCGACAAAAATACTAACCTATTGGGTGGAGTGACTCAAATCCCAACAATACTCCCTTGAACGAGGCTCTTCGTTCGATAAAACGTTGCCAACCATTCCGTTCGACTACGAGATCCCTTAGCTCACATGCTGAGGTTTGAAAACCTAGCTCTAATACCATTGTTAGGACTGATTATCTAACCCAAAAGACTAGTCTATTAGGTGAAGTGACACAAGTCTTTTATAACTCCATAAATCCTCCCCTCCCCCCTCTCTTGATTGAAGGGAGAAATTTAGGGACTTATAAAAGACTTAGATCATTCCATCTAATATACAAGTCTTTTGAATTGGAGATACCCATCCTAACACAAAAGCCCACATGATAGATGGCTTAGATGATGTTTCCATGCAATTAGATGGGCTCCATACTTTGGATAAGGAAAACGGTAAGTCTCCCTCACAATTCTTTGTTTTCTTGATGACATCGTTCTGCACTTTCAAGGATAAGCCACTGTGTTGTCAGCTGTCCAAGGCCGGCAAATAGATTATAAAGAGTTCGATTTCAGGAAAAAGAGGAGTGAGAAGGGGAGAGAGATATCAGGGAAAAACACCAAATTTAATTGTCTATTCATAAAATCTTTGATTACATTTCCTAATGGGGGGTTTTATAGAAAAAGCTTGAAATTAAAAATAGAAAATAAATAAAAACGAAATTAGAAAAATTAAAAAGGAAATAAACTTAAATAAATTTAATTGTACTAATAAGAAAATAGAAATTTGATGGTTTTTTTAAATTTTCGTCTGAATTTTCCAATTTCGTTAACTTTTTGATCTTGAGTTGATGCAGGCTGATTCTCGTACTGCATCACAAACAGAATCTAATTTTTTAAAATTTTTAATCACTAATCTAATTCTAAATTAAATAACTCAAACTCAATCTAACTCAAATTCAAATTAAATTGTTCAGGTTCAGTTTTGATAGATTTACACCCTACTTGAATGTGTGCTAATTAACACTTAACCTCCATATAATGTCAATTTGGATTCAGGGCCACCCACATGATTAGACCAAGTAATTGATCAAACTATTCTTAACTTAAATGGTGCAAATAAAACAGGCAATCTCGAGATATGCACAAGATGATGAGTTGTTGTTGTTAAGATTTTAGTAACATGTAGCAAACGCACATTTTAGAAGCCCGGTTTAGGATATAGAATGCAATATTATTAAATAAGTAAATGCTATTAAAAATTAAAAGATATTGCAAATCGGTTTCGGGTCCTTTTCAGTCCTATCGATCGATGTTGTTCAAGAATGTCATGGTCTATTCTTAATCCCTGGATTAAAAAAAACTCATAGGTCTTATCATATCATTATCCTCATTCTTAATGTTATTTATTTTATTTATTCATAGGTAATATTTGCAATTAAATTAATATACTAAGTAATCATTTGATACTTAAATTAGTCAAATTCAAAATGACTTGATGGCCAAGCCATTATTTTTACAAGTTAACCCTTTTGCTTGAACATGTTTTTATTAATAAAAGAATTAATAAAAATGCCCACCAGCTCTTATCTTAGATTCTGTCTAACATATATTAAGAGGAAAAATGTAAGGACTCCACTATTAAAATAGTCACTCAAATCACAACATATCGGTTCTCAATGGATAATTTTTTGAGATAATTTCTATATTTTGTTGTTTAGAAAGATAGTATCCTTGTTTCAAAAGAGGGTGGTGAGACAGATAATTTAACTTCAGAAAAATACAGGTCGAAAATTACTATATCAATTAATATTCTATCATAAAAAATAAATATAAATCTATTGACCCTATCATAATAAACCTTTACTACATTTGAGATATTGATTCAATTATATATTAAATACAGATTATTTAATATTAGTCGATTTTTTTTTTTTGAGTCGAATTTTTCTAGATTCAAGAGGAGCAAACTCAAAGGGATTTGAGTAATGGCCAGAAATCCACATAAAGAAGCGAAAATCTTGAGTTTGATTCTCACTCCACCTCAAATGATCATTTCTCGTAGAATTACTGGATGCGTACGTGAGTAAGGAAACTTGCACATGTTGGATTTGTGGCTCAAATCCCTTTTGGTCTTATGTTGCCGATTGGGCCCAGGCCCAGTGGGCCCTATCCGTTATAAGCGACAGTATATATTGTATCTTTCTGTAGGATTTTTCTTGGGCTGTGTAAACAGGAGAGAAATGAGAGACTCTGAGGAAGGGGACAGGAGGGTTGTTCCTTGTAATTGTTTTTCAAATTATTCCTCATAGTGAAATCATCACCTCTGTAGACGTAGGCTGGATTTGGCCGAACCACATAAAATTTGTATTTTCTCTCCGTGTCCTTGTGTGATTTTTTATTTGTGATTGAAATTTGTGTGGATAATTCGCACGAGAGTAGATATCCCAAAGACTTTTCTGGTGCTTTGACAAGATGTGGAGTGGCTTAAAAACATCCCTATCCCCAAGAGATGACCTTGTCCGTTCTGCGATATTTAAAATATGGAGCATTTTGCTGTTGTTGGTATCTTATAAGCCGCTTTCACAGAAGATATTGGTCGCACATTTGGAGATCCCAGCAAATGCTGCCACATGATTGTCAAAACTTGAGTTGGGCCCAATATAAACTTTAACTCACCCAGCCCAACTATAGTCTGGTGAGAAATTTTTGGTTTGAATTGACTCAACACTTGGCCCAACTTATATCCTTGATAATTGTCTATTCTATTTCGTTCTGGATAAAATAATTGAATTTCAATGCAAAAAATGGAATGAAAGCATACGGTATCTCTTAAACAATCAATTTTCTTAAGAGGCTTAAGAAATAGAATTGATGAGTTATCAAAGGATATAAAACACCCAACAATGCTAACTCAACTAAAGATGAGCCAATCTTTGATACACGTCTTGGTTCTTAGAAAAACTATTACAGAGATTGGATGTCGTATACAACATAAGAGAATTGAATCCAGTTAATCTACATAGTTTCAATTCAGATACTATTTCAAATAATTATAATTTCTTGTTTACATCCAAAAGTACATACATCAATTAATCCGTATTATGTTTTAATTTCAAATAGAGCTTTTTAATTGCCTTTCTGTACTATCAAAGCCATGAAAATCTGAATGATGCTATATATAGTGTTATCTTATGTTTGAGATATTGTTTCAGTCTCTCCAAAATGTTTCTCATTCTGGCGTTTGTCACTATTTACCACTGTTTGAAACTTATGGTGGAAACGTAACAATAAAATTTTCAATAATCGCACTGAATTGAGTCAAGCAGTTTCGAGAAGAGTTTTTATTCCTGTGGAATTCAGTAATATATTGATGAACGGTATTTTGCGTACTTAAAAAGAATGTATTGACCTTTTTTAAACTGTCTTTTAATGTACTATGCAGTGTTTTTAGTTCTCTTTGAGAGTGTATTGGTGTCGTGGGTTAGTTGCATTCTTTGTTTTGTTTCCTTTATATTCTATATTTGCACCTCTAGTGTTTCTTTTCTATTATTTTATTAATCATTAAAACAAATATAACAACTTTAATACATAAAATATTGCATGTTGGAAAGATGTCACCCATTGAAAAGAAAAAGATTTTAAAACCATTCCATGCTGTATGAAGGGGGAATCTATCTTCTTTCAACCGATGTATTGGATTCTCCTCAAACAAAAATAATAAAGAAGAATATCTGGGTGTTCTTGAAATACAAAATAAAACTGTAAGAACTAAGAAGCCTGTTTGAAATTGGGCTGGGCTGAATATGTCCTTGCCAAGCCCAACCCCATTAACAGCGCTACTTGGTTGCCAGTTCCAATTGAAGTCCTACATACTTCACTAAGGTTGACAGTCCCACATGGCATTCAAACTGCATGTGACAATGGAGCTCTGGAGCGTGCATAGGCCGTTCCTTCCACATGTGGATTGTGCATTCCAAGCTCCCACCATGAGCTCCCCTCCCTTAATGGACCCCACATGCCACGTAGGACAAACCTATGGATGGGATTCCTCCACTTAGCCCTTCTTACTTTCTCCACCTCTTTTTCCTGGTGCCTGATAAAAGTAGCTGAAAAAAATGACCTCTAATTATATCTTGCATGTAAAGAACAAGTAGAAACTTGGCTCTCGAGGTCCATGAATGGAGTACCTTTCATATGGTCTGTTTGGTGGGTCCACAGACAAAATGATCCAGACCATCCATCATTAAGCACCGTTTGTGCATCCAACAGATGGCCCACAAAAAATGGCAACAGGAAAATTGTGAACATTTCTTTTTTTTTTTGCAATTTGGATAGTTGCCAATGATAATGGACCTTTTGTGCTGTAAACCTACGCAAATAAGGGCCTCCACCACTCTTGTGCATAAATAGAAGGGCAATGCAGCTTCATTTCCCAGTGCAAGTTTCCTGCAGTTTCCTCTACCTTCTTCCTCAGTTACACTACAATGGTGGTTACCTCTGTTGAAAAATTCTCCACCTATAGCAACATTGTCCACCATGACTTTGAAGTCTTCTGGGTCTTGACCCTTAAGGAGAATGACGACGATGACGATGATGACGACGATGGAGTAGATGTTGCCCCAGCTGCTTGATAAGGTCGACTAGAGTATTGATGTCTCTAAACATTAGTCTATAGTTCCATAAGGTTTTCACTTGATAGACGTGACAATGTATACGAAATTTTTCCATAATCACTACTTGCTACACAAATATTGTTAGTGACTTATCTATATAATTGATAAACGAGTTATGTTATGATGATAATGCCTCTGGTTTTGTGTTTGTTTCTATTGGGTGTAAATGCTGAAATACAATTTCCAGTCAATGTTTCTATTGGACTGAGAGTTAAACAAGATAAGGTTTTATTGGCCTCCTTTAATTTAATGAAGAATTGGGGAGTGGGATAATATCAATGCCTTCCTTTTTGAAAGGATTGAACTCCAATTGTGCCCATTTTCCTTGAACAAGAGGGTTTTCCTTGATGAATTTATATTTGTAAATTTGCAACGATGTTGTTTTTCTTTTCTAGAAACTATCCAATTATCTAAATATAAAATCCATTTGGATTATTTTTGCTTTTGCAGGTCATATGATGCTATATACATTTCAAGATAGAAAATTTCCTGCATAATTAAAGCTCGATCACCAACTTGTAGTTCAGATTTTAGATTTTAGATTTTTCTTTTCTTTTCTTTTTTTGACTTTGTCGGTTTGTCCAACTGCAGTTGTTTACTTAGGTTTGTATTTTCTTATTGTAAGATGTCTACGATAATGGAATTAAGCTATGCGAGCTAATAAGCTCAGAGAGAGAGAGAGAGAGAGATTTTACTTTTTATTGCAATGTTAACATTTTCTTTTTAGACTAAGGCTTGTTTGTTAGCTTGGAATTCTCTGATGGACTTAGATTCTGCTTAGTGAAAGTAGAATTCTAAAATGGAAACTTCATATGAAATCTCTATGAAGTTTAGAGGGTTTGTAAAATGTCATATGAAAGCTTGAATAACTCAGATAATGGAATTCCTAGTTCTCAGTTAATAATTTCAACACATTCAACATAAAATGTTGTTGCAGACCTACTCTTATTTGAAAACTAGAAGAATTTGCTAATTCTAAAATTTAGAGAATACAAATTGCTGTTGCAGTTTCATATGCACTTGTATTTCTCTTTACGCTCAGTGTGGCCTAAAAAAGGAGAAGACAAGATAAAATTTACCAGCTATGTGCATAAGTAAGGTAGCTTAATTTATAAACAGGTGGTTTCATGTATCTGCAGGATTAGTCACACATCCAATGTTAGGTGAGTATACCCATGTTGTGGAAAAAATTTACCAACTACTGAGCCTTGATTGTCGAGTTTTGTGATCAAGATGACTACTGAGGATTCTAACCCTTATTAAAAGTGAACTCACAAACCAAGACTACAAAAAGGCTGAGCATGGTATGATCATTGCAAGCAATCTCCTCTCTCCTCCCTCTTGGTCTGTATTGTTAGGACTGCTATCTAGGGTTCCATCAAATGTCTTAGCCTAGGGTTTTAGAGTGTAGAAGCTTGAGGATTTCCAAAATGTGATTTTTCTTCTTCATGTAGGCACCATGTCTAACAATGTGAGATGTATCCGAGTCATGAGAGTTAATCCACTGAACTTAAAAGACATTCATATAAAGTATGATAGTTTTAGTTAAATACTAGTGTAAATTTCTACCCACAGGCCAAAAAAGTTCAAATATTGTGATGTTCAAAAGACAGACATTTTCATATTCAATTGTGTAAATATTGTGACAAGTGGAAATAAAAACGCCACATGGGATTTGCTGGTAATGCATTTATAACAAGAAAGATTAAAGAGGAAAATGAAAATAATAGGCATAAGTCGTGTTTGTATGGCTATCTGAAGTCTTATTTTAGTTTTGAGTTTTCCTCCCTAATCAAGAGTTCTGTGATTGCTCTAAACATGTTCAGCACTTCCTAGAATGTGGGTGGATAGAGTCCCACCTAAATAATGGATTGACCTCTCATCGTTTGAATTTTCAATTCGTAATTTTGTGTAACCCAATGACTTATCATGTACCTTGTGGGATTAGTCTCGAGGTCTGGATTATGTGTTGAGTTGGGGTAACTTATCATGGAAAATGATAAAGGATTTGATTTCATATGTTTCATCAGTTCTAAAAAAGTTTAGTTTAATGGTTAGACTCCTGACAATTGATATTAAAGCAGTTATTATTCGTGTTTGAATTCTGATTGTGTTTAACTTAGGGAAAGATTGCGGTAAATATAGTAGCGGCTTGTAAGGGTTAGTTTATTCATTCAAAAATTGTCCAAATAGTTACAAAACAAGAACACAGCCCGGGCAGACAAAAATGGGGGATGCAGGCCCATAGAGGAGCCCCCAACCTCAGAAACAAAACAGGACCCAAATCAAGATGCGCCCACACCCTTGCAGAGGAAGGGCCAACACGGTAGAGAAGATCCCAGAATCGTTTCCTGCACAAAGAAGGTTGGAGAAATCAGAGACAGAAGACTCCTTGCAGCTAGAGACACGAACGACGCCACTAGCAGAATTGAATCTGGCAAGAAGGGAATTGATGGCAGTGAGATGGTTGCAATGAGATATGGGCATATGTAGATGTAACCAAAATTTTAATTTTGACCCGGGTGGGTACATGAGCAATTTATCGAGTTTGATGCCCTAGTCGAAAGATAAAAACTATATTTTCAATCCAGGCAGGTATCTGAGTCACAAGCTTTGGCCCAACATAGCAAACCCATTGATTCAATGACATGTACACGTTTCATACAGTGGGTTGAAGAGTCCTATCCCAATTAAGATTTGTGTTGTCCATCGTTGGAAACCTGGTATATTTAGGATTAGTTATTTCCAGCTATATCTAATTTTAATTTTTAGAACTTAGCTTAATTAGAGTTCTATTCAAAGTAGGTGATTATTTTATCTATTTCTACTTATAGGGTATTTTAATTAGAAATTGTTATTTGATTTCAGGAAGGGTCGCCTCCTATTTTCTAGAGTTCAGTCGGTAGTATGTGATTATAGACAAAATATCAGATTCCTGCTTGGAAAAGGTAATAAAACACTGTTTTGGAAAGACCTATGGTTAGGAGAGAGGCCTTTAAAAGATTGTTTTCCAAGACTTTTTAGAATTTCGAGGAATGCAAATGCTTTGGTAAAAGATTTGTTTAGCTGGGACAATGGGGTGGTCGTTTGGCACTTGGATTTCCGAAGAAGCTTAAGGTCCTTTGAAGTGGAGAGTCGTTCTGGACTCCTGACACTTCTGGAGGAATTTCCTTTCTTGCCTTCGGATGACGATGAAATGATTTGGGCAAGAGATTCCTTTGGCATGTTGTCAGTGAAGGCCTTGACTCATCTGGCTCAAAGTCAAGTACTTAATGATGAGAAGATCTTGAAATCTATCTGGGAAAGTGTTATTCCACCAAGGGTACAGATTTTCCTATGATGTACCCTTAAGGAGAAGATTCTGACTAAGGTAGAATTGAATAGAAGATGTTTGCTTAGGGGTGAGGGTGTTCTAAATTGCATTCTGTATGAGCCTTCACTGGAAGATGTCAATCACTTGTTTGTTAATTGTGATGTGGCCAAGAGTCTTTGGATGAATTTCATTAACTTCTTGGGGATTCCTTGGGTCTTTTCAAACTCATTCTCCCAGTTATTAGGAGCTTGGAACATTTCATGTCTGAAACCTAGATTGAAATGTGCTTGGCAATCTCTACCGGCAATGATTGTCTGGTCTTTATGGAAAGAAAGGAACTCTAGACTTTTCGAAGGTGTTTCGTCCACCGATTCCGTCCTTTTTTATAAAACTAAATGGAGTTGATTTTCATGATTGTTAGCAGACCCAATTTTCAAAGGGCTTAAAATCAATGACCTTTTATTATCTTGGGAGGGTTGCATGAGGTTTCAAAATCGGAAAGTGAGGAAACAGGATAAATGAGAGCCTCCTCAACAGGGGATTTGGAAGTTTAATATTGACAGGTCCTCTAGAGGAAAACCAAGTCTAGCAAGGATCGGAGGTGTGCTTAGGAATCATTAGAGAGAATCATCCATAATGTTCAATGAGTCGGTGGGTATCAAACGAAGCTGAAATTCTTAGCATTAGGAGTGCTCTAGTCATTTAGAAGGCTTTTGGTCAAGGTCAGATGGTTATTGAGGGGGATTCGGCAAATGTTTTCAAATGGGCATCGGGTTTATAACGTCCACCTTGGAGATTGTCAAGTGTGGTTAAGGAAGTGAGAGAATTGGCCAAAGGAATGGGAGTATCTTTTTCCATTATTGGAAGATCAGCCAATGGGGTGGTCGACTACTTCGCAAAATTGAGAGTCGACAACCTTTGGACTGGAGTTTTTTTTTTTTTTGCTGTGACCTTTTGATTGTTTATTTTCTTGTATTCTCTCCTTTTTGTTTGTTCTTTGGGTCTACCCCTTTTAGACCCTCTCTTTTTCTTTGTATTTTCTCCCCTCTTTTAATGAATTTCTTTTATGACTACTTAAAAAAAAAAAAAAAAGTATGTGATTATATAAAGAGTTGTGTGCAGCCGAAAGGAAAGGGATTTATGATGAATAAAATTTGAGTTTATTTCTTTAGCAAACAAAGGTTTGTGTTTGAGTTGGTTTACTGCAATCAATTGCAGTTTTGTGAAGATCTGTATGCTACAGTAGGCAGCATATTGTCCACCGATGTTAGGCTTTTGTCCAGGTGTTTGAAGATCTGGATAGATACAAAAGTCTTCCTACTTGCCAACACCAAGACGTGGTGTTTGGAGAATCTCATACAGTCATGCTCGATTGTATAACTGCATGGCCCAGAGACAGCAAGTGTTGCTGTTTGCAGATCTTGGTATCTACTATTGTGTTATTTAAGATATTATTTAAATTTTTATTAAAATTTAAGATTGGGTACTTTTAATCTTATTTAGCCTATAGCACAATGGCCCAAGACTTAAGAGAAAGTATTAAGACTAGTGAATGATTTGTCACGTGCTTGATAAAGGTACATCCATGAGAAAGAAGGGTGAGCTTCTATGCAGCAACTCAAGAAAACCAGCGAACAAGTCATCTAATCACACCGCCCATGCAATTAGTGTGGTTTGTGATTTATTCCAATCGGTCTTCCAACGGCAGCAAGGTTTCTCCTGAATATCAGGGATTTGTCATGTGTGTGTTTCCTATATTGGAGACGCCAGCAGTGTCACACGGTAATTATGACCTGATACCAAGAGATATGCGCATGGAGTAGTTGTCGCATGGAATTGACGTCTTGGATTTGAGATTTAAATTGAGTATTTGATTTGTGTGATTGTGTGATTGGTTTTATTTATCGCGTAATGAATTGCTTTGTTTATTTTATTTTGCACTTTATTTCCCAACAATTAGTAATTAAATCGTGGTAGAATATATCTAATTCATATTGAGGATTAAAATGGATTGGCGTGGCTAGAATTTTTTATCTAATTCATATGAAGAATTAAAATGGATTGGCACCGCAACAGGTCATGGATGAAATAGACTTGGTCATCAATCAAATCAAAATGGGTTAATACAGACTCAGAAGGAAGCGGTCACATTTGAACTGCATTCAATCTTAAATGTAAGAACCAAGCTTTTAATTTAAGCTTCTCAGGTCACTGGACTGGATACTTAAAAAATAAGGCCCATTTAAAAAGCTTTGATATTGATTTGGTAGAGGTGCGCCAGGCCCTTATAGTAGTAGTGCAAGACATGGGCAACGCCTAAGGTCCCAATAGCAAGCTATTGTGGTGGACCCTCCCCCTCAAAAAATTAATTTAATATCGTTATGACCCAATGGGCCATGTATCAGATATTAAACTGATAAGAACAGATACTACGCTTGATCTTAGCCAAAAGGCCGAAAAAGGTATGACTTGCTGTGTAACTCTAATGCCCTTTTATTTACATTGTAATCTCCTTCTAATCTTCTCTTAATCCGATGTGGGACTCTGTAATTACAAAAGAAATTTCGGTCGCTTAGGTCCGGATTACTAGCTGTCAGGGCCGGCTTTGAGATTTTGAGGGCCTTAGGCAAACTTTCAAGATGGGGCCCTTTACACTTTAAAAAAAAAAATTCATACTTTTTTTAACAAAGTGTAAAACATCCAAAATAAAATATCATAATCAAATTTAAAACACAATATTATGTAAAATTTATTCTTCTCGGATTTTGAGATGCAAAATTACTAATTAAATTATTATATTTAAGTTGTTTTAACATATCTTTTTCAATAGATGAGATAGCTAATCCATTTAATCTTTCTTATGACATTGTAGACCGAAGATAAGATTTTATCAATTTTAACTTTGAAAAACTTCTTTCTGCAAAGGCAACTGTTATTGGTATAGTCAACATTATTCTATAAGCAATCCATATATTTGGATAACAACAATTCATTGTTTTTATATAATTTAACATTTCAATTGATTCTTTTACTTCTTTCGGTATTCCATCTTTCATTTTCATTAAATTTTCATTTTGCCCTTATTTACATTGATTCAATTATTGGCATGAGAAGCAGTTGGCTTCTCCTCTAATTGAAACCAAAGCTTGGAAGACTGATTTACCCAGGAATTGAAATCCCTATCCCTGTTGTTCTTTTTATATTTTATTTTCTCCACTTTTGTTGATCGGGTTCCCACCACACTCATTCCTAATTCAGTGTTTTGACGTTGCTTACAAATCCCCTGCTTCATCATTTAGTTCAAATATTAAACAATGGGGCTATCTATGACAAATATGAACACGAGCACACCTATACTCGTGAATTGTCATATGACCCAATTTGACACTTACTAAACTAGCTTGCAAGTTTGATTTTGCACAGTCTTACAGTATCATGGACTAATAAGTTCAGCAAATGAATTATAATGACAATTGAAATGATAGAAAAAGATATATGAGTTAAGATATGTTCTAAAGTAGAAAATATAATTAAAAAAAAAAAAAAGGTTTTGTTATAAAATGGAGAATCCTCCCACAATACAGAATGAAAATCATGAATTGAATTCATTGTAGGACCCATGGTCCTCTAAATATTATTAAAGTTGGATTATTCAAACAGTAGCTTAGAATCAGTACCTATGTGAATACCTTCCAATTTGTTACCCAATGGCTTGCAGTTGGCAAATCCCATGTGGGCCCAATAACTTTTTGGGTTGTACTAAATGCTGCTCATGGTGATTGCCGAAACCAAAAATGAGGGAAAAAAAAAGAAGCGGCAGTTCTGGAGAATACCTAAGGAAATCATCGAGCCGCCAGGGCGAGTGTGGTGATTGATACCCTTGCGGAGGGAATGTCATGCTTCTGGGCTGCTTGGTGGGTCCGGAACCCTGTTTATTTACAGTTGCAATTTCAGCTGCATGATGTCTTCGTGCGTCAGCGTGGGACGCAGGACGGACGCGGCCGCTGGACGCGTACGCTGGCGAGACTGCAGGACGAGGCCGCGGGACGTGTACATGGGAGCGGCAGGAGGACGCGAGCGGTGGGGGGACGCGTACACGGGAATCGGAAGTGCGGAACGCGTTTCGCTTCCTTCTCTTTCGCGGCGTACACATGCAGCATGCACGCGTGCGGAGAGTGAAGTGGATTTGGGCCCTTTTGATCATGGGCTCTTAGAGGAGTTTAATGGACTCGGGGCCCTACCTATCTGGGGGCCCTAGGCGACCGCCTATTTTACCTATAGGCAGGGCCGGCCTGCTGGCTGTGTGTAATATGCATTATGTAGTAGTTTAATTCCAGTTGAGAATTACACCATCAATGCCTTTGGGTCAACACGCTTCAATTCTAGATTTCTAGGTATCATCAAAGCTTTTCCAGTGAAAAAGATTGTTTATTACTTTTAAATAGATCAAATATTTTTTTAATACATGAAAACTTGTCGATGTCAACCCCACTTTATAGTGATTATAAATAAAATCTCGGATCCATGACATCACCCACAAGTACCATGGATCAGGTTAGACACCCCAAAGATTTGAGGGCTAGACCTCTTACAAAAGATAAGAATATCCAATAACTCTCGTATATAGATCAAATATATTTGGATGTAATACATAAAAAAAATATATGTTTTACTCTCGTCCGATCATTGTAATTGTGCAATTTTTTTAACTATTATAAGTCTCTAAATTTTCAAGGTCCAATCTCATAAAACTATGATCTTCTGATAGAAAAGTTTATCTACCGTCCTCTAATCTATATAGCCATTTAAATATTCCACTCAAATATTTGGTGTTCGGTCCATAGTCGATGCTAAGTTTTAAATTTCGATGATAAAATAAATATGAGGCCCTTAATGGGCCAAAAAAAAAGCTGAATTTTTTGGCCCAGATTTTTTCGGGTTTTAACTAAATCAATTTCGGTTAAAATTTCAAATTTCAGTCATGATACTATTTCAATCAAATCCGATATTTCACGAAATTTACATTATCATCCCTCCAAGATTAAAAATAAATAAACCCAAAGTTCAGATTTTGAACCAATTTCTTATCAGATTAGATTAGCAACATCGTTTGAGAAATTGACTGCTCCAGTCTCTTTAAAGTTTGGTTACACTGACTAAGGATGGCTACCAATGCAATGAGCCTCGACTGTCATGTTGCTTAAATGTTTTTAAAATCGAATTATTAATTAAATTAATTAATTTTATAGGAAAGTTTATTTTAATTAAATTTGACTTTTGGGTCAAACTTTTTTAAAATGTAATGTTACTATAACATCATAATAATATAATATATTATTAATTTTAAAATAAATTATTACAAATAAAAAAATTAAAAATCATATCGCAACTATAACACTCTAATAGCAATTAATGAAAACCACATTTTTAATAAAATAGAAGAAGAGAAAAAGTAAATAACGATCATAAGATATTTTTAAACAAATAAAATTATTTTACGACTAGTTCAGATTCAACTAAATTTAATTATACGATTTGATTCAATCTTTAAAATACTAATTTTGCTCCTAATCTTAAAATAGGATTTGTGAGTTGTGTTAAGGCCTTAGCCGTTTTTTTTTCCTTCTTTAATTTAGTGTGCCTAGTTTATAAAGATATCCTAAACATTTCAGTAATAGAATAATTATGTGAATAATATGTCTTTTTAACACGGATATCCTCACGTTATATTGAAGGTGAGATTAATCCTATAAGCATATGTAAATCTTTCAATCCACACACACCGATAAATCGATGAAGAGTAACTTCATGAAAACTGACCTAAAGATATTTGAACATAAACAGACTTAAGATTCCTTTATAAAAGGAACTACTTGACTGGCTAGCCAACCCAACCCCTTCAGTTTCCATCATTAATATAGTCATCCAAAGCAAAATATGCCTCGTTACTCAGATAATCAGATCAAAAGGTGTAAATAGTTGTTCTTGGCTCTTCACCCCTTTGCTTGCTTATAAACAGGTGGGGTTAGGGTTGACTCTGTCAAATTAAACGTGGATCATGAACTTTAATTAAGATATCATAATTTATTATATGACAAAAAAGGTTTAAATTGAGATCAGTCTAAATTCAGGGCTCTTTGGTCAGGTGCTGCCCATAAATTGTAAGACCCCTCGCCCACTTGAATATCTTCTTACTTAAAATATTTTATAGATCTCTTCTTTAAAAACTCTATGGCTCTGAGTACATACACATCACCAACGGTCACACCACAGAGAACAGAGCTAAAAGCCAAACAGTGAGAGGGGTTATGTGAGCCATTCAAGTCCACCGAAAATAGCTTTTTGGAAGCCACTTTCACACATCCTCAAATGCATGCGGCAACAAAGGAGAATCTCTATTTAAAGTTCACCAAATCAATGCTTCAGTTGTATGTTTCTTCCTCATATTCAGAACCCATTTCTTGGTTTTGGACTTCACCAAGTATTTTCTTTTCTTTTCTTTTCTTTTCCTAGAACACTCGTCAAATTCAGAGAACTGAGCTGTTGGCCTTGAAACTTAGTTATCCCAAGAACCCAAATTCCTTGTTGCATTGAATCTTGTTGAATTTCAAGTGAAGAGACGATGGCCTTGCAAGTTGCATGTGTAAGTTTCTCTCTTTTTCATTACAGAAGCAGCAGAAGAATAAAAGCAACTGCTGCTGAGGATGTTGCCACCTTGAAAGTTGAAGATGATAAGGTGAAGTTGGGTGGTTCTGATTTGAAGGTCACCAAGCTCGGAATTGGTGCTTGGTCTTGGGGAGACACCAGCTTTTGGAATGATTTTCAATGGGATGGTATGTCTTACATTTTTTTAATTTTTAGTTCTTTCCTTCTAAATCCATGATCATATTGTGCTTAAATTTTCACCTTCTTTTAGCATCCTTAATCTGTTGAGGTGTTTTAAGTTGCTTCTCACTCTTATACTGTTGTATCTTACTTTCTGTAGACTGTAGATAAAATGCCTTTTTTTTCTTCTTGGCAGATGAATTTGGATTTTGTTAGAGTTTCAACTTTATTGATTTCATGACCTGTAGCATGTTTGATTGCTCAAAACTCCCAAGTGTAATCAGAATTCAGTTGGATTTTGTGGATTTTATCAACACTGTGGCCTGGAATTCGTAAGAATTTTGTTAGCACTGAATTCCAGACTACCAAACAGGGAGGTGATCTTTTTTTAACTAAGATGTACTCCATGATGCTATTGATTTGAATATGTTGGTGAAGTTGATAGTTGTCCCTAGTAACAAGCAAATTCATCATGGAATTTAGAATCTAATTCAAGTAGGTTTTTTTTTTTTTTTTTGTTTCGGCATTTGCTCTGGCAATGATTGCTTTTCCTGATTTGGATTTATAACAAGAAGTCAAGAAGCATATAAAAACTGTGGAAAATGCTAAACTTACTCTAAGCATGAGGATATAAAAGGGTATAATTTGAGGGTAAGTAGCATTTCTCAAAACTATTGACCCTTGCAATTTGCTTGGTCCCAAACCCATGAATAGAATTGATGGCAAATCCATTCTGCCAAAGTAATTTTAACGAATTTTAACCGCGGATTCATCTGTGAACACACTTTCGAATGTCGACTTCAGTGATGTGAAGGAGTTTGAGGATAGACCTCGTCTGAATGCATTCTAATAGTAACATAACATTTGCTTATCTGTTGTTGTCCTTAGTTTTCTACTATACTGATCTTCACTGTTATGTCTTCTGATTTTCTCTTCTTCTTTTTTCCAATTTCCACCCTTCAACTGTCTCTGGTGGGGATATTTTTGGGTGACAGATAGGAAGCTGAAGGCAGCTAAGACTGCTTTTGACACTAGCATCGATTGCGGCATAACCTTCATTGATACAGCTGAGGTCTATGGGGCAAGGGTGGGAAGGGTTTTTTGTTTCATCATCATTCACTTACCTATCATCTGATAATTGAAAAAGATGTCCATACTAACTTAAATCTTTTATGCGTGGCAGTTGTCCTTCGGTGCTATCAATTCTGAAACACTAATTGGAAGGTAGGCAACCCTAGAATAAATAGCATTGGAGTTACAGTTCCATCCATGGTATTCATTTTTCACTAACCGGTCTCATGCAAAGCTCTTGTTCAGTGCTCTAGTAGCATATAAATTTGCATTTCATACAAATTGCATCAATCCTGTTCCCATAACATATTTGTCAAATCAAGAATGTAATCGTTACAATTTATAATTGGCGACTCTCATGTTTTAGTTACCTCTCACATGAAGCCCTTGTTCAGAGCATCAGTAACATGTTCATTTCAATTGCTTGTAAGTTACATCAGTTCTGTTTTGAATACAGATTCATCAAAGAAAGACAAAAGATAGATACAGTGGAGGTAGCAATTGCTACCAAATTTGCAGCTTTGCCATGGAGGCTAGGTCGAGGGAGTGTCATCTCTGCACTCAAGGATTCACTTTCTCGTCTTGGTCTTTCTTCAGTTGAGCTCTACCAACTTCACTGGTCAGACAAATAAACCCATTCCAACTACTTCCTTTTATTTATTTCAATAACTGGTTCGCTAACAGAGTGGATTGCTCACTTTCAGGCCAGGGCTATGGGGAAATGAAGGTAGGAGATGTACCATTCATTCATGCACATCTACCAAATTCTGTAGTTTTAAAATTATTGACCCAAGCATCAGCTAGATCTACAGGATTTAGGTGGACAAAATGAATCAATTTTGGATTCAATTTCTTTAACAATAACACAAAAAGTTACCCCAAACAGGATAGCTCAACTGATAGGAACTAGAGGTCCCAAGTTTGAGTCCCATAGTAACCCGATGCCTGTGGCTTGTGGGGGCTGTGTGCATCCAGAGCCAACGCCTTTGTACCTTCGTACTCCGAGAAAGGCGGGGGTCTTGGGGTTCTTCGTTGTCAAAAAAAAAAAAACAATAAGGCATAAAGCTTATTTTCAAATTTTGTTTATGAGTAGGTTTTTTTTAGCTATTGCATTAGTGCAGTATTTAATCAAGAATAGATATGGTTTCCCCGTTTTGCTACATGCACACTCTTTTTCGTGAATTGTAATATTCTGTAAATGACAGGATTACATGAATCAATTTATTCCGGCCAGACAACAAATTGAGTCATGTCTAGAGTTATCAATCTTTGTACCCACAAGTTCTCTTATGTGGTGCTCCGGCTGCTAGAGTAATTTTCGATGTTTTAAATTGTTTTCAGGATACATTGATGGCCTTGCAGATGCTGTTGAAATGGGCCTTGTAAAGGCCGTCGGTGTTTCAAACTATAGCGGTACTTCTCCCATCGTTCACTTGTGCTTGTTGGTTTTATGTTAATGTTGCAAAACTTATATTTTGGATGCATTAGGATGTAGCTCAAATTGAAATGAGTTGAATAATTCGAAAGAATCCTCCCCAAGTTAAATTCTAGTGTAGTTGCTATAGTTCAGAGAAATGAAGATTTGAGAAGAAGCCCCTCGCGATAAGCTGATAATTTACTGACAGTGAAAACAGATAACCATCCTATCTACCAAAACACTCGAAACCGTTTGTGATTTTGGATTTTGTCTGATATCCAAATGCACCCATAATCACTAGTGTCTATTACTAAATCAGTGTAGTTGATGATGAAATTTGCTTGCACCAGAAAAGCGCCTTAGAGCTGCGTATGATCAGCTGAAGAAGCGGGGTATCCCTTTGGCTTCGAACCAGGTTAATTACAGCCTGATATACAGGGCTCCAGAGGAGAATGGAGTGAAGGCTGCTTGTGATGAACTTGGGGTCACTTTGATTGCATATTCACCAATTGCTCAAGGTATCACACTCGTTCTTTTGATTGTTTTACCACTCACTTGATTTACTTCCTCTACACTGCGTATGCAGCATAATTCTACATCTCATTTACCCAATTGAAAATTTGGATTTATTGCGACCTTCGGAAATTTCAAAGCAAAACCATTGCTGAGTTTGATTGGTACCTGTTTAGTATTTGGACTAAGTTCAACGCAGACAGCTAGCTTGAGTTTCATTCACATTACTAAACATTCTCTGCCAGTTCCAAAGATTCTTTTTTTTTTATGACCAAGGTCGCCCGACTAATCATCGGGCATGTGCAAGCCTCCCTATCTACACACCGAATAAGTCTACCGGGAATGACCTTTGAGGTGGAGTGGGAATCGAATTCAGGACTCCCACTTCTAAAAGCGAGTTCTTGACCATCACTCCAACCCCTTGGGTTAATAAGTGTAAATCATGTTTAATATTTTGCATGAACATGGGCATTTTATCAGTTCTCAGTGATTTTATGCACTCATATTTTGGATTTTTTAAAGAGGTTTTTGCAATAAAAACTACTAGTTCTACATATAATTTTGACTTAATTTTTTGTCGATTTTCATATATGGAGTTTGAATCCTGCCAGTTGATTGTAATCCATACCGATTCATTTGAGCCAACTTATTGATAGAAATGCATATTTAGAAGGGGGAATTGATCAACAAATGCAGTATTGGATTCCTGTGCCACCCAAACTAACGACTCTGCCAAAATAGCCATTACCAGGTCCAGTTACAACTTGATAGATTACACACACAAACACCATAGTTAATAAGTAAGCAGATACGAGATGTTTGAAATTTTCAAAAAAAAAACTTGAATCATTTTCATTGAGGGAAAATGGCCTGAGATTTTATTCTATTGAAGTAGCGTATAGTTCTCACCAGTCATTATGCTCTGGACCACTTTCAGGTATTCTTACAGGCAAGTACATGCCGGAAAATCCACCTAGCGGTCCTCGTGGTCGGATTTATACTCCAGAATTCCTCACAAAGGTAAAATCATGGTAAATTTGGCATTACTTATTCTTTGTATTGATCAACCAGATATCTGATCGGGGATTTTTATGCTCCAGCTCCAACCTCTATTAAGCAGAATCAAGGAAATTGGAGAGAGCTATGGCAAAACTCCAACACAGGTTCTTACTTTCCCAAACTTGTTTTTGAGTTCATGTAATGACACCCTCTGTTTTTCCAACCATCATTTTCAATTTTTATATCATTTAATAAATCACTTGCAAATGAACAACTATAATAGTAAGTTGGACCAAATAGCTAGAATCTCTGAGATTTCATAGTAAGGCTCACGAGATCAATGATGGGCTTCTAATGGGACCAGGGGTGATAAACTCGGCTGATATTGGTGATTTTGGTAAAAAAAAAATAGGAGAAAAATTTATTGGCCGATACCGAGATTTTTACCCCTGAATGGGACCCTCGAGGCCTAACCCACCATGCATGTTCTCTGGCTTTAGGTTATAAGCCTCCTCTTTTCTACTGTTCCAGAAAAGTTCAATGGTGCTCCAAATTCCAAAAGCTACAATGTAGCAAAGAAACAGGGTTGAAATTGGAATAAGTAGAAATGAACCAAGTAAAAGCCATTTTTCATAGGCCTGCATTTCATGCTTGGGACTTGACTAATGTAATTCTGTCTGAGAATGTATCTTGCTCAGATGGCAGAGGTTCCTTCTGTAAATGATCCATCTCAGATAAGCAATTTACAGGTCTGGAATGAATGAACCCCCCACCCCCCCCCCCCCCCCTCTTCGCTCCCAATCCAAATACAACCTAAGACCATTTATTTGATAGCCTACATATTTGGAAAAAACCTTAAACATGGGCTAAGAGGTGCAATTCTGGCCATGGGCAAGCAAGGACGAAAATGTGCAATAAACAATGGGTGCATTTCCAAACCCAGTTACAAGTATCTCAAAACAAGCTGTTTTACAGGTGGCTTTGAACTGGTTACTCGCACAGGAGAATGTAGTGCCTATCCCAGGAGCCAAAAATGGAGAACAGGCTAAAGAATTTGCCGGCGCACTTGGGTGGAGACTAACGAGTGATGAGATCACTGAGCTCCGATCCATGGCATCCAAAATACAACCAGTTATTGGATTCCCTGTTGAGAAGATGTAGTCGAACAAGCATTTTCAGGAAATCATTCCACACAGCCGTTAGAAAATATAGGTATCACCTTCTGGAAGAAAAGAAAAATGAGAATCTTTATTTACTTCACAAACTGAACAACTAGTTATCTGTTCTCAACACCATCATATCATAGCAATGAAACAAATGGAAGTTGTACAAACAATCAAAACAAAAGGCTTCTTGTCCATGTATTACAAATGCCAGAGTTATAAAGTTTGTAATCAAATGATTGTGTTTCCTGACGAGAATCTTGGTGTATCTTTGTTCCTGGGATTGCTATGGAGAAAACCAGCTAAGTTAGATCATTTTCATCCAGGGGTTCTTCGTCCTTGGAAGTTTCAATAACGAGAGCACTCATATCACCCATTGGTAACTTCCTTGCAAGCCTTATGATCTGTGGCCATTTTACAAGATAATATAAGCAGATCTAGATAAGGAAGTCATGGATGATGTAAAATGAGAAAATATAAAAGCAGCTCCTTTTAGAAGCATGATATAAACTGCAAACATGGACAGTTTTCAACTAGAGGGTCAGCTTTGCAGCATACACAAAATTGCAGGCAGTTTGAATAATTTCTACCCTACCAAGTATATTCGAATTATGATTTGGGTACCGCCAAGCACACCACTGAGGTATATGGGCCATCACTGCAGTGATGAAACAGCCTTGCCCCTGAATGCGAGTTACATACCAATTGTCCAATAAATAAAAAGAACTCATTAAAAGAACCCAAATTTTCTCTACTTATTTATTCAAAATTAGATCATGATATAATAGCCACAGCCCACAGGTTTTAGGACAATGAAATATCAACAGTTAAGTATGAAAAATTGTTTAAATCCAATGGTTCACATAACTCCAATTGTGATCAAATTTTGGGATACCCAATTCATGGGGTAATGTGTGAGGGGAAAGTAGATGGAAATGGGAGCAGATTGGCCCCAGAATACATGTAAAAGGAGGTGTGAGATAGTCATCGATCAAGGTTAGAGTTTTTTTTTATTTTTAAAACTATTTTTGATAAATAACCACATTGTCAAACAATAGGGGCTTTTCTGAATTATTGAACAAATAGGGGCTCTTCTTGAATAATATAAGATATTTTCAAGAACAGACAAAATTATACTGACAGAACTTGAAAAAGCTTAATATGCATGGAGCCACCAACACAAGCACGGGTATCTTAAGAAAACCAGTTGCAACATGGTAAAACTCATCATCATTATCATCTAAGCCATTTATCCCATCAAGCTGAAGTTGGCCTTTATATTTGGATCAGGCAAATTGTTTCCACAGGCCGACTGTCTATCTGACTCTCATGGGATTTGGACCCACAACCTTTATACGGTAACAATGAGCCCTTACCAGATATCCTACAGGTCCATGGGACTTACATCATGGCACAACATTGTAACAGAAAATAAACCATGCAGAAACAGTGGAGAAATCGAAAGGGGTGAGATCTAAATTAGGAACCAAGGCCTAAGGTGTCACATCTGTAGGCACTCCATATTGGTTTTCATCTGAATAGTAAAATCTATTGACTCAAGGATATCTTAGCTGGAAGTGGTCTTAAATAGACAAACTAACCAAAATCCAACATAAATAAAACAGGAAGAGATGTCAATGCTCTGAAATCTGGGCCAAACTGCTTGGGTAGACCAGTTTGGACTGCGAACCAATTAGTTAACAGGTCCTTACGTGGGTTGGCCAGCACATTGATGCCATATGCAGTACAACATAGAATATAACTCATTTAAAAATAACAGTATGTATTATGGGTGGGTCATGTCTGTTGACCCACCTGTAGGACCAACCCACTCAACCAAGGAAGAGTCAAAAAGATAAGATGGATTATAAAAGATTGAAAATATATTATTAAAGAAAAAACAGTTAGAGGGGTATTTCGATCCTGCAAGAAAAGAGTACAGACAGATGTGACCTTTCAGAATTCAAATTACCCAGCCGGCTTTTTATATGAAAATGCATCAAAATCCAACCCTCTCCTCCTCACACCTCATGGAGAAGTTTAGTGAGATTGATAGTGGGTGGAAACTATATATTGAAAACTGTGAAGCATAGTATAACCTTCATACTCCTACCTGTGTAAATGCTCAAGTACATAATTTTGGAAGTAAACAGTTAAGCACAAAAAATACCATATGATCAAGAGTTTTAATTGTGCTCGACTGAGCTACACGTTTAATTTCTTCAACGTCTGCTTCTGTATAAGCAGATAGCAATTTGATAGCACAGCGGCCTTGATCACTGCTTAGAAAAGCATCAATCCTGCAAAGAGATGCCCAAAACGATCAGATAACCTTGTAGTCATGTTTTGATGCAACTCACAAGCATAGACAATGTCAAAAAGAATAAGATCAGATGTGAATTTCGTACATGATAATAGGACATGAAAAATTACCAAAACATCTGGCATTCATGGTTAAGCTATGACCTAAAATGCAAAATTTAGCATGCAAAACCGCAAGTGACTATTTGCATTGTAAGCTATGATGCAATAAGGTTGCCATTTGAACACATGGATGGTCCAAGCATGAACTTTGATTATCTAGTTAGTCTTATCTATTATTGAAAGCTATCACAAGAATACAAGACCAATCAAAGAGCCCAAATTATCTGAATATTATCTAATATTATAAGTGACAAACTAAATGACAAGCATAATATAACCAAGCTATTTGAGAAACATGAGCAATCTAAGGTAGGTTATAGAAGAGAACCATTTTGTTGTAAAGGATCACGACTATTAATTGTTCTTTCTCAGCTCTTTCATTAGAATTAGGAACGAGTAGAAAGAGAAAACTATACAGATGAATTCAACAGAAGAGAACATCAAATCAATTGAGACTGTCTATGTAGCCTTTACCTATGTTTTATATATATATATACATTTTTTGAATGGTTTTACCTACGTTATATATTAAAAAGACACTGTAACAACCTGCCCCGACTTTCTAACACAATATTGTCCGCTTTGGTTCCGCACGAGGGCCCAAAGGCTTTATATCTGAGGACCCACGCCAGAGGAGCCCTCAAACGGCCTTGTACTAGATGAAGAGGAGCCAACAACTTGTATACTGAGGATTCAAGACCCTCACTGGCGATGTGGGACTATTGCACACGCCAATTGGCGCTAATCCCACACTGGCGATTTTATCTCTCCTCTCGGCGCCCTCTGGTCTCTCAGCCAAGCCCCCTCTGGGGCGGGGTACTACATCCTACCCCCCTTAAGACCAGATCCTCCCCCAGCTCAACAGCCGATTGAGACTCGCACCAGTCCACACCCTCAGCCGAGAGTTGAACTGTGCTCTGATACCATTCGTAATGACCTGCCACGACCTTCTAGCACAATATTGTCCGCTTTGGTCCCGCACAGCTTTGCATCTGAGGACCCATGCCAGAGGAGCCCTCAAAAAGCCTTGTGCTAGACGGAGAGGAGCTAACTACTTATATACTGAGGATTCAAGACCCTCACTGACGATGTGGGACTATTGCACAAGCCCATTGGCGCTAATCCCACACTGGCGATTTTATCAAATCCTCTTGGCGCCGTCTGGTCTCTCAGCCAAGCCCCCCTCTGGGGCGGGGTACTACAGACACTTTTAGGTGTCTATCAAATAACAATCTCCAAGAAAAAGTAAATCCCGTGTAACAATAATAGAATGCAAGTCTTTTACTATTTAATTTGTGTGATTCCAGTGGATCAGCAACCTACTTTAAAGAATAGGAATGAATAAAGGGAAATTCGGAGAGTTGCCAAAATCATAGGATTGCATATAGATACACTATTGTTCATCTCTATAAGAAAAAATTATCCTTCCAAAAATATCTAAACTAGAAGAGATTTAATTATCAGATCTATCTTTATCTTTACTCAAAAAATAGGAGGTAAAGAAGAGGACTGCATCCTGTCCAATCTCCCTGTGAGATTGTGACTGTGCCAGCTATTACAAGGCTATGTCATGGCTTCCCAAGTAGATATTGAAAGAACTCAAGGATTATTAGAAAGACCATCTAACATCTTGTAGGTATCTTTACTAATAGACATATGCTGCATTTTTGGATTTCAAAGGTTTAGGAAAAGGCAATGGATAGAAACAGAAAGATCACCCAAGTCCAGAAGTTTTTTAGCCATCTTTCTACATTTGGAATTATTTATTTTGTTTGCCAAGACATAAGAGGCATATGTAAAAAATGCTAGAATAAATGTGGCTGTCGGCTCTCTAACCATTTTTGGCCCATCATGGAGGAAGAAGATGATCACTATCAACACCTAACATGCACAGCATCAGCTTTTCAATCAGTGAGTGCATCCATGGGGCATTACACCAGCCCCCAACATTTTAGTCAGACCAATTGTGTGGACAAAGGTTGGTAGCTGCCACAGTGATAATGGGAGATCCATTGTGCCTTGAAATGGATTGTAGACATCTTACTTCGTAACAAGCTCATATCCATTCTTGAACAACATTGAGTTTAATGCCAATTTTCTGCACCATATTATATTGTACAAGCATCTGATGAGTATGGTAAGAGGCCTTGAAGTTGGTTTGAATGTAGTAGCTTCCCTTGTTAATCTGATGAGTGATGATGATCATCAATCTTTTTTACTGTGCATATTTTACATTCCAATCTGGAGTTCTAGACCATTGAGTATGTTGCAACTTCCATAAGCAAGCTAATCAGATCACTACAAAATTGATGATTGTTGTAGGTCCGAGTACAGACTATGTAGAACAATGAGATGTGAATGGGTTGGGGCCCTAAAAACATGGCTTCACCTATCCAATCAAGGTGAAATTTGGTAGGCATTCTATTCAGGTAAAGACCTTTCCAATCAACCATGGGCCTAGGTGGGCCCAGCATAGGGGTTAACATATAAGGTTGCATAGGTGATCCTGAAATATTCTAAAACAAGTGCATTATGGTGATACTTCTCTTCGAAATAGATAGAATACTTAATAATGTCTAATTATATAAATGCAAATGCTTTTTTCAATCAATGGTTTGGACACTCCTGTAGACATTCTAAATTCTCAAAATACGGTCAAGCAGAATGAGACCCACTATGGCACTGGGACATTTTTTTTACCCTCCTCCCTGTGTTTTTTTTTTTTTTTTGAATGAATGGTTTTTTTCCACCCTTCCTGTCATCTGATTGCTTCTGTACAAAGGTGAATGTAGGGACATGACAGGCATGTATGGCCCAAGTATGAGATCTAGCTTGATGCATGGTCAGCCATTACGTGAGTTGTTATCCCTTTCCATTTGCTAGTATCGTCAGGTTTATGGATTTTTTCTTCTTTTAGAAAAATATCATGTTAATATGGATTTAAAGAGATTGTACACAGTGGACACTCATCTCACCTCTTGTCATCGGAGTTGTATCAGACAGTTCCAGCTAACATTAGATTGCTAAGGTGGAAGAAATTCTTTGCATCGACCAACTATAATAGGTTGATATCAACAGTTTGTATCAAAGAACCATGTACCAAACTTGTACCAGAAGATAGTGCAACTGTTGTTCTCAAGCTGATTCTCATACATCTCCTCAACAAATCAAGTACAATGATAACAATCAATTTAAATCAATTTTCCAAAAAGTTAATTTTCAAAACTAGATATAGCATTAAGTGAAAACTCACTGAGAGCAATCGTTGTAGCACTTCTGTGCTTGCTGTAAATCATGTTGATAAAGGTACACAATGATTGCACTCAAGTACGCCTGCATCCAAATAGGAATGTCAAAAATGTTTTAAGATTCTAGATATGAAGGAGTACTTGCATTCATAAACAAAACTTCCAGATATGCTAGAAATGAAGTACAATTGACACACTCCAAATTTATCCAATTCAGAAAACATTTGAGTAATAGACTGCAAATTGTAGAGTAGCTTTTAGGAAGTTGCGAGGGGATAACTTTTTTTTTTGGGTGTGTGTGTGTAGCATTTGAAGATATGTTCTACTTCTAAATCTCATGAGAGAACACAAACAAGAAATTATTCAGTTAATAGAATATACATGGAGGAACAATAGGCTCTAGAACCCAGATGCATTAGAAATTGTGCAGTCTCGTCACTCAAGATATGACACTCTGTACAGAGCGACTCATGGTTCAGCTATTGTTGCCATGATATACCAAAAGAGATGGGGAATGTTACCAAAGGTCTTCTGGTTTGGGAAACCTACCTATGCATATAAACAGATTGGATGTAGTTTAGATCAGGAGTACAATCACATCAAATCCATTTCTTAAGGACCAAGAACCACACTGCATCAGATTTAAATCTTGGATTTAGATTTAGATCAAAGAAAAATGGATCGTAAATTCCCATTTATTTTCAGTCAGATGGGTTGGGCCATCAAATTATCAGATGACCTTTACATCCCATGCTTGGGAGAATGTTAGAACTGCAGGGGTTTGGCCATTCTGGGTATCAGAAGTTGGCTATATGATGGGTAATGGATCTCTTCACTACTAATACCTCTACTTAAAATACATGCCAATAGGATTAATGGGTCAGATATGGCTTCTTTTGAATCTGCAGATGCATAAGCATGTGCAATAATCGGCTTTGGACTTGGATAAAAAATCATAAAAATGGTCGGAAATTTGCATCCAAACCCATTTATTTTGCCTTCTGATGCTCAGATTATTAGAGGTCTATTTACATCCCTAATTCTATGCATCCAATTTTTGTCGTACAAATATAAAGTTAAGAAAATAATACATCAATCCGGGAAAAGGCCACAATTTGGACCTCTAGGATCTTCCAATCAGGATTAATTTAGAGTCATCCCCATCTAAAGGGAGTCCCCATAGACCGATGGTCCAGATCTCCAATCTATAGACTCGGTGCATGAGCTGTACAGGTTCTGATGTATCAGACCCTATAATACCTTGTGTATTTTTTAACATGACTCGAGTGAATCAGAAGAAACCACAGGTTTTAAAAAAAAAACAGTAGGAAATCATTGTATGAATGATATCAGGTTTGTCCTGTGTGTCCATGTTTCCCAATGACACATGACCTGGCAGTATTCCAAAAACCTGTAAAACCTGACCTCCTGAAAGAAAGGCTTTTAAAACAACAGCAGTGGGCAGTATAACCATTCAATAGTCACGACCTTTCAATAATCCCTACAGAAAGAAAATATAAAAGGTGGAATATTCCAATCAGGGTGATTTTGGTGGAAGACATTATCTTGCATGTGTTATAGGAAGTTGTATCAAGCTACTACATCTAATGAAGTGTCTATGATATCCATCAAATAGGACCCTCTTTTTGCAAGATGTAAGAGGCTTAGATGATAGAATGAGGTTTCTAATATTCATAACTGTTTGCAACTCTACAGATGGACAAAATCAATTCCTAATATAATCTGGAACAGAACAATGACATGAATATTTACTGTCAAAAAAGTTAATTTGAGATGAATTTTTCAGCACCTTGCATTGACTATTGACAGCTTTACACTGATCTGCAGATAAGCCCCATCTCAATAGAAAAGTCGCAGCATCTGTATACCTATAAGCAATTACACCAGGCAACTAAATCATCTATAGATTCAATGAGTATCAACATCTTTTGATGTATGGAATTCTAGCACCCTGATTCAAGACATGAATTAAGGCATGATGCACCCTTTTGAACAAGTGAAACCTGTGATTTTGTGAAATAAATAGCCAAAACGATGGGCTTCATATGTATAGGGATTGCAAGAATCTTCCAAAAGGAAATTCCTACCCTGCAAATATTTGGCCGACAAATATTTGGTTGGGCATACAGTACTACGACAGTTTGAGAGACGAACACAGACTGGATCATTGGATGGGTAGGATCTTCCAATCATGATGGTTGACACATCCTTACATATATAGGATGATAAGAAAGGCTTAAATATAATAAAATAAAAGAAAACGATTACCAAAAAATAAGTATAAGAGACCTTTCAAAAAAAATGAGTATAAGAGCATTATATGAAGAACATGGAATCATATTAAATATAATTAAATATTACAAAGACCACCCTGATCACAATAGTGAGGGAGATCAGGGCGCTTTGCGCGGATAGAGAGAGATCTTTTACATTGTTCTGGAGATCAACAAATGAAGTAGCCACTTCTTACTAAGAATGGGGAGGACTCCATTACTACCAGCATGTTCTACTTCTGAGAGCCCTTTAGGTGGGAGAGATCTGCCGACCTCTTCATGTGGTATTTGATATGAGGATTGATGTTTTTTTTTCCTTTTTTCTTTTTCCTTTTCTTTTTAGACATCCTTTGGGTTTAAGTCTTTTAGACCCACAGCTGCCATCTTATGTACCTATTTCTTTTCATTAATATAATTTATTCTTTTGTTACCATTCAAAAAAATTTAAATATTACAAAAGGCACAAGATACAAGAACAAAACATTACATCAATACTTCCATTGGATTGTTGGTTAACATGTATCCAATGGCAGTGTACTGGTACAGCACATTTTCAGAAATTAGTAATTCTTACTACAGGTGAGCTAAGTACTAGTCCAGATCAGATAATCTGACCTCTCGAGCTTAATGTATACACTCGTTGCATCACGGTATAAATCAAATGCCATTTGCTCCTTTCCATCCTCTTCTAGAATGGCACAAGCATCAGCATACATCCGAATAGCCTCTTCGGGGTTGGCATCTTCCAGAGCACTAAAATATACAACACAATGTCCACGCAACAAATTCTGAGAATGTCACAACAATTAAAGCCAAGAGCAAAAGAATAAAAAACAATGCACGTACCGAGCACCCTTCGCAAGAGCATCAGATGCAGGCTGCGATCTTCCACACTCAGAATATAAGTCAGATGCCTTCCTATAAAGATCAGCAACTTCACTCCAATTGCCAAGTTCCCTTGCTAGAGCAGCAGCAGATTCCATATGTTTTGCAGCTTCCCAAGGACTGGTATGATTGTTAAGGACATAATAATAACAATAGGAATAACAATTTAAAGAAAAGAAAACCTTCATGAACAAAAGATACGACGAGAGCATCTCCTGCCCCTTTGATGCCTTCTCAAATGCTGCTTTTGCCTTCTCATTGTTCTTCACATATCTGAATGCAACAGCTTCAACAGAAGAAGAAGCTTCATCAGTGAAAACATAATCAATAGTAGTAAGATCCTGTCCATAAAATGCCTCCACATGACAAAAAAAAAAGGTAGTGGTAAATAATAATGCATATCGACTACCAACCGGCCTTCTCGTACAGGTCAGTGGCATTCGTCCAATCAGCACTCCACCTAGTGAAACTGAGCTTTGTTCTGAGGGAAAAAAAGATTTAAGTCAAAAAAGGACCAGAACTCAATACGATAGGAAATAGTACAGAATATGGTTTTCATCTGCATCCAGAATGTGAAATCAACTTCTGTGTAAAGTTAAAAGTTGATGTTACTTTTATCATCTATGTCATCCATATTCTGCAGAAAATCGAATTTGATGATACTGAGCCCGGGAAAAAAAAAAGGAATCCAGATCAAAGATATTATGGATAAACTTCTTTAGAATGGTTGATGTTTACTAAAAGAAATTACGAAAGCATACACCAACTAAACAAGAGATGAACAAGCAGCAAAACAAAAATACAAGAAAAAACAGTGAAAGCATCACACCCTATACCCACACTAGAGAATCTGAAGTACAGATGCCAGTATTCTTCCTAACACCTATTTAAGTCAGAACAAGCTATATTCCAGAAATCTTTATATATACTCATCCACGAATTGCAGTGGTTTGCTATCTGTGCTACCTTATAAGCACCAGTACACTGATACCAGAATCCCCTGTTATTTCTTCCAACCCAAAACGATCACAATGCTGCTGGAAGAATCAAAATCCACACAGACGAGCATCTCATTGGAAAACACAGCTTCCGTACACTGGAAATGAATTGAGGCATGACCAAATAAACTCCAAGCAGATTGTAGAAAATCACCAAACTAATGCAGCAAATAGCCAAAGCCACTTCAAGTGATCCACGCCTTTGGCCACTTCAAGGATACAAGCATTCACACTAACTTTCTTCTAAGGTGATCATCGTCATCATCATCAAAGGCCAGTTTCACATCTATCTGTGATGAGGACATAATGGGACGCCAGCAAAGAAATATGCATCGGAATCTAGGTCTTACCTCATCATGGTTGGATAATGAATTTCTGCACAATCCCTACAATTACTTATACTGTCTTGCCCAGTGAATGAATCAGAACACACTCCATTAAAAAAATCAGTGTTTTAAACACTGTTGTTACAGCCACTTACATCATGTTGCCTACCAAATGTATCACAAAACACTGAATTCCAAATCTGTGTTTAAACACAGTTTTCATTGATATAGCTACTTACATCACGTCGCATTACAACACACTAAATTGCACACCGGTGTCTAAACATTATACAAACTAAAGACAAAATGCTTCACAACAAATAAAACTGAGGAACCATCATTTCCTTCATAAACCAAAAGATAAAAAACTGGTAGTTAAAAGAGCACAGAATTGGTGAATTTATCTTTCAATCTGAAACTTATCTATGTGTTAATTGAATACCCATAGTTACCAGAAAACTTGTTTCCCCTTTCAAATGCCAATATTTCTGACTTTCCATTTATTGGATTTGTTGCATAGTTCCACATGTATATCATGTCCAATTGTACAAAATGGAGCATTTCACACATCTGATCATTGATTCATCTCCATCATCCATTCCCATCCAGTTACCTATGGAACTGCCCATTTGGAGTCATTTGAACTCAGTATACATTTTCTATTTGTGCTAACAGTACCCCCTTCCTTCACAAACCCAAGGATACAAACCCCATGGTTAAAGAGCAGAACGTCAAGAAATTCAAATTCCTTTGTGGAACACATCTATGCAACAATAGAAGAAATAATCATGTGTATTATTCAAATTCAGTATACACAAATTATGACAACCCCATCTTTCCATTTCAGCTAGCAAAACATCATTTTCTTCCAAAAAAAAAACAAAAAAGTTACAAAGCCAGTAGAAACATATCTAAACACCAATTGGTAAAGTGCCTTTCGAATTATTTGAAGTCAATGATACACATTCACTAATACAAACCCGTCTTTCTATTTGGAATGGTAGGTAGCATGGGGCAATTTAGATTTTAACGAGCAAAACTCATCTAAACAACAAATGAAGGAAAACCCCATTTCAATTATTAGAAATGGTTATACATTTACTATGGCAATCCCATCATTCTTCTTGGACCTCTTCACTTTTTATAATCTCTTTAGTCAATTTCTTATCATCGTTTATCTTCAATTTAAGAGATTGGAAAAAAAAAGCAGGAATTGAAATCTTGGGTTTATGTAGGGATTTCGATTTTTCAAATTGATCACAAGTCTAGAAAAAATCAAGAATTCAATGGTTCCAACAACAGAGAGGCTACTCAAAATCAACTGAAAAAGAAAGGAAAATTACAATATCATCTTTGGAAATTTAAGATTTTCGTAGAAAAGAAATCAGCGTGAAAAGAGAATAAAAACAGTGGAAATTCAAGATAGATCTTACAATTTATCGGCCTTGAGCATCATTTTCTCAGGATCCGAGTTCGCCATAGATGTGTTCTTGTGTTGTTGGTTTTCGTTTATTCTTTTTCCTTCTAGTTTTTCAATTTCTCTTCTTCGCCTCAGAACGACCCACCACACCTTTTTGCTTAAGCAACTGGGGATCTTTATATCTTTGATTTATATATTTACATCTTTGATTTAACAAAATATATAATATATAATATATTCAGATTTAATCCTTGAAAGATGTGTAAATATCTTAATTTATATACGCAATAATGAGAAGTACCACTTTTTGTTTGATTTAACAATATATGATAATAAGTAGGATCTATTGAACTACTAATTTAAATTAATAATTTTTAATATTATTTAATATGAAAATTAAGTTTTATTGAGTATTTTAACCATCTTATCTAAGACATAAAAAACAAACAGTTTAAAAGAATTTTTTTCAATTATAGTTTAGTATGTTGAATTAAATAACTAAGAATATACAACAAAACTCACTTTTTTTTTTTTGTATTTGAATGTCTATTTTGCTATATGAGAAAATAGATCTATGCATCATCCCACATGTTGTTTTCTTTTCATGCAATTATAATACACAACTTAAAGAAGGAAAAATAATTAAATAATAATTATAATCATTACTGTAGATCCAATCCATTATCTTATAATCTAATAATCTATCTATACACCCATCATTTAACAACCCAATTAGAAAATGAAAAGAGAAATCAGATTTGATCATTCATCCCTGTGCTTGGGCATGTACCAGGTGGTGTCAATGAATACAGCCCAAAGTGCATTGATCTAGAAACAAATTGTATTTAACAAATATCAATTCGACATGAACTAGATATTTTAAAATAATCTTTTGACTTGAGATTTTCTGCAGACCTCATCAAGCGGAAGGTTGCGGGTTCGAACTCATATGGCCTAACCTTGGTGTGCCCTAAGAATAGTAGGCTCACTCATGGAGGTTTTATGTTGGGTATCCCGCAGTTTCTCACACGTAAATTCAAAAAAAAAAAAAAAATTAATAACTTGAGATAAAAAAGAATTAGAAAACAACATACAAGTGTTTATTTCTTCGTCTATCATCAAGTGTGTTTTTACAATTCTAGTATTTATTTCTTGTCAGTGATGGGCACAACACTATATTTGTATTTGTATTCTCTTGATAACTCAAATCTCTCCACAATTTTTATATGAATAACTGCTAGTTTTATTTATTATATTACCATTACTATCAAATTCACTGTAACTTAAATCATTCATGACACCATCACAAAAGGTTACATTCATGAGAAAAAGGATAAAAAAAAAAAACAATCAAGTCAAAACAAATCCTTTCCTTTGAGGAAGAAGCTTTCAAGAAGGAGATATATCATGCAGACATGGCAACAGCTTAAATGACTTTTTGACTAGAGATTTTTTTTTTTAACCAATACTCACAAGGATTTCTCTTTCTTTTCTATAATTGCCTTCACTTGCCACTTTTTCACTACCAAAAATAAAAATCAGAAAGAAACTCTACGAGAACAAAGAGAGAATTTCTCGAGTGTGACTAGTCTACATCGTGTCTACTTTTCTTGAATGTGCAAATCCAAAGTTCAAGAGTTGGTATAGAGTTCCTCCTTCTGAGGTATTTCCTCGGGCTACGTTTGGATAGGGAATAACGGAGGTAATAAAGGATAACCTCTTGTTACCTCTGTTTAGTAACTAAGGAAAATAGATAAAAAAATCAATTCTTTACCCCATTTCTTCAACTTTTGAAAACTCTTTTCAAGTTTATCCCCCATCTAAACACGACGCTAGTGTCTTATCTCTTTCATTCTCTTAAAATCTTTGTTGTTCTCATAGATGCTACATCTAGATAAGGTATGCACTTGAAAGAGAGCCCTCATGGCTTAGTTATATTTTCTTATATAGTGAACCGAATTTCTCTACTTCTTTTGCATGAATAACCACACTAGCTTCATTTATTAAATTACTATTACTATCATATTCATTGTCTATCACTTTTCAATCTCATCTTTTTTTGAATTTATGTGTGAGAAATCATAGGATACCCAGCGTAAAACCCTCACAAGTGAGCCCACTACCCTTAAGACACACCAAAGTTAGGTCATATGGGACTCGAACCCACAACCTCCCGCTTCAAACAACCAGAGCTACACCCTTTGCTACCCACTTTCCCTTGTCTCCTTCATTTAATGCCTTTTATCCTTCATTTACCCACTACATACATTTTAGACAGTTTTTATAGACATGTTCCTAAGGGGCAGCTTTCTCATAAGAATATTTATACCATAGAACAAAAGTTTGGATTTGCATGCAACTTATTTCTGAAAAATTTGTGTCATATTGGATCAATCAAGTTAATTAGGACCCTAATTAATTTAAAGAATGAATGACTGTATTTAATAAACTGATGGATGGAATTAGGGGAGCTCAAAAATACTTGTACAAGCTCAGTTGATCCAATCGAGTTGTATTTTTATTTACTTATTTATTTTTTTATTAGGCTCTAACATCCAAACTTCGATCATAACCAACAATACATATGACCCAAGTCCACCTCATTAGCAACTTACTAAGCCTGCTACCTGAATTCATCCGACTAGGAAAGGTATCTACTCAAACCACTAGACCTGAAAATGGATGGACCCAACTCTCAGGCCCAGAAAACAACTGCATCTTGTATAAAGCAGGACAGGCTTGGCCCTACCCTCAGGAATAGGCTGCAGTCTTGTCGTGGTCATGCATGGGCCCAATCCACATACTTCAAGTTCAGCTAGGTACTAATTGGCCTTTAATTATATGCCACAGGTATTGTCTGTGGTTGGCCCACATTTAGACGCACCAAGACAGCAGCATTTGTAAAGCTTTAATTCATTGCGAGTGGCCCTTCCACATGTGTGTTAAATGATTCAAATGGAAGTACCCAATATTCATTGTATAATCTAAATTTCAAACTAATGAGATTTATGATTCTAGGCCAGCCTCAGCCTCACCTGCTTACCAAATATGGGCTGGAATTTTTAACCATAAAGATGGGCCCATGAATGAATGGTTGTCCTTGACACCTATTGAAAGGGCTAACCATGAGCTGGGCCCAGAGGCTGGTGCTTGAAAATGACATCGTCTCCCCTGGAAATTGTTGCTCATGGCCTGGAGTCCTGAACTATATGGTGACAAGCCCATTGAAGGGTCTGGGACGAAATAAATGTCCTACAAAACCCGGGCTAGACCCAGACAAGTTCAGTCGAGCCCATGTGCATCTTGGGTTCAAGTGGGCCCTCACTGATGTACATAGCTCAAAAAATCCAGGACAATCTGATTGCCTGTCGAGCATCAGTGCTTGGATCATTGAACATGACCTTTGCTTACATTCATTATGTGTTTCCCTTACAATAGACAATACTTCCCAAATTCAATCAACACAAGGCATCTAAAAATTTCCAAGATGCTGTACCAGGTTCGTTTCAGTCTCAATCAAGATGACTCAAAAACTTATTTTCAAGAGTTTAATATTTATAACTATAGTCTTTTAGACTAATAAATCAGTCATTAAAAATGACAGATCCAAGAAACTGAGATAGGCCCGAGACAGGTGAGATGCCATAGTTTTGGCCCAAATCAAGGCAAGCTGATAGATGACAAATGAGAGAAGTTCCTTGCATATGGTCTGTAAAGTCGAGAGATTATAAATCACCCGCAAAATAAAAAGAGATAGACCACTGAAAATATAGAAGAGAAAAAGAAAGAGACATAATAGATAGTGGAATGACTGACTGAATGATTTATGATATGATCAGATTAAAAAGTGAACTGACTAAAGATAGATAAGACTTTGACATATGATTTTGATGACGGGTGTTTTAGATCATTTCTTCATTTTGTATTCAGATTTGACTGCCACTCAACTATCAGTGTGAGTGGAATGATCTCCAAAATGGGTTAAGACCAACCACAGAAAAATTAAAAAAAATATACATATATTGCCCGACTCTGGATAAGAATATAAAACTTAGTGACATGAATCATGAATGTCCATATTTAGTTGCTAAGCTATATAGACTTTGGTTTGGATTAGAAGCTTGAGTCTATTCCCCAACGTAGAGAGCGACACACATGATCGAAATTTGACTGGCATATGGATTGGAAGGAGGATGACATTGACCCGTACAGAGTTTGGCGTCTAATACATGGTTACCATCTATTTGTGGCACAGTATGAAACAAAAATCAATGTCAAAGGTCCCATTTCTCAAATTTTGTAAAAAGTAGGAATTGAGAGATGGGACACTGTGTCTTGTGTCTTACTCCTTTATTAGGCAATGCATGGAGTAAACCACATTCACATACCACCTTTGTTGCTTGTAAATGAGAACAAAATAGAATTCTTATTATCCACTCTATATCGTATTACTTAGTGTAGTGCTCTAAAGGCTTGAACACTTTAGTCTTGAAAAAAAATAACTTCTTCTTCTTTTGTAGAACTTTAAAGATTTTTTTAATGTAATGTTAGCAGTCCCATATTGTCTATGGACTTTGAGATCTTTGAGCTCATAAATACATGGCATCCTTTCCTTATAAGCCGATTTTTAAGAATGATCAGACGAAGGTACCACAAGCATGGATCAGGTTCGTATCTCCAACTCTAGTGCTGAGGAAGAGTGTTAGCATGTCCTACACCATCTATATGGACTTTGGGATCTTGAAATCAATAAATGCATTGACACCCTCTTAACACGTAGAACATCAACGTTAGAAGTAAAAATAAACATTTTTATTTAAAAGTCAATTATACGCATTGTAATTTTAATAAAAGTACATATGAACATTTACATAAAGGTATGTGTAAAAATCCTTAAACCATAGGTGACTTTTGTGGGAGGGGACCAGAAACCCTATCCGTACCCCTCTAATTCCGCCCTGACTTGAATATAGGAATTATTGCCCAGAATATATAATTGATTTTTTTTTTTTTTCTTTTGAATTTATACTAGTGGACAAATTGAGATTTTGAATTATAATTTTTCTCTCTTCAACTCTATCTGTTATTTGTGTAGGATGATATAAATTGAGACTTGGACTTATTCGAGCCAGAATGGGTGTATGATTCACACGCATATGGTTCATGAATGTAATAGTACTAGATTTAAATTGTACCAGCTGAAGTTTCGTTTCCATGTGGAAAGCATGTTCTGTTGTTTGTACCACACAAATATTAATGACGTGTACCATGTACAAAAGGATTTCAAGAGTTTGTTTCAGTTGTTACTGTAGTACAAAAGGTCAGAATTTACGTTTTAACTTAAAATCTTATCAAAACTCGATAAAACTTGTTCAATTATTTAATTTGAAATTCTTTTGTATTAGAAAGGAAAAGATCATCTTACTTTTTCTTTTTGAGAGATGGAAGAAAGTAAAGAAGAAAAATAATGACAAAATTAGTGTTTACTTTTTGAAAGATGTGACAGTTTATTCTTACTTGTCACATCTTAATAGAGTCGTCAATATTTTGTTATCTTGTCATCGGTCAATATTTCGTTATCCGCTGATATCTCAGTTAATAAAACTCTCTCTTTATTTTTATTATTTTTTTAACAAAAATCACCAATATCGATCGATATTGTGATATCGGCCAATGTGATACGATTAAAATATCGACATATAGACCGATATTCGAACCCCTAAGTGAAACAATACAATAAATTAGGACTTAGTCTAAATCTAAATTGAAACTTAATTATTGTATTTTTCTAGTGTCTTCTTACGTCACAGGTTGATACTGGTTAAGACGAACCTATTACCTATGTTATTAGTTCTTTTTTCCTTGTTGGTGAAGCATGAGGGGAGATCGATTTGTCTAAACACACCACCTCTATTGAATGCATGAACATCCACCTTCTTTTCAACATTTAATCAAATTTGAACCGAACAATTTTGAGTACATCGTAGTAGGGGGTTCGAACCTACAATATCAATGTTATGGGTGGTACATTTCAACCAATTAATAAACTCAAATTCCCTATCTTTCTTATGTTTCGTACAGGATGATAAATGCAATTCACTTGTTTGGTCTTTTTCGATATTGTTTCATTCGTTCCCTCATCTCATTCAGAATAACGAACAACCGAGGTCTTTCATCTTTCATCGATCTACCACATTGTAGAAGTACACTTTATTTCTTTTATTTTTAAAAATATACAGGTTCAAAGTCAGAAATTGATAAGTGCATAAGTATTTTTACAACAAGAAACATCAATACTAATATTCCTATTAATTTTCTCAAATCATATCTTTACTCTCTCACCCACAAATGAGTATCGTTTGATGGTCGTCTATAAAGATCAGCAAATCGTCAAAAATGGTAAGTGGGAACATTCTACACCTTAATCATTCCTCGTTAATAGCTTGTTGAGGAAAACATGGGTTCAAAACTTTAAGAGAAAATAGACTTATAATAAGATTACTGGCTGTTTGTAACGTAGCCATTAAATAGTATTCCTACAAGTACTTATATAATAAGAATACTTTATGATAGTACATTATAAGTAGTTCCTACAAGTGCTTATTAAATATAAATATAATAAGAATACTGGCTGTTTGTAACATGGAGAAAGCGTAGTTACAAATTTATGATATTATAATAGAAAATAAATAAAATTATATTTTACAGGAGTGAGACAAATAAAATTTATTAATAATGCTTATATCTACAAGCGAAATAGATGTGAGCTTTCTACTCATAAAAATAAGTAGAAGAACAAGAGAATTATAATACTAAAGACAAAATTTATTTTAATAATAGAAGAAAGTGTGAAAGAGATACGATAGCTCGAGCCATCGTAAACTTTCAATTAATTCTTAAGAATCCAAGAATAAATTAAAATTATACACAGGAAGATGAAGTGTTGGATAAATTAGATCGATGGGTCTATTTATGATAGAATGAGAATGATTATTATTCTAAATGAAAACAATATATTCATTTCAAGAAGATGAAAAGAGGCACAAATAGTAATAATTAATGTTATTTTTAGTCAATTTTTTTACATCATTTGTTTTACCAAACAAATTAACTTTGTTTGAACCATTCCTAATTTTAATGATTTTGAATACCAAATAGAACCTTAGATTCATTCAATCTATAGAAACTCATAAATATTAAACTCATCTAAATTTATTCAACTACATTGGAATCACCTAAGTTTCACTATATTTTGTAAAAAACTTTAAAAAAAAATAAAAATAAAAATTAAAAACTGAGTGATTCAACTTTTATTTAGTTTTAAGTCTCATCTTGAAGTAGCTTGAGCCTGGTTGAATGAATCTGAAGACAAAAATTCAATGCTTCAAAGTTTAGACTAAGATTTGAGACCCTTCTTAGATTATGAAAATGAGTTGATTATGGCTAGAATGCGAGTTTTCTTCTGTTATTAGCATTTGACCTTTTGTCAACATCAGCACTGGTATTCATCTCACTTGTCGTTCATCTTCATCATCAAATTACATGGTGTAGATATTTGAAATTAACATTTTAAGCTCTATTTTTTACTAAAAACATCACCAATGATGATTTACTCCAGCTTCCAACTCAAAAGATTAACTTGAAAAGTGGAGTGATTCAGTCCCTTTATAATTTTTTAATTTCTTCCTTCACAACTTATGTTGGACTCTCGTTCGCACGCCAACAATCTTCCTATCGAACGAGACTCTCCGATAGATAGAACGTCGCGAACCATCCCGTTCGGTTAGGGGATCCCTCAATCCACATGAATGTGGTGGTTCAGGACTTATCGATGTTATGGGTTCGTAGCAGGGCAAGGCGTTACACGAGAACCTATACTACCTTTAGAACTGGATTTTCAGTCCAAAAAACTAGTCTGGTAGGTAGAGTGACTAAGCCTCTTATAAGTTTATAGATTTCTCTCCTCACAATCAATGTGAACTCTCTTCACTCTATTTTATTATTCGCTATTTTATTAACATCATTTACGTACAATTCTGTCAGACTCATCACATGCATTGGTCCTTCTCTCGTATGGGTCTTGACTTTGTTTTCATAAAATTAAATATCATGTGATGCATATTAATATACAACAACGACGTTCTTGTCAGTATCTAAAAAAAAATTGATAGTGTGCACACAAGGTTATTTACTGTATGCAGAGATTTTTTTTAATTACTTTCTCACATCAGAGAATTTTCTTAAATTTCAATTTCCTGAACAAAAAAATTATATTTAATCCAATGTAATTGGTCATTGTTAAAAAATAGAAAACGATAAAGAATACCCGTGTTTTTATAACAATTTTTTTTTCATTTTTTTTTTGTTTTTTTATTATATTTATGTCATATTATCAAGTCAAACACTCAAACCCTACCAATTTTATGTCAAGACTCAAGACGAGGTGGGTCAGGCTTTGATCTGATCTAAGTTCCACCTTTATCAATAAATACAAATGCAACTCAAGAGTCAAGTCAACTCGGTGGCTTAGGTTGTCCCGCAGTCAAGTCTTCTAAATAATTTTTACGAGGTCTGATTTATGATAATGTTTTAGTCATACTATTCAAATTATAAAAATCTCATGTTTTTATGTTTTTGCGTCAAAGTTTTTATTCGTTTAAAATGAAAAAAAAAAAATTATCTTGGCAAAAGAGAAAATCTTCCTCTTTTTCTCATTTAAAATTTTCTGTCAGCATTAAAAAATAAATTCCTATGGTAAAAAAAAATATACCATTTCTTGTGTTCATTTCAACGAGCCCTTATTCTATAAAAAATAAATAGGGAGATCTCATTTTTCATACATTATTTTGAAATGATTTCTTTAGTTGTTATTGATGTTTTGAGTGATAATGTTATATTTTTCTAATTTTGATGCCATAAAGATATAAAATAATGAATACTGATATTTATTTTTAGTATTTAAGAATTCTATCACTAAATCTTGTTTATCTCATATATGGGTAATTTTTCTAAATTCTAGTTTCAATTTAAACATCTTAAAATCGTTTTTTTTTTTAATCAGAAACACTAGATTTATCAAAAAAAAATCGTCTATCAAGCCTTCAATAACCTATATATTTATATGGAGTTGAATGTTAGACAACAAAACAACGATAAATCGACAAAGTATTAGCAACCAAATTCTCTATCAAGATAAATATATAAAATAATAATAAAATATTAAAAATAAGAGCATTTGAAAATTCATAAAATAGTGAAAGATTCATTTGTCTTAAATAATTGTGTCTAGCTCTCATGGGAATAAAAAAAATTGTGCCTAGTAAATATAGGCTATGCACCTTAACTAATATGATTATTACTTACTTAAATTAAGTTACACTTTTTTAGGTCTAACTTGATACAAGAGGCTCGCGAATATTTTTATATATCTGTATAATTAATTTCATCTTCATATTAAAGTAAATATACCCACGTTATTAAAAAAATACTTTTAGACGTTGAGCTTGTCTTAAGCTCAAATGCTCAACCAATCACAGTTCTAACTCAAGCCATGATTCATTTGGGATTATTTAACTGCACAACAGGTAACATATCAGTTATTTTTTTCTCTCTGTAATTTTCAAATGTTCAAAAGGTTTAATAGAATTCTCGTTCCTTTAATTCACATTTTTATTTATATTTTTACAGAATAATAATAATAATGTGTTATAATTAAAAACATTGAAGGTGAACGTAGCATGAGAATGGGTTTCTTATATTGAGTCACCGTTCCCAGTCGTGAAACACGTGGAGGACGTGACTTAGAGGCATGAGCTACGTACACGCAATTTCAGTGCATGTCAAAGTAATTGAAACAGGTCTTCCATTCATAAAACGTGAAGTTTTACCCTTATCAACCACATTGCACATTATTACACCTTACATTTGTGGGCCACAAATTAAAAATCTTAGGTGGCAGATTGTGATGTCCACATTTTGGTTAAATCATCCATCCCATGTGCAAACTTTCGAGCTTCACGCTGAAATATGTGATCTCACTCACTGTTAAAATATTTTTCTCAAAATTTAAAGATCATCAATTGATAATAAAATTTTATATAGTTTCATATAATCATTTCAAATGAATATAAATTTGTAAGACCCACGATCGATCTAATGGCAGTGGTATAGCTCGTTAGTATGCTTTGTTAGTGTATCTGCTAGCCTAATTTATTAAAGTGAAATTCTCTTCTTATTCACTTGTCATTATTTAAATGGTGAAAATATATATTAACGAGGGTCTTAGTTTGGGCTGTATGGATTGCTGCTGTATACAATTTATTATGGAATTTTTAAATAAATATCTGTTGAAATGTTTATCAAAATTTTAAACTTTTATACTGTTGAAAAAGACTTTTTTTTAATTCGTAGGTAAAGAATTAATAAACTCCTTTTAAAAATAAAATCTACATTAATGTGATATTTTTAGATATATACAAAATTTCCTTTATAAATTAGTTCAATCATTCATTTGCATGTATCCAATTGAAAAATGAAAAGTACAAAAAAATAGCCATAAGTTGTAATATGATGCTGAGTCGTTGTTCAATTTGGGAATGACATGATGAGTCGGTTAGGTTCTTTTAAAAATATTTTTTAATAAATGAACTTAAATAAGGTATATATTATTAATATATCAAATAAAAAATAATTCTTATTTATTTAATTTAAGTAAATAAAATTAATAAATGTTAGAAAACTCTAATTCAATTCTATGTTTTTTAATGCATATTAGGTGACTTTATATATGTATTGAGATAATATTTTAAATTATACAGGAACAACTGTCATTTTAATTTTGTAAAAACTTATCTCAGGTTAGCGGTGTTGCATTTTAAAATAATTACAGCCGTCAATAGAAAAGAAAGATAAAATATTAAAATGTAAGGCATTTTATTTAGGCCGTGCATTTAGACACCCGAGTTTTCTTTGTTATTAGACACCAATTTTCAAAATTTTCAGTGAATTATCATTTTACCCTTTCATTTTTATCCTTCTAATGATTCTTCAGTGTATTTTTGAAGGATATGATCCTTAGAATAATGCCAGACTGCTACAGTCATCTATTATTTAAATAATAAAATTTTAAAATTATTTTTTAAGCACAGTGTATTTCCAAAATTTCTCAAATTAAATATCCAGACTAATTACGATAACATGATAAAAATACTTTAAAACTTTAAGGTCTTTTAACACTTCTAAATGTTTAAAATACAGTGTTTTACAAATAAGGTACCCTAGACTATGCCAAAAACACATTTGGAAATGTCAAAAGACCTTGAAGTTTTAAAGTATTTTTATCAGGTTATTAATTAGTCCGGATATTAATTTGAGAAATTTTAGAAAAACACAGTGCTTAACAAATAACTGTCTTCATTGCGATGCTATAATAAAATATTCTTTAAAATATTGACAGTTATTTTTAACCACTGTATATTTCTAAAATTTCTCAAATTAAATATCCGGACTAATTACGATAACTTGATAAAAATACTTTAAAACTTTGAGCTCTTTTGATACTCCCAAATGTATTTTCGGCACAGCCTAGGGATACTCTTATTTGTAAAACACTATATTTTAAACATTTGGAGGTGTCAAGAGACCTTTAAGACATTTTTATCATGTTATTATAATTAGTCCGGATATTTAATTTAAGAAATTTTGAAAATACACATTTCTTAAAAAATGACTTTAAAATTTTACATAAAATTTTATTATTTAAATAATAAATTACTGTAGCAGTCTGGCATCAATCAGATCCAAAATAAGATGCAGATAAAAATGGGAGTGGTAAAATGATAATTTTATCAACAAATTTGAAAATCGGTGTCTAGTAACCAAAACGCGGGTGTATAAATGCGCAACCTTTATTTAGTGAGAATACATTAAATGCATTTCATATGAATTCCCATGACATATGACATGCAATCGTCGTGATATATAAATATGTTCTGCTTCAGAAACCATACACAGGGTGAGAAGTGAGAACACTGATACTGAAATTCAGAGAGAGAGAGAGAGAGGAAAATCTGCTTAATTTAGTGAAAGTTAAGCGAAGAAAGCTCTGAAACAGGTGGGACTCTGTTAATTATTTTCCTTTTTTTTAAAGGTTTCCTTAGCGTAGGGATGGAAATCATGCTCGTTTTGCCGCTGCTGAGGTTTCCATGATTATTCTTGAGTTTTTTATTTACGTGGGTCGTTTTGTTTTTCCTTTAATTTCCCTTTTTAGTGAGCTGTCTGGCAAATTGAGGCCTTTTTTTTTAAATCTGATTCCACTTTTAAATATTTATTATTGTTTTTTATTGGGGGGACATATTTTTTCTCTTTTCGGTTTTCGTATGGATTTCATGCTACGGAATTTCTTACTGTTGGATCTTCTTTTTTAAATTTTTTTCTTCATGGGAAAATCTTTTTGTTATTTTTCCATTTTTAACTGTTTGTTTAATGCATTATTTATTGATTTCATTCTTTGTTTAATACTTTAAGGGAGCACTTACACACACCCGAAAATCCTGCCTCTACATACCCATTTTTTAAATTTCTAGTGAAATTACGATTTTACCTCGCATTTATAATCATTCGAATGAATGCCCATGTGTAATTTCAATTCATTCAAATGAATGGACTGAGCAGTAACATAGAATACTGCATTCCATTCATTCAAATGATTTAAATAATAAAATTTATTTTAAAATTTTACATTTATTTTTTAAGCACTATGTATTTTGGGGATTTTTTATTCATTAGTGAATAGAAGAGCAAGAGCTTTTTATGGAAATTATACTTCTTTCCTGACCATTTCTGTCATTTTTGAGATATGACTTTCTTTTTCAGTAGAAATTGTATGATCTTTTATGAAAATTGTACTTCGTTATGACCATTTTGATGATTTTGTAAAATGGATTTTCTTGTTCAAATTTCTGAAGAGATATTTTTCTGTCAAATGTTGCACATACAATTTCTGTGCATGAGACTCCAAATTAGGGCTGCGTTTGGATGGGGGTAAGATGGGGTAACTCCCCATTACCTCTTGTTATCCTCATTTAGTAATAAGGAGATAAGGGTAAAAATTTGAATTTTTACCCCTCTGGTTATCATTTTGAATATCCCAAGACCCAAGGGACTTGGGGTATTCATTCTTGAATACCCCTCCTTACCCTCTCTTTTGCTCTTTTATGAGATTTTTTTTTTTTACATTTTATTTATTTATTTATTTTGGTGAGTACTTGACCTTTTTTTTTTTCTAAAAGCACTCTATTATTTCCATTTGATAAATTCCATATCACGAAACAACAAATTATATTTTTTTATGAAGAGGTATGTAGAATTTTTTTATTCATTTATTGAAATTTAAAATAAAAATAGTGGTTTTTTATTTATTTTTTATTTTTTAAGGAAACCTTTCCCCTATTTATCCCGCACTTGGATGAGGATTATTTTTTTACAGGAGCTACCTTAGGTTACCCCAGGTTACTCTTGAGTAGGGGTAACCTGACATATTAACAATTTTAAATAATTAATAATTTTATTTAATCCATATAATATAAAAATAAAAATAAAATTTATTGGAAACGTATTTGTCAAAATGTTCTACTTTTAAGGGGTGATTCTGTCAAAATTTCGATAGGGTCTCAAAACTCTAAAAAAGTTTGAGGTTCATGATAATCTATTTCAGGGTAATTAACAATTTATTCTTTTAAAAGATTATTTTAAAAATGTGTCAACATTTTCAAAGTGATGTATTTGGGTGAGGGGTAAATTTTTACAGGGGTTACCCTTGGGTAGGGGTAACTGTAAGTAGGGGTAAACTGACATATTAACAATTTTATGAGAATTAATAATTTTATTAAATCTATATAATATCAAAAAAATTCTGCAACATTTTCAACGTGATACATTTGGGTGAAGGGTAAATTTTTACAGGGTTACTCTTGAGTAGGGGTAATTGTAAGTAAGGGTAAACTAACATATTAACAATTTTATGAGAATTAATAATTTTATTAAATATATATAATATAAAAATAAAATTTTTGCAACATTTTCAACGTGATGCATTTGGGTGAGAAGTAAATTTTTGTAGGGGTTACCCTTGAGTAGGGGTAATTGTAAGTATAGGTAAACTGACATATTAACAATTTTATGAGAATTAATAATTTTATTAAATCTATATAATATAAAAAAAAATTCTGCAATATTTTCAACGTGATGCATTTGGGTGAGGGGTAAATTTTTACAGGAATTACCTTTGAGTAGTGGTAATTGTAAGTAGGTAAACTGACATATTAACAATTTTATGAGAATTAATAATTTTATTAAAGCTATATAATATAAAAATAAAAATAAAATTTTCTAAAACATATTTGTCAAAATATTCTATTTTTAAAGAGTTCAGCCCGTGATAATTTTTAATATTAATTTTATATTTGTTGTGATTTATTAAACTATTATAATAGTTTATTTATTATATATTTCATGTTACCAATGAGCAAATTATATTTTTTATAAAGAAATATGTTGATATTTTTTTATTCATTTATTGGGATTTAAAATAATAATATCTATTTTTTTCTTTATTTATTTTTTACTGTTAGAATGCAAGTGTTCATTTTAAATTATAGTTATAAAAAATAATCTATAAAAATTAGATAATATTAGATTTACTTAATTAATATTATTTAATAATTATATTTTATAAAATTTCTTATAAAATTGTTAATATATTAAATTAGTTAATAGGTAACAAATAAGATTTTTTACCTTTAGGGTAAGTTTTTACTTTACCAGTCTAATTACCAAATAAGATAAGGTAACTCATTTTCAAAATACCCTACTAAAAAATAACCCCTGTAAAAATTACCCCCTTCCACACGCAGGCTAGATGTTTTTTTTATAGAGATTTGCTTTTATGGAATTTATACTTCTCTCTCTCTCCTTTTGTTATATTCCTCTCTGATTTGACTGTCATTTTGGTTCTGTTAGACGTGTACCTTTCAAATTAATGATGTCAGACTTTCTTACCGTGGGTTTTTTCTTCCTTCATTTTTATTTGACATTATTTATTTTTTTAAGCATTTCTGTTCCATATTTTTTGTACTTCGTTGCAAAGCATAATCCAAGTTGGAAGGCTTGAAACTGGGGTGCTGCTACAGTAGTTTCTCCTTTAAAAGAAAAATCATTTGATCTTTTCATCTCTTTCTCTACGTTGATGTAATCTTCTTTCACTGTTGCAAGTATTAAAGTTTGCTTCTTTTAAGCAGGGATTTAGAGCTTTTGGTCATGATTGTTATGTAGTACATATCTCTAGAACTGTTGTTGATTATCTGACAATCTTGTTTCTTCTTTTTTCTGTCTTCCGAAGAGAAAATTCTTCATAAAACAATGAATCACTGCGTTCCTGATTGGAATTATGTAGATGATATTGGTCAATTTACTGATCTCTGTCCTATTTCTAACCAGAAGAAATCTATGGGGTTAGTCTCTCTCTCTCTCTCTCTCTCTCTCTCTCTCTCTGATACACACAGTTTCACATTTTCTGTTATTTAACTTGTCTAAATTCAAGGTTTGGATCCACTACTGTGTTCTTTTCAGAAGGGAGCATTCCCACATGTGCAGACTGGATATGGTTTGTGCACATTTGAGGTGGCACAGAAATTAGAAATCATTTTATTTAGTATACTCTTGCTCTCTGGAATTTGATCTAAATTATTGGTTGAGAAAAGCCACGACAGTTTCACATCATACTCGTTTTTGGGGAATGTTCAATGCATCCAACATGTTAAACTTGCTATAATTGTTTTCTTTGTTCATGATCTATCGATCTTTATCTTACAGGTCTGATCATGAGCTTGTTGAACTCCTATGGAGGAATGGGCAAGTGGTTTTGAACAGCCAAACCCATCGAAAGACAACACCCGGCCTTAATGAATCAAAATATGTTCATAAACCTGAGGAACCACTGAATGGTAGTGGATCTTTTGGGAACTCTAGCAATTTGATTCAAGAAGATGACACTGCCTTATGGTTCCATTGCCCAATTGATGATTCAATAGAAAAGGAGTTCTGCTCTGAGTTCTTCTATGAATTTCCAACCATAGCCGACTTGACAGAGACTGATAGACCAAGCAAGGAAATCATCAGAGGAGAGAGACATGCGATGTTCAGTCCTCCCAAAGAAACCAATACAAATTTGCAAGCTAAACATTCAGGTGCTAGCAAAATAGTGAACTTCTCACATTTTTCAAGGCTGAACAAGGCGAGTTTAGGCTCACCAAATGACCTATTGGGAAATGATAGATCTGGCAAAATGATCGAAGGCGAGGTCTGTGGGTCCTCAATGATGAGCAATTGTGGCAGTAATCAAGTTCAGAATGTGGCTAATTTGAATCAGGTTTCAAGAAACATTGCAGGTGGAGGTGAGGAAGATGTTTGGAAGACAGTTTTTCCAAATGAGAGACAGAAGATGTATCCACTTGGACCAATTTTTGCATCATCTTCAGGTGGATCACAGGGCAGTTTAGGAAGAATGACCAAAGAGACTGCTAGCAATCAAAGCCTCAAGAGGAAAAGCAGAGATGGTGATGAATCTGAGTGTCAGAGTGAGGTTAGCATTTCTTCTCTCTGTAATCTGCCCTTTCCAATGGTACCCTTGGTCTGGAAGATCGCGTTGATTCGATATTTGGTCTTTTTTTAACCTGTCTATATTTGTATTGTTGTCATCTATTTGTAGGCCAAAATTTTAATGGCTAAGTTTTCCTGGGCCTCCCCATTCATAGTAAGCCCCTTGTATCAATACCTGAATCAGTAAACATTGGGCTTCTCTTGTTGGAACTAAAATATCAGTGCCAACATATGTTCTGCTGGCATTAGGCCCTATAGTTCCCAGTGTTTATGCATGCCTTGGACTCTCATGTTAAGAATAGAACTTGTAAAATCATGCAGGAAGCTGAATTTGAATCAGTTGAGGCAAGCAAACCAGCCAAACAATCAGCATCTGCCCGCCGAAGTCGTGCAGCTGAGGTCCACAACCTGTCAGAGAGGGTAAGTTATGAGGAATAGTCACAAGTTATCTACTTCTAGCAATTTACACATTTTTTTCTTAACACTGTTTCCTCCTAATCCAGAGGCGGAGAGATCGGATCAATGAAAAGATGAAGGCGCTGCAAGAACTTATACCTAACTCAAACAAGGTATTGGAAATTATTCCACCTCTCTCCTCAACAAACAAGAACAATTGTACTCATTTGCTATGTTGAAATAAGAAATTAATCAACATGCCGTAGTGTATGGTGGCAGTAGTTTTTCACTGTTCTCAATTCCATGCCAAACTTTTGAATATAATTTCTCTTATTGCTCTAACTGCTAACAAGTCCTTTGATCAACTTCTCCAAACAGACAGACAAAGCATCAATGCTGGATGAGGCCATTGAATACTTGAAGTCACTTCAGCTACAAGTTCAGGTATCAGAATGAGCGCAGTCTGTAACTGCTTTATGTTTATCATTTGGCTACTGGGGTTTGCCAATATCACAAGGTTCTCCTCAATTTCTTTCGCATGACCACTCACAAAGATGTGGTGCTGATGTTGTGCATCTGTGGCACAGATGCATGTGCATCAGCGACAATTCTTGTGTCGACACTTGGCTTGAAAATGAAACCTGTCAATTCACCAGCTTAGCTGTTCAAAAAAAAAAAAAAAAGAAAGAAATGGATGATATAGAGAAAATTGACATTAGATCATCAGTATATGTGACCAATGACATGAGTGGGATGGCCATTTTTCTAGATCTAGCAATCTAAAGGATGTGACTCGCATGGTGTGTGTCTTGGACATGGTGAACTTGTGCCACATCCTTATTTGTAGGTTGTGTGAAACTAGCATGGAATAGACTAGAGACAATACTAGATGTAGAATTTAGAGACTACAATTTGCAGGTACAAGGAGTGGTACAACCACTAAAAACATAGAAGAGGGGGATAACAAAGATATATCGAATGGTGGAGTGATTGATTATATGGTTTATGATATACTCAAATGGAGAAGTAAAACTTAGAAAGCCGACCCAAGTAAATAGGACTTCGGAGTTGATGAATGATGATGCGAAACTAGTATGGAATGATGGTTTGTGATATAACCTCTTCACCATTTTTTTCTTGATGAGTCTTTTACAAACTCTGCTTCATGTTGCAGATCATGTGGATGGCCACTGGCATGGCACCAATGATGTTTCCGGGGATCCAGCAATATACTTCACCTGTGGGTATGGGTGTGGGTCAGGCAGCAATGAATGGCCCTGTTCAGTTTGCGAGAGTCCCATTTATGGATCAATCTCTAACCCCAGCTCTTACACCAAACCATGCACAATTTTGCCCATCCCCTTTGTTAAATCCTGTTAATTTTCAGAATCAGGTGCAAAATACAAATATGCCCGAATCATATGCACAATACCTTGGCTTCCATCCTCTGCAAATGGTGCCTCAGGTGAGGATCTCCATCTTTTTTATTTCATTTTGTCTTTTTTTTTTTGCCAGAAATTTGCTGATTATATTCTCAATTTTCCTCAGTCCATGAATTTATTTACTTATGGTTCTCAGACAATGCATCATGATCAGAGGATGACACCAAATGGTAATAGCAATGGACCAAGTAATGGAGTTCCTTCTGACAATATTCAAACTGGCAATGTAGGTGAGTATTGGTTTGAATTGATTCAGTGCACTATAATGTTCACTTTTGTGATGCCTGTATGATCCTTGTATAGGCAATACCGAAATGCTGGTGGTGCAACTTGGTTCTTGTGTTATTCTTGCTCATGTATATATCAAACCAATCATATAAATAAGTTGTTCACCCTGGCACAGATGTGCAAGGTATTACCTTGCACATCCCTATGCAGGCTAACTTTTGCCCATGATGATGGCCCCCCTAGAAAGGTCTATGTTTGAATACGGGCCCCACCAAGAACCACCTTGATTGGATCGATTGATCCATGTTTTTAAGCCCAAAATTTACACTAAAAAAATAATTTCGAGTGAAAAAATTTTGGAGAGCTTAAAAAACCTAGCTTTATTGATCCAACCAATGGGCTTTTTGATGGACACCATATTCAAGTGTGGACCTTTCCATTAGGCCCATCATCATGGTCAAAAGGGGGCCCTACATGAGGTTGCATAGGTACAATGATTCACAGGTGAATATTTTATTTATTTAAACTTCAGCTCTAAGATGTGGTAACATGTTATATACATTAAAGTCATTGCTTGATACATCATAGTCATTGCTTTTATTCTTTCTTATCATATTTGGAAACCTTTAAAGTATCTCCACCATTTGGAGCATAAATATCATAGATTATCATTTATATACACGTTCTGCCATCTTATTGTATGTATTTCTTATGCTAATATTTGAGGTCTATTCTGACATTTGGTTTCCATGCCTGCTCATAATTGATATTGTTCTTGTACATTCAATTCCTTAACCTTGATCATTTCGGCACTATATATTCTCTATCTTTTGGTATGATCTCCTTTTCTTTGTGAAACTCATGTGGGTCACTTAATCAATCCAAGTCCATGTCAAAGCTTTCCCAATTTCCTGACAATCCTCTTTTCTGATGTTAACAGGTTAACACAAGATAACTCACGGCGTGCTTCACGTATGCCTCTCCATTCAATGGTTATCTGCCCGCTTTTGGAAATCTGGTGAACCATCACGTCTGCCACAGTTGATGCAGCTGCTGTTCTAAACACAATATTATAGAAAATGAAGAATTGGATCCTGTAGCATTGCCCGCATCAGAAAGTACATAATTTTCTTATGCCTCTCTTTCTACACGCAAGACCCGTGGAGTTGATGATCCAGATTGTTGGACCCCCATCTCCCTACTATGGTTGTGGAAGATCATATCCATCTAATATTTTCTTGAATGGATATCCAATCTTTCCCTTAAAACATTTAATCAACGGCAGGGCAGTCGTAGTCCCATAGATTGACCGGACTAGGCTTTTCAATCTGGGTGCTTTTTTTATGCACTCCTCGTACGCAGTATCATGCATCAGATCAATGGTTCAAATCAGTGAATCATTTATGGAATGAGCCAGTAACAATTGAGACCCTATAGCTCCTTTTGAATTTCAGCATGTTGACGTGGTGTTATTGATGACTCAACATGACTGTGGGCAGCTTCCATCTATCCATTGAATTATTTATGTTATTAAATTTAGAACTTGAGACAAGTTGTGTACTTGTAGTGCCTGTTCCGATATGAAAATAGGCCGCTGTCATGATTTTTCATCTGTAAAAATATTGTATCTTTCATAATATATGAGCACTAGCTTTTGACATCTCATTTTCTTTGTTGCTTTCTTTGATAATTCTTTACTTGCACATTTACTGTTAATTTCGTAGAGCTTGTCTTTACTTAATACCAAAAATTGGTCACTGTGGTCATTCCTAGCCAGCCAAACTAGTAATTTCATTTCTGTCATCCATTTCTTGGCTTAGATTGGATGACTATAAATGAAAAACATGATTGATTTTTGGCCTTTAACTCACTAATAACCCCAGCTTGGCTCTGATGGAACCAGTGGACCACACTTCCTGTCAGCGCCGGCTCTGATGATTATTAATTACAGTTTATCAGTTTCCCTTAAGTTGAAATCGACAAAACATTTTTATTTTGACCTATTTGTGCTCTAGTCATTATCCTCTAATGATTTCATCTTTCTTTTTTAATTTGTTTTCAAATTCATCTAAAATATTAAAAATAAACTTGATGAGCCACAAACAAACCAAATTTTAGTTCAAAATTCAATTTATACAATTGATTTTTTTTATAAATATGAAGTAGTTTGAGTTTTGACCTTTTGATTTAAAACAAAATATTTAAATTTATTTCTTGAATTTTCTTGTCAAGTTAGATTTTTATCGTATTTATATGAGAACAATTCAAACTTTTAAATTAGCATTTGATAATCACACCCATCACAATTTGAGATTGATGTTTTTATTTATGTATATTAATGTGAAATGAGGAAAATAATTTCTTTATCACAATATTTTTATAAATTTATATTTTTTCATATTTTATTATCTTTTTTAAAATAAAACACTAAACACCCAAAACAGATCTCAAACACCCATTAAGAATTCAAAATGACAAGATCAATGAAAAAAATACCTGCAAATCTAAAGTCTGCAACTTAGCAAGCTGAAGGCGAGAGAGAACACGGAGAGAGTCAGAGAGAGATCAGAGGAGAGCGAGAGAGAGTGTGTGAAAGATCAGTGAGAGGAGAGGAAAGGCCGCTGGTATTTTCGGGTTTAAAAAATGGCGTACGTTTTGACTGTTTTGAAGAGGAATATGAACCGATAGAAAACATAGAATGGAAGATGAACGGGCAGAAGAAAATGCGGAAATCAAATGTGCAACGGAACGCATGCACGGACGTTTTGCGTCCGCACGAGGAAACGCGGAACCGCGTTTTGCGCGTGGAAACGCGGAACCGCGTTCTGCAAGTGGGAACGTGGAAAGCGCGTGGCGCGCATTTGTGAACGCTCCGGAACGCGGTCCGCGAAAACAAACGGGTTTGGGTGGGAATGCTGGATATTGGGTCAGGCCCTGAGGCCCTTTATAGGTTATATATATATTTTTGGAAGCCCTGCCTACTTGGAGGCCCTAGGCTCAAGCCTACTGAGCCTATAGGCAGGGCCGGGCCTGCTTCCTGTTGCATGTCTTGGACTCAAGAACCAGTCTCGTTAGTGGGAGACTTGACAATCTATTTAATCTTTCATTTACTTTCTCCATTCACTAACTGAATTGTGCATATCCTGTCAAGTCTCAATTCATTGAGTTAGCCAACTATGAACAGCAGAAACTTTTGTGCCATCATTATTGGTAGTACTGATTAATGGAACAAACTGGTACAACGAATTTATCAGAACGACCAATGGATCTGTCAAGAAAAAGACCATAGAACCAAAGAAGTTACAGCATGTAGTTTTGCAATTATGAAAACCAACAGTCATGATTGTAGGTTATTTTTGCTTATTACTCCAGGCCTCTGATTGGTAGCTATGCTTGTGATTGTCTATGCAGCCTCTGATTAGTGTATCCATGTTCTGACGGCAAGAGTTTTTTCACCAGGTAAGCACCTCTAATGGTTAAAAAAGGCAGGGAGGCGCCTCTTTGACCATAAAAAAATGTGGGTGCTCTAATCAGGGGCTCTTATGAATGATAAACCTCATATGAATAGCCTTGTTATATTAGATCATTGATCTTATTAAACATATATTAGGATTGATACATTGCATTTTCGCATCCAAGTTACAACTGACATGTTGGTTTGCCTTTCTGATTTCTTGATCATATTCGGAACTTTTTGTAATTGGGTATGGTCCCTCTTGTATTTTAATAAAGGTTCTGAACTACCAATTGAACTTTGGATGCCTTGTTCATGCATGGGACCACAGGAACCCAAAAAGCTTATGGGAGACTCTAATCTTGGATTCTCAACAATGAATTCACCTTCGTTGCCCACAACCCAGGACATGAATATGGACATTTCTTAATAAAGAAAAGGATGAGTGACTTTGGGCTTCATATTCACACGTATGATGCAACTGTTAACAGAACAAAAAAATCTCATGATTCTCGAAACATTAACACTTTACCTTGGTTCTTTGAAAATATAATTGTTAATTATAAAAACTTTTCCTTAAACACCAGCAGGATCTTTCTGGTCTTGTTGCCTGATTTTGTTTGATGGTTCCACAGGATCTTCTCCATATTCATCACGTGCACTTGAAGTGATTGTTAACCAATTAAATCATGATTATATCAGTTAACACCTCGTCACTTTAGTTTCTTAATGATAAACCATTAACATGTTCATGAATGTCTATGATATTCCTGCCATGTGTTTCTATATATATATACATATATATATATCCTATCATTCTGGGGTCTTTTGAATTGGAGTATGTAGTGTTTCCTGCCCATGCAACCAAGAAAAAAAAAAATCTTTCTTTTCAGAGGAACTACAGAGCCACCACCGAAAGCATATGGTTTGACTTTGATGTTCTCTCTAAATCTGTTTGTAGCCATGTCTATCTTGTTGTTGGTAATCAAAATGATGCTTCGGCAGGCCCTGCACCAATAGAAATATGTTTAGACAATCTCCCAGTTTGGAAATCCTACCCTTCCATTTGTTGATCTGTTCTTTTGAATTGCTTCTGTTTTCTGTTCTTAATTGTCTATTTTGTATCATGGTTTGAAGATTTGGATCTTTCATCAGGAAACTCCTTGGATATTTAATTCCAAAGCAACCATGTATTCCTTGCAACAAACTCATGTAGTTTCAAGTGTTTTATCTAGCATTTGCTCAAGAAAGATCCTTGGGTCGTAAGATATGGACATCTAAGGATCTCTATTTGTTTCTTTTCTATTTTTTTTTTTTTTTTCATTTTCTGAAGTCACAGTGATGCTGAATTTTGGATGAAACATGTAGGTTATGATTTGAAATTATCAGGCCCGAGTAGGTTTGATGATAATGGCAGCTGGAGAGTAGGTTTCTGGGTCCATGTAAAAGTAAGAACAAGAACTGATAATATTCTTAATAGAAACCATTCATTTTTTGTTGTTGTTGACAGCTTTCTTTTCTTCTTTTTCTGCTCTTTCCTTGATGTTGCAAGTTAGAAAAAGATTGATGTCAGAGCCCGGGTCCAAATCATCATGGCTTCTGTTCATTTGTATCTTCAAGCTGTGAATTCAGATGCTGCTACTTACTGATCATGGTTAGATATTTCTTTTCTCATTTCTCTACCCATCCATAGCTGAACCCAGTATTTATTGCCCAGATAGCATAAAATAAGGTGTAAGGTATGGTAGGAAATATACGTTCCAAGACCCTTTGAAAACTATATAGTTTGCATCAGCCCAGACCATTGATCTAATGGCACTTCATGATTGGGGATTCTCTCATTTAAGATCGTCATAAACAATGCTGGTGTCCCACTGAATGATCCGACGGGTAGAACTCCGATGACCCATTATCTTCCTTTATCAGTTGATCTTAGCCATCCAAAGAAAGCAATTACAACCGATGGTCCACACTAACAGACGCCTACCAGGTGTCTCCCATTCAACATGGGGGCCACCAGCTGAATGATTTGGGATCAGCCACCGACATGTTATGTTGGCTAGGCCCAGCATATCATCAATTGAATATATTCTTTGCAAACAAACTACAATATAAATCAAGCAAGTGGATGTACAGAACAAGGAAAGAAGTGTTCCATATTCTTTGATCTCTCTACAAGCAAAGCAATCAAGCGGCATCAATACAAGTAAGATCCATTGCAAAGAAAACAACCCAGATATTCATAAAATAAAATAGAAAAAATCATCACTTGCGTTGATCTGGGATCTCAGACCCTGATCCAGATATGGAGAAAAGGTCATCCTCTGTATCTCCATCGAGGTTCTGCTGCAATGTCTGGTGTATGTTGTTGCAGAGCTCGTCATGGCTCACTTGGCCCAATAGCTGATAAAAATTATTAATAATAATAATGTCAAATGAACAGCATCAATTTCATTCATCGGAGAAGTGAATTCTTTAAAAAAGAAAAAATAAATAAAGATAAAATGAGTGAGTTTTAAAATGGGTGAGTCAATATTGATTTCAAATTTGATTGCAGGGATGTAATCAGCTCCCAAATACAAGGGATCAATATACAAGAACAAAAATATAGTTTAACTCATTTATAACTGGGGAAGAAAGTAACTATCGCATTAAAAACATGATGGGTAATTGTATTAAACTATTAATAAATGTTTAACAAAAACCAATCACTAATCAAGGCAAGAGCATCGAGAATTCAGTTTGTTCAAGATCGTGAGAGATCTTATTGGATTCCAAGGAGGAGTCTTCAGAGATACTATATTAAAATAAAAACTAGAAAAGATGTTGAAAATCATTAAACATCCATTAATTAATAGGCCAAATACTAAATCAAAAGGAAAAAAGAGCACTGAACAACAAAGACCAATCATTCAGAGTTCCAAACATCAGAAAAAGAATTATTTAAAAAAAAAAAGTCATGGAGAATTTGATTTGATAAATGGTTTTGACACCTTTGCTGGATCTTGTGGAGGATTTTGGATTGCTTTCGCCTGTTCTGGTGCATTTTGTGCCCTCTCTTTATCTGACATTTTCATCTAATGATAGCAACAATAATGACAATTGATAGAGTAATGACAAGGTAAAGAAAACAAAGCAAAACATGTATTTGACATGATGGAGAGCAAAGGCTGAAATCCAGCCGGGAATTAGTGTGGAATCGAAACTTGTCTATGCATACATAGATTTGACCCGTCTTTTAAGAGCCGCTATATTTAAACTGTACTGTAAAAGTTGAAAAACTTGGATTGAGTCTGTCGAGTTGACGCAACTCGATTGGATTTTGAGTCGAGTAAATCAATGAATTTTTTTTTTTTTGAAATGTGTTTAAAACTCAATAATAAGATTTTGAGTCGAGTCCCGTGTTTTTGAACTATGGATTGCCCCTATCTCTTCATTCATAATATTGTGATCCAATTTTTTAGGTTTAGATGAGTTGTTGGGGAATAAAATTTTAAAATATGGTCAGTTACTATCACCATTGATAGTTTATATTTATAAAAATTGAATTAACTTTATTAAAGCTATGATGGTATTAAAATTTTGTGAAATATTTATCCGAAAGAGTTGGACCGTCAAAAATTCACCTTAGAAAGCGGAAATACCTTCGATGATTAAAAAATAATTGTAGGGGTCCATCGTGAATAAATGAGAGTAGTGTCTAGAAACTTTCATGGTTAAGGACAGCTAAATGAATTGTGCCTCAAGTCCAATCCAATGTGACTGGTGCTGTCAATGAGTCAGTAAAAACAATACAATTTTAATAGTCTTTGTCTATTTATGAATTTGGCCATATGTGCTATTTTTTAATATTTGTTAAATATGTTCAATAATTGTCCACGTGTAGGCCTTTCATGGATGGATTAAGACTTAATGATGAAAATGGTAATAAGATCAGATATTTAGTGAACACATCATAAGTAAATGGACTGCATCCTAAAATATATTAAAAATGGCAATAAAGATTTATTCTCTGTGACCTTTTTTGAATTATTCCATCCTAAGTACGACTAATCGTATTTTAAATACTTAAATATGATTATAAAATATAGTGTTAAAAGGGAGCTGCTCTTGGGCCTTGATACTTTCATTAATGAAATTTCTAGTTAGTCCAGTCATGTTTTCAATGAGGCCTGGTTTATGAATATCACGGGCCGGGCTTGGAACAACACTTGAGCACCCCAAGACTGGTCCACTTACAATTTTCCAGATAGTGATATGAATTGGCTTAGCTGACACAGTAGTTCTTTAAAACAACTGGGCCAAACTCAGTCAACTCGTCCACTGAGCCAGGTTGCCAACAACTGGGCCAAGTCAAGCGAATCAAGGGTAGCAATCTGATGGTATCCATGCCATTTTTATTGGAAGTTCTTTCACTGAGTCCTGGGTGCCTTCCACTGAGTCATGTTTTGAGAAGCTTGCTTGCTCTTTCTGTATTTAACACAATTAATTGTTTGTGTGCGTCCAACATTTCCTCCACTGAAAGCTGTGAAACTGAAGAACTTTTTTTTATTGAACTCAAGCCAGTAATTCCGGGCCTAAGTCACTCTGCGGATGCAATTTCTCTTGTAGTTACATTGTCCCACATCGGAAGATAAGAAGATTAGGAGGTGATTAGGAGGTAAATAAAAGGGCATTAGAGTTGCAAGTGAAAGCATACCTTTCTCGGCCTTTTGGCTAAGATCAAGTGTAGTATCTGTTCTTATCAGTTTAATATCTGATACATGGCCCATTGGGTCATATGATATTAAATTAATTTTTTGAGGGGAAGGGTCCATTACAGTAGCTTGCTATTGGGGCCTTCATGCGTCGCCCATGTCTTGCACTACTATAAGGGCCTGGTGCACCCCTACCAAATCAAGTTCAAAGTTTGTAAAATTGAATTTTGTCTTAAAATCATATTATATGGCTGCAACTAAATTGACTTTTGGTCAATCACATATTCAACGATATTTTTTTTACAATGAATCCATTAATCATTTTTATTCATTGGGCCTCAATACTAAAATAAAATTTAGTTTGATTTCAGACAACTCAACGTAATGAGATGAAACAACAACTTAATGCTAGGCTAAATTTTTGCAGCGCCACTTGTTTTTCTTAAAAAGACAGGCTTGATTGAGGCATAGAAAGCCCATTATGCTTTTGAACAAGCTTGGGCTTGGATTAAATATGGACTTGGCCTATGACAAGCCACAACTGTGACTTGTGAGCCAACCCTTATATGTAGATGCGGATTCAAGTCTGGGCCAATTATCTATCAGACCTAATCTTTATACTAGCCCTTGCTTATGGGTTAATGGACCTAAAGTGGGCTTCATTTGTATTTTTTTTTTTAAAGTCTAAGGGTAGGTTTTAATTTAGAGGAACTCACTGTTTTGGCTGCCCTTCGCCATCTCAAATCTATTCTTCCAATGAAAATTTGAAATATCAGGATAGCCACCTAAATCTAGAGTTTAAAAAAAACATCTTTAAAAAGATTGAGGTAGCCAATTTCTCTAATGAGATTGCTCATCTAACTTGGAAGAAAAATTAGGTTCAAATTTTAAAATTTGGTCAAAAATTTTGTACTCCTCTCGTGAAATATCATATATTAAGAAAAACCCAGATGTCCATGATAGCTGTAATTTTGGAATTTCAGCAAAAATTGATTTGATTAAAAAAATTAAATAATCTAGGAACAGTATGGTGAAAAGGCCAATATTTTGATCCATCAAGTGTCAATATTTGTTTTATCACCAAAATTTAAGACCGAGCATCTAAAATGTGTTGAGTCGAGTATGAAGATAATTATATAAATTTTAGAATTATAGAAAAAGCTTCATCTAATCATTATAGCTTTTAAAATTGATCATAAAAAATCATTAACTTATAATATTTAAATTCATAAAGTCTAAAAATAAAAATAAAAAATAAAGATGATCAAATCAATTTAAAAAGCATGCCAAATTTTTATGCATATTACATTAAGAAAATATTTGGTTACTTAAAAATAATAAACAACACTAGAAACTAAAAAAGCTTAGATGATGAGTGGATTTTTATTTATTTTTTTATCTAGAATTGAAGCGAGTTGGAAGGCATTGTTTGTGTGCGTCCAACGTGTGTCCTCCAATGAAAGCTGTGAAACTGAAGAACTTTTATATTGAACTCAAGCCAGTAATCCGGGCCACAGTCAGATGATATTTCTCTTGTAGTTATACAGTCCCACATCGGAAGAGAAGAAGATTAAGAGGAGATTAGGAGATAAATAAAAGGGAAGATCAAGTGTAGTATCTGTGGCCCATCGGGTCACATGATATTAAATTAATGTTTTGAGGGAGAGGGCCTATCACAATAGCTTGCCATTGGGGCCTTCAGGCGTCGCACATCTCTTGCACTACTGCAAGGGCCTGGCGGACCCTACCCAAATCAAACTCAAAGCTTATTAAGTGGGGCCCTGTTTTATAATTATCCAGTCCAGTGACCTGCGAAGCTTAAATTAATGTAGGTCACAACCAAACATAATTTTTTCATTGTTGTTGATTTCATTGGAGAAATCAACAAATAACCACTAAATCAAATTGAGGTGACATGAGTGACATAATTTTTTAATCCTCATGTGGAGCCCACCAAGACACCCTCGTTCTCTTTCTCATCTCTCTCTGTGAATTTGATGTTGCCCAATCCAAACTCATTCTGAGTTGCGCTCACCTCACAATTGCAATTGCAAAAGTAAAACCCCATTTTAACCGTTGATATTTGAGACTTGTGAAAATCATATGATTTTCAAACTCAATGAACCTGTTTTTTTTAAGAGAAATTATCCTAAATTAACGGTGATGATGACAACAATGATAAGAACAAATGGTATCACAATCATTAAAGTCAAACATTTAAGCTACAGAACAACAAACTGTACAATGGTTTCACTTTTGATATTAGAATAAAGGGTGTGATTGATAAAACATCTTCTTCATAGAACGAGACATCTAAGCATATTTTCTCCATATTTATCAAATGCCTTTAACAGAAAACAAACACTAAAAACCCTTTTTTAGTCTTAACAGTCCTTCCAAACTTAATAAAAAAAAACTCAAGTTATGTCAATGGAATCACTTTCACTTCCACCTAGGCATCGCCCATGAGAATGACAGCCGTCACTGGGCTCTGTAGAGCCCACAAAATTGAGGTCTAATGCATGCATGAAAATGAATAGATTTAAGAGGTATTTTCAAAATGATACTTCTCATATAAAACTAGGTCTATAGTCATGATTTTCAAACGCCCAAAATCAATGATCAAAATAATCACTTTTGGATGGATTTTTTTATCCAATAGAGAGATCAACTCAAAATACGTTAAAATTAGGTATGGATATAATTCACAGGAGGTAAATGGGTATGAGTAGAAGAATGTGTGAATCTGGACCCTGGTGAGCCCAACATGGAGTCCGGCATAGGTCATCGCTCATGGGCCATAGTCATGCAAGTGAAAAAAATTCATGTCGAATGACTCTTCTACATTTGCAACTTGTAAGTCGATTTAATAAAAACGAAAGATACCAACCTTTCAATAAGCTCAGATGATAGTGGCAATAAGATCAGTATAAACAATATCAGTAGGCCTGTCCAATGTGATACAAGAAATTCTTCTTATTTGCTTTAATATTAGAAGAAAATTGATAGAAGTAACACAGCACAGAATGAAACACGCCGAGGCATATTGCCCATGGACATTGGCCTTTCAAGAAACAGATAATCTGAAACACAAAAAAAAAAAAAACCTTCACACCTAACAAGTAAGATGCAATTCTGACAATGCTGAGTTTTACAAGAATGTTCTGTATGACATCTACTCACATATACCAAATGGAAAAAACTAGTAGAGAGAGAGAGAGAGGAGGAGGTTGGTTTCCTCATGGAGCAAATGCTTGGAAAAACAGGTATGGGCTGAAAGAAAATGAGAGACTCACTATAACAGAAACACACAAAAAATGGAGAAGGCAGCCAGTAATTTGTTTCAAGTCAAGCCACAAACACTTGAAAAGCTATCCAATATCCATGATCCTGTATATTGCCTGCTAGGTCACATAATCCATTTTTTTTTTTTTCATCAATTTCATGAACAAAACAAAGTGGGACACACGTTATGCCAAAATTTTGAGTCAAGAGAGATTCAGAGAAATGGCAAATCTGTTAAGCTGATCTAGCATGTCATAAAGGGTTTGCATTTTCTGTTGATTCCTACAATTGGACATGGAGAGGAAACAAAAAACTTTAGTATCCGACATAGATTCACTTGATGTAGAACATTGTGCCATCAGACTAACATGGTATATAAGATAAATATTATACCCAAATTGAGGTGTTCCAAACCAGGTTTTAGATAGATGGTGCAAGAAAGCATGTTTTGCTTCATCTTCCAATAAAAAAATACAAGTGTTTGAGACGCATGTTGGAAAAGTGTAATACAAGTCTATAGTTTCACGAGATTTGCATAATGATTGATCTATAAATAGTCCATATATTGTACTGTACAAGGACCTAAAAAAATGTAATGGTTAATCTCATTATAACTAGACTGTTTAACCGTCCAGGCAATGGCTTGTGAGAGCAAAATCTGGACATTCAACATCTAAACAAAATGCTCCAAATGAATATGGAAAGGGCACATTAGAAACAGGTGCCACTCTCTCCCTATGCTGTAAATTGGAGCTCTGAAAGAATCAGAACTTATAAACTGAAAATTGAAAAGAAAGAAAGTTACCTATGAAAGAAAGAATGCTAGCAGCTTCTGTAATGACATAAAAAATCTGCAGCAGCTCATCTGTCAGGTGTCAAGACATTATTTACCATGAATATTATGTATGATTCTTTTGAATCTCATCCAACAATGTTCTGAACGCTGCTCTCCAATTGGCGCTCCATGAATCGCTGCCAAGTACCTGATGCATGACATTCAGTTCATGGGGGCTCGCCTTCTTGAATAGCCCCCCCAGTACACGTTGAACCTCTTCCACCGGTGTACCCCTTTCTTTATTTGTTTTATCCAGTTCCAACTTTGTGCAATCCATGTTAAACACCTTTTGGCTTGCAGTTGGAACAATATTTGATTGGAAATCAGACCCCTCACATCCACTTTCAGTACCTGAGCTTGGGTGCTGATTTAACTTTGATGCCCAGTACTCCATACACTGGTGATAAGGGTCAAGAGCCTCAATAGCCTGTAATATATTCTAGTTAGTGTTGTAAAAGATTATAGACGACAACAGATTCGCTTAAATAAGACCATTGTATAGATACATAGACTAGGACGTTCAAGGACAAAGCTGGAAAAAAAGAAGAGTGAGTCTATAAAGCGCGGAGTGAAATTACTAGATGGCATCATTTCTACCATGAATATTAATGCAGTGGGATTTTCATCATTCAAACTATGGACTCAGTGTACAATTTAGTCAGTCGCAACAATCCTGCCTTCTTTTAAAACAATAAGCTAACCAAGACATGCAACCATTGTGCTCACAACTTGCAACAATGAGCAACTTCCAACTGTCCTTACAGGTGTTCGTCATTAATCCTGTAGACCACCAGTGTTTAAAGTAGTACAATTTTCATCATAAACTAAAGATCCTGAACGGTGAACCAAACAACAGGAGAAAGCTGCATGACTAGTCACATATGAAAAGGTTGCTGTCTTCATGACAAGTTGAAGCTTCACATTTTTTCCCTGACATGACTCGATGCCACAACTCTTTGAGGTAGCAAGATAAGAACTTACGATTGTGCCATGAGATCTCGTCTAAAATCACATTATTATTACAAGAACCATTGCAAAACTAGACATAGGCACACATGGCACACACAATTGGCAAGATACAAGTATCAAACCAGTGAAAATTTTCTGGGGAACCTTTTCCCTAACCATCCATTGCATTTTAGAAGCTTCTCCATCCATCACATTTTTAAATGCAATTTTTTACATACATTTTGGTTGGACGCTGTAACTTACATTGTTCAGTCCTTATAGTAAATATAGGCAACTTTGAACTTCTTAAATGTTAAAACTGAATAAATTTATATATTAAACCCATTAACATTACGTTTCTATAGTTTTTTTTTTTTTTTTTTGAAAGGTTACGTTTCTATAGTTAAGACAACTAAAACCCACAAACTTATGGTTACAACAGTGAGAACCTTCCAACGGTGATTTGGACATTTGAAAACTCTAGTTGCATGAATTCCTTGAATCAGTTCCATGGTGGTGGTGAATCTGAAAACTTGGAGCACACTAACACAACCTGCCACATTCCCCATCTGTCTGTTCTTGTTAACTCCCAACACTCAATGACATGACACCTTGTATCACATGTCCTTAGTGACAATAGTAAAAATAAATAAATAAGTGCCAATGGACATGATTCACACCCTCACCCTCACCCTCAACCTTTATGGTTACAACAATGAAACTTACCAACTGTGATAAAAGGTTCTTAGTATACATAATATTAGTCACCATATTACCACTAAAATAGTTTTTAATTATTTTAGAGTAATCATATTGGTGACGGCATATTGTGTTTCAAGATACCACAGAGGCCAAGTTACACAGCTTTCAATCTATTAAACCTTGGTTACAATAGCCAGGCCATGTCAATAAAAAAAAAGTGGCAGTAAACAGCAATTTATCTCTTGAAATCCTAAAAGCTGCAAAGGACTACAGAAAATGGATATACCTGAACAATTTCTTCGGAAGAAAGCCCAAACAATTGAAGCCCATTAAGACTTCCTGGAGGCTGCAATGATGGTAGGCCTTCTTTCCCCAGGCTGCACTGTCTAACTATTTCTTGGTTCAGCCTCTCTTGCACCATTTCCCAGCACTTGTCAGCAGAAACATGGATGAAGGCCTCCTTAGGGAACTCCTCCACAGTAACCTGTAGTTATGACCTTAAAGATTAGAAAAAGAATTGGTTCATGGCCAAGATATTCCCTTGACAAACAAAATGCTAACATTTGTTTTCTGTAAACAAAATGCTAACATTTGTTTTCTGTAAACAAAATACTAACATTTGTTTCCTGTAAACAGTCTAGATGGGGATGTCCTCTCTCTCCAATGAAGAAATGAACAAACAAAAAATCACAGAAATTATTTGGTCGTTAAATTCAATATCCCAATGCTAAGAACATTTCAGAGTGCCCTGAAGATTATTACATTATTATAATTCAGGTATTTTTTGTTCAATGCTGTAACTTTTTTTCTTTTTTGAATATCATGTGTATCCTCACCCAACATTGGAGATGAGGCTAATCTCATGGATACATGAAACCACATGCAAGTCTGGCATATCGGGTAACTCAGGGGAGGGTCAAATGCGAGATCCCTAATCTATTCCTAGAAACTCAAGCCAACTGAGTTACAACTGTGTGAGCAATGCCATAGCATAGTTTAAGAAAAGATACAAAGAATTGTATCAACATACAATACACTCATGTACCAACTAGGCAGAGGCGTGCGCACATGTCCAGGGTTTGTGTCTCTATCTGTGTGTGCATGCATGTGTTGGTTGTGTGCGTGTGCGTGTGCGTGTGCGTGTGTCTGAGAGAGAGAGAGAGAGAGAGAGAGAGAGATTAGGTTTCTACTCAAAGCCTGAACAAAAAGGTCAACTTTGGACTTTATTTTGAGCTCAATTTACAATCAGCATTGGTTCAGGTTCAGCCCAGTTAATTGATACCTGAATCTGTAAATATAATATGTATGTACTCAAAGTAGTTCTGAATTTCTTTATCATTGTTTATTTGTGCCTTCAAATCCGTAGCTACAATAATCAGATCTAGATGATTTTTGACAAACTATAAATTCATGAAGGTACTTTTTTATCATCCTGCTCCCCAAATGGTGGAGACCTCCAAGAAGGCCCCATAATCTACATGCAGAAGATTCTGATCCAGATAACAATTGATCATCAGTCAACAATGGTCAAGGGGACTTTCAGAATTTTTATCAAAATTTCGAGTCTATTTAAAATTATGAAAACTTATGGAGTGACTGATGATATGGAGTATAATGGGGTCTTTAAAATTATAAAAACTAAATGGCTTCCTTCGACTAAATTCAAAAGAAGGGCTCTTTTAGTGGGGGGAAATCCAGTATTGATGCCACACTGATACGGAGTAGATAAGTCAATAGAAAGAGTGAGTTGAACCCACCTTAAAAAGAGGCCCCAGGAGTCCTGCATCCAATATTTCTGAGATATAACTACAAAGTTGTGCAGGATCGAGCACACTATAGAACCTGACACGACTTCTGAATCCTGGAAAAAAAAAGCATAATGCCATCAATATGCCAACAAGTTATTTCCTCAAAAAGGATTGCATGGTCTCGAATACACCAGGAAGTACCAATTGTATTTAAGTGGGCTTTTTCTGGACATCCAGAGTAGGGACATGCTGGTCCCTACTATTTGACTAGGATCCCAAAAAGCTTCAAATATGCAAGGAAGTACCACTTCTTTACAAATGGGCCTTTTTTGGACGTCCAGAGTATGGAAATACTGGTCCCTGCTATTTGATTAGGATCCCAAAAAACTATCTCAATACACCAGAAATCACAGTATCCTGAAGTACTGATGATGTACAACTAGGCCTTTTTTTATTATCCAGGCTATTTTTCTCCCCACCACAAACCCACCCAAAAAAGAAAATAATTTTCCATATGGAAGATCCTTGCCATCCAACCTTCATCCTTTGAATCAATGGTTACATAAAGATAACAGAACAGACTCAAAAGAAGCCAGACATTGGATCTCCCCGATCTCCTAATCTAGATACTTTTGGGGTTTCCAACATCCAGTGAGGTACTTCACCACAAGGTTTAGACCACCAAACCTTACCCCAACTTGTATGGAATGAGGGCATCAGAACAATACATATGACATGATGCATCAAGACCCTATTAATATGTTTTGTTCAAAGATATGAATGACAGCAGACTAAAGTTCATTGAAAAATACCTCTTGGGAATATTGCTTTCTCACTGCACCACTGCTTACCAGGTAATACAGTTCCAAAATTCAATGGTTCGATACAGAAATTTAAACCATAAAGAGACTTTCCTATTCTGTGAGCATCTTGGACAAGTTCCCAAGACTTGAATACAGTGGGAGGTAAGGGATGATGGCCTTGAGTATCCTGAATAGTTGAGGAACTGGACCGTAAATTATGTATTTCTGTCCATGGTTGCTGAAGGCAAAGATCAACACCAAACAGTTTACTTTTACCAAGGGAATGAGCACGCATGGCACCCCTTGAACATGATGCACCATTCAGATTTCTGACAGGAAGGGCACTAGGAGAAGCTGACTCAACAAACATGGAAGGAATCCCACACTCAATAAATTGATACTCCATCTGGGTTTTATCCCTTCTACAGCCATCAACATCCATAGTATTTGAGCGGAAGCAATCTGATTGCCTTAGCAAATCTGAACACTGTATTTGTTTCTTCTTAACAGACCGATGACAGCCCATATTACTGACATCGGAACCTTCTGTCCCACTTTCATGTTCAATGGATGGCCCATCTGTATTTAAATCAAAACATAGACCTTGTTCCACTTCATCACAGTTGGTGCTAGCTGCAAATACATTTTCTTTTACGGATGATTTTACAATTAGCAGACCTCTATTACAACTCCTGTTTTCCCCTTCTGTTTTGAAATTAGAGGCACAAGAGCTATTTGGTTCCTGCCAATTTGATTGTACAACAACTGAAGGCTCATGGTACTCAAGTTTGCATGGTTCATTTATGTCAAGCTGTTCTGCACTGAAACCCATAGGAATGCAGTTTCTTTCTAAACAATTAACCCTGTGTAAGTCACATTCTGTATCCTGCTTTAAGCCACCAACTAATGATCTTTGTGATTCCCGTGTTTCTCCATCCAAGGAATCAGCATAGCCAGATGCAAATGTTGGCTTGCATTCATCTGGCTTTTCCAACACCATCTCATTAGACTGCAAAACCAGGCTAAGGACCTTCTCTGCCCAATGTTTTAGGGCACTTCTTTCCCCTTCTAGAGCTTCCACTAGCATATGCAACGCGTCCATATCATAGCGGAAGAGGAAAAATCTCCGGCTTGGTTCGCATGAACAGAGTAGTTTCACATGCTTTAAACACGTGAACCGGTCCTGAGAGCATTCACAACCTGAAGCAGATAGATGTAGATCATAGAAACATGAAATGCATTCCCTTTCATGTGTTGAGTCAAAGTTTCGATCCATCTTTCTGGCCTGTGAATGAGTAGGAAGAGCCTCTCTTCTTACCTTCTCCATCTCAACTCTCATCTGCAAAAACAACTTCATGCATTGGTAATGAATCTTTCAAGTTTATATGGAATCCCTAGGACCCAAGTTTTCCATGCAAAAGAAGTAAGTGATTGATAAAGATGAAGAATAAGATCAATGACCTAAAACATGCATAGTTTCTTAGACCTCCTAAATATGCAGCCCATGGCTCAGAAATCCAGATAAGTGGAACCAACAGCATTCAGTGCATAGACCATAAACTAAAATTTACGTGGATTGGAAAATCAGAGCCATGTGTTATGTGCCAACTTCCTGTATTTCTATCTAAACCATCTGATGACATTGCTTCGAAGTTCAAACCATGGGGTCAGGATTCTTCCATCAAAGAAATGTCGGGAGCTATGTGGATAAAGGTCACACTTTGCATTCTTTGCATATGTAAACTCAAAAACCAAGATAGTGTGCATACCCAAGGATAAAGATCATGTAATTCCATAAGAAAAGATATTTACCTTAATTGCCTTAGTGAGTACCCCATCCTTCCCACATGCACTCTGCCATCTTAAAATTTCAGGGTCATTTCTCCCAAGTAGTGATGAATCTGAGAGTGCTTTGATGGCTTCCCGGGCTGCACCTAGTAGTAATTTGTCATGTGAAATAGATGTCTTGCGACATTGTTCACTGTAAAGCTCGACAGCGCATTGCCCATGAGGCAACCAGTCAAAGGGGGCAACATTCACAGCCTCTGCACAATTGAAGCCACAGTTGAAGCCAGAATGATATGCCCTTGGAAAAGTAAGAACAAACTCCCCTGAATGCTGAACAGCACGATAAACAGGAACACCCTCAGATTTTAGAACTGAAGGAGACAGCTGAGTCACCTGTTCCAAAAGGTGTAATATAAGCATATGTACAAAACAGCCAAAATCAAGAAATCTACTTTACCCAAATACTTGTGTATTAAGGAGAATCTTAATGTTTCAAGTCAATACCAACACTAATACCAGATATTTCATGGACTTTAAAAGATAACATTTCCACAGAAACCTTTTGCATTAGGTGTATAGAGTTCAATATTTTCTAAATTTCTAGCAATTTTATCATCTATTGAATAAATGGGTGAGACACATATTTGGGTCATAGATTTCAGGAAAAAATGACATCAAATCTCTGTTCCAAATATCCATGTCCAGGCATCAGAGATTTTGAGTGATTCATTTGAAAGATCTTTACCAGCCAAACATTCTATACACAAACAAAAAGTACATTTAAAAGTCACGATATTATCAACATGCTCTGAAACTTGTGTCTGGACAGAATCATGGTCTGTAAAGAAAAATTAAGTGTGTCCATACTTGCTCACCAGTTCATGCAGTAGATCAGGTTGTTCTTCAAACAAATCTGGTAAATGCTTTCGCATGGCATCCTCCAATTTTGAAGCATCACTGCCAGGGACCCCATACCAGAATTTTGGGTCACCCCAGTGCAAATAGTTTAGTGAGTAGAGGTGGTGATCCTCAACATGCTGTATGAACACACAAAGCAAGAAAAGGCATCAGGTTCAAATGAAAAGACAACTAGAGGCATAAGAACCATTCTAGAGTGTATTTTCAATAATAATTAAAAAACACAAGAAAAAATACAATCCGCATGTCTCTTATTTGCTCAGTGAGTATGATGTCAAGCACTGTATCGACAATGAATTCAGAGTCTTAAAGGCACGAGTTGACATGTCCCTGGCAAACAGGTTCCAAATGCAGGCCTGCTTGTCAAGTGGCTGTACATGTACATTGAACATGCCCCTTAGTTGTCTTTCTTCTTATATTTAATATTCAATCAGTATGACCAACCCAATTTAGGGATCAACCTCTAGTTTGAGCCCAGCACATTCACCAGAGGTGCCCCTTGAGAAATGTTATAGTTCTCACGCATTTGGGAACATAGTTACACTTGCCTTCATGTTTTACACATAGGTCAAAAGGAGATCAACAGAAGTTGAGGACTTATCAGGTACAAATGCATTTGGACATGTATAGTACTCCAACGTGCCTATTACTTGGTGATATTGTTCATTAGATGGACCACATAGTGGAGTGCACTAAAAAATCTCACAGATTGGAAGATCTCAACCCTTGAACATTTGACCCACAATAAGAGCATGATGATGATGACAATGATAAACACTTAATTCCAGTGACAGGGTCAGTGATCAGATGGTTATAATCTTCCAATCTAGATTATTCAAGGCGCATTCCTGACAACAGTGGGGTCCATTGGGTCAATAGCCTGGATTCATAGAACTGTAGGACACGTGTACAAGGACAAATTCTGGATACTACAAAAGCCTGTTCAATGTGTTGATTTTTGGTACTGTGATAGGAACTTCAAAGACTCCATTCAACAGAACCAAGACTTACCCAACAAAATGAAGAGAAACACATTCCAACATATAGCCATGGCACCAACACCCCAGAAATATCTCCACTTTCAAAAGAAAGCACAGAACCAGGGAGTCTTGAAAAGTTATTCAAGTTCCAACCCGACATTGCATATGGATCCTGGTCACTTTCAGATAAGTTTGCTTTAGGAAATCCACTTCCAAAAACTCCAGTTTCCAAATCAGCACCATAAAGTACCTGAAATAAGTCAATAACATAACGGAAGCCACATCATCAAAAGCAAGAAATGGTTCCTTCAGAACATATTTGGACAATCAAAATTGTAGTCATAACTGTCTTGGTAGAACGGCCATTTTGCATTTGGGGCACAGAAATTTAAAAAAGATAATCATATTACGTGGAATTTTTTATTCCAATTTTCCACCTCAGATCATTATCAGCAATCACTATGTCAATGACAGTAAGTGGTAAGTGGATGAGGCAACAAACGACACCACACGTGCTGCATTTACAATTTCTAGACTACTCCCCAAATGGCCAGGGAATGGCCCTTCTGCCAAAAATTACTCTTAACAATTCACAGTTTGCCATACATTGAAAGCAAAAGTTGCAGAATACCCTGTCCTATACCTCAATTTCTTCAGTTGGTTTCTCAACCACCCGCCAGTATTCACCTTCAATATCTTCCACTGATGGTTTCCACCTTTTGTTGGGTTCTTCATTACTGCAACTCAAATTCTCACTGGAATCTTTTAATCCAAAATATTGTTCTTTGAAATCATCAGCATATTGCTGGAAAGCTTCAAGTGTGAAGTCTGAACCAGAATGAAATCCAAATTTTTCATCTGTATCAGAGACAACACTTTCATTTACATCAGAAACATCTGAACCATTATGCCTATGGGTCATTCCCATCCTCGAACGTCTTCTACGTTTCCTCTTTCTTTGGCTACGATTCCGGGATTTTTTCCTCATCGGCTCCCTATTCTGAAGTTTGTCAATTTCCTGGATTCGGGTTGCAAACTTTGTGTGTTCCCAAAGGGTCTTTTCTTTTAGAGGACAGGGCGGCTTCCAAGAAGGAGGTGGCACTATTCGGCATATACCATATGGCTCTGCTATCTGGCGTATGCTTGCAATGTAACTGAGTGTATCTTTAAACTCCTGATATGAAATGAAAATCTTGTAAAACTGGCATGTTGATCAATACCAAGTTTCAAACAAAATATACTAAACATAGCACTCATAGTCAAGGACACAGAGTTTACATATAAAAACAACATAACATGATATAGAAAGCTTGCCTACTTTGAAGTGTCCATGCACTGTAACTACAAAGGGATTATAATTGCCCCGAAAACAATATTTGACAAAATTTAGGACATGGTTACAGATATAGGTTACATTCAGCTTTTATTCTCATGATGAAGTTGCTGGTAATTTAGAAAGAATTGACAAAACAATAGATTGGAGTTCAAATTCTTTTTTTACAACCATCCATGCAGTAACTATACCATATCTATGTTAATATCAACATGATATGATACGGTATCTGATGTTTTACACTAGTATCTGATACCATAGCCAAGAAACATTCAAAATTTATCTATAGAAAGATTGAATAGAATACCTCCTCATTTGGATAGAACACAGGAGCTTCATCAATGATGGGTCGGCATGCTTCTTTTGGACGCCATCGAGCAGATTCCTGTTTCAAATTTCAATATCTCAATGTTGGAATAAGTGTGTAAATTACATTTTAAAAAAAAAGAACAGCAAAATCCTTTATGCTAGTATACCTTGAGACACCTAGAACTTGCTTGTTGGGATTTTCTCGAAGAGTGGTCCTGTGGAAGTTAATACTAGAAGTCACATAATGCGCGTAGAAAAAATTGTCACTCATACATGTAGTTTGTGAGAAAAATGAGTAAAATACGTCAGTTCTTTGAGTCAATAAACAACATCATATCTTTAATCAGACTTGATAACAAAACTTGCACACCATGATTATTTGTTAGTTAGTGCTCACAACTATGGTTGGAGACAACTTTGTAATATATGGTTTCAAGGCCTAAACTTAGGACTATCTAACTTCAGATCCTCAAGTGTGCTAATAGGATATTTGAGTCCCATTTCTATGGAAATGCACAAAAAATGTCAATGAGGCACGTGTGAAATTAAAGCCACCAATCAGGTGGATCCAGTAATATATATAGATCACCATCAATGAAGCATTAACCCATATGAGTCCTACTTCTAACTAATCCATGTGGAAAGATAAATTCTCTTTCACTAAAACTATTACTTCTGAGTAAATTCTGAGCACTTATTGGACTCACATCCAAAAAAAAAGAGGAGTCCTTACTGGCCCCCTCCTAGTGCCTTGAACTAGAAGCCTCTATCTTCTGCCTACAAGAGCTGTTATGTTTCTCTTCTCATACGGCCAAACCATCTCAAACAACACTCCTTCATTTTTTTTCCACTAGAAGCCTTGGTGAGGTTAGGAAGTGGGGAAGGAAAGATTGGTGAGGTATTCCAGAGGGGAGTTAGGTTTCTGGTTGAGAATGGCAACAAGGTGTCGTTTTAGAAAGACATTTGAGTGGGGGAGAGACCACTAATGGAAGTATTTCCCAAACTTTTTAGAGTGTCTCTAAACCACGAAGCATTGATCAGTGACCACTATAGTGAGGTCAATAATGTTCCACAGTGGTTCATACTTTTCAGAAGGACCCTGCGTGATTTCAAGGAGATACCCACTAAGCCTTTATTGGAATCCTAAGAAAAACTAGATTGTAGCTTGAGGAGGAGGACAAATGGATTTGGTCCATAGAACCATTTGGGTCCTTTTCGGTAAAATAAGTCCTAAGGGCAGAATATACCGCAAATCCAAATCCAACACCTATATGCAACCTTGCCTGGAACAATAAGATCCCCCCTAGAACCAGATCTTTATGTGGACAGCCTTGAAAAAGAGAATCCTAGTGAGACACAACCTTAGGAGAAGGGGCGCTCTTTCTGAGAAAGCTCCTACAGTATGTCCACTGTGCGAAGAAGAAGAGGAGACAGTGGACTACTTGTTATGTAAGTGTCGTTTCAAGTGGGTTGTATGGTGCTCTTTCTTTAATTTATTCAGTTGCTCGTGGGTTATAGGAAATGGAGAGGAGGGTTCAACGTCGGCATGGATGGGGACGGGCATTTAGAGGTAGAAGTAAGATAGCATGAAGAATGGTACCGTCGGCGGTCTCGTGGGAAATTTGGAAAGAGCGCAACGAGAGGATTTTTTAGATGAAGAAGGGTGCATCTAGAGAGGCTTTTGAGAGGGCAAAATGGCAGTTGATAGGATGGTTGTCTGTGTGCAAGGAATTCATGGGACTAGCACCCGAGGATTTCTATTTGTCTTGGGAACATTGCATGAAAGGGATTGGGAAAGATAGGAAACGTAACGTCGAGTGGATAGCTCCCCCCTTAGGATCATGTAAATTCAATGTGGATGAGGCCGCAAGGGGTAAACTCGGACCGGCTGGAATAGGTGTTGTGTTGCATGATGATAGGGGTAGGATGCTTCTAGCATTTTCTGAACCATTAGGAGTAATGGAGTCAAATGACCCAGAAATGAGAGCTCTACAGGTTTGGTATAGGTTTAGGAGCGGTAATCTCATTATCGAAGATGACTCGACTGAGGCTATCTCCTTAACTAGTAATAGGAAATCCCCCCCTCCCTCTCTCCCCGTGGAGGTTGATAAGCATTACTAGGGACATCAAGAGGTTATGCAGGACGGGAAGTATCACTTTCATACATACACCTAGATCAACGAACTGTGTGGCGGACTTCTTAGCGAAAGTGGGTGTATACAAACAAAGACCGGCTTTGAAACTGCTTTCATCATCTCAGCCTTGGGATACTGGGGAGTAGGGGACTCCTTATTGTATCTTTTGTTGGACGGGGAGTTTTCTCATATAGTGTCGTCTGATCATTTTCTTTTGCCTTACGTTTTTTTGTTGTTTCCGTTCATTTTCCCTTATCTTGGAACCTGATATAATTCTCCTATACTTGGTTCCCCCTCTTGTATTCACTCTTTTTTAATGAATGAAGTCATTAATATTTCAAAAAAAAAAATAATAAGAACAACCTCTTGCCTTCCTTTTCTATACTCAGTACTCATTCTATCCTTGCTTGAAACTCCAAAATCCATCTTAGGGTGTGCTTCTCAACACATGCATTTGTCTTCTTGTTGCTTCTTTACACAACCAAGCAACAAGGACCAATGGTAATTCCTATTCTATTCATGAGGTGAACCAATCAAGCGGGTTGACCTATTTATCGGTCACAATATCTGTATAGTGGGCAACTGGTAAGCAGCTTTGATTCCTCATGTGCAAGCTGTAATGGTAGACGTGAATCATGGATGCATTGAAATGGGAGGATTCCTTGTATCCGTCATATGCAAGAAACATGAAATTTCTAATATGTGCAACAATCTATCCATGAGTATACCACAGATAGAAAAGAGTTAAAATACACCAACCTTAATAGGCTGTTCACAGTCTGAGTCTTCTTCATGACAAGTATCAAAAAACCCATAATTCATCAATCTCCTGCGCCTAAGACACCGTCTAACTTTCACTTCATCACAACAACTAGGCTCTGCATCCATCTGTGTTGGGTGTGGCTCAGCAGTAGAGTCCATAGTAAATTTTGAAACTACTGCATTTCTGTCTGTAGTCCTTTCTATGTTAGAAGCTTTGTCAATTAGATGATCTTCACAGCTTGAGAGTTCAAGATAGTCTTTCATGATGCAATTCCGAATGCATTCTGCTCCCATCAACATCTATCTGAATAAAACAGAATTATATTTTATATAAGCATCTAAAGTGTAAAAAACTTTTAACATTGAACAAAAAAGAGAGGAACACAACAAACATGGCTCAAAGACAACACTATGATAAATTAAGGATGGCAGATGGGACTCCCATTCATATCTTTAGAACAGATAGCCACATGCCAATGTACATACTGGCTATAAGGTATTTACATTTATACATCTTTTCAGCCTCAAATCTGTACTGACAACCAGTGCTGGAAATGATCCTGAGAAAAGGGGAAAATCACCAAATGTGCTTTATGATTTACGTGCAGCTACAAATGCATCACAGGATGAATATCATTCCTCATGCCAAAATATTCAAATCACTTGAAATTTGGAGTACGTCCAAAGGTACCAGTAGGGTTCATTTCTTGTTGTCGAAAGCATGGAGTTCAAGATAGGACCATAAAATTTTCTCTCATTATCTTGGATTTCATTTAATGGTAACAAAAAGAGCTCATTTCATGATTAAAAAGTAGTTGTATATTTTTTTAAAATGGCAAAAGTACTTGTATATTACATGTGCAATATGCAAGTAAAGAAGAATCCAACTACAGCCCAAGCCCAATACAATGAAATAAACAAAAGATAATCATTTTAAACGGTAATATTTTATAATATGAGTAAAACCGCACCCTTTTTAAATAAAAATGCATCCAGAAACAATTTAAAATTATGACATCCAACAAAATAACTTCGCCCCCTACTCTTTCTTTGGCAAGGAATTCTACGATACAATTCATACTTCTTCTCATGTGACAATGAGTGATGCCCATAAAATCACATAGAGATCTCTCTCTCTCTAGAATCAAGCTGTCCTCTCAGGACCTTACCACTCCACTTGCACCAAGATCTCTCTTATGCTTTTGATTCTTTTTCACCACCATGAAGGGTGAGAAACATTTCCTCACAAAGGTAGAAATTTTGACAATCTATGTCGATCTCTACCCTTCAGCCTTTACCCTTTTACAGTAGCCACTCATAGAAATTCACTCGGAAAATGTCAAACAAGGCACAAGAAAAACCAAGGTATAATTGACAACCTACTCTAGTGGGTAAAGATATGACTGTTGCTAAAAGAAAATAATTCATATTTGTGAAACATCTACATAAATATAATACACAGTAAAATTAGTTCAAAATGGCAGTTCTTAAAAACATATCCAGGTCTTTTAATGAAACTCAACAGTTTAGAGAGAGAAGATTTCTTGGAATAGCTTATATAATTGAAACCAACATAAAAAATTCCAATCAGACATGCAACTTTGGTTCCTAGACAGGTAAATATCTAACTAAAAGCAGACAAAATGAAAACAGTATGCAAAATCTACTGAAACATCCAATCTGAAATTTATGGTCACATCAACAAAACCCAAGGAACAGTGAAAGAAGAACAAGAGGGAGATGCATAAGCTACAAATGAACATGGGCATATTTCACTAATAACTAAAGGAATCATCCATAGACTTCGAAGAATAAGATATTGGTGCATCTAACTGTTGAAGATAACCTCTCCATTGCAGATTACTTCCATCCATGAAGATCCATGAAGGCTCATCCATAAACCAGAAATTCTCACCAAAGGGGAACCAACTATTTCTGCTGCCCTAGTATGATAAAATCATGAGAAACCAAATATCCCTCAGGATGATCCCCTAAAGTCAAAACATTATCACTATTTGAAACATGAAACTCAAACACAATTCATCAAAGATTACAACCAAGTCTTCAAAAATATGGTGCCATGTTAAAATCAAAAAACAATTACCCATATAATCATAAAAACACAAAGGAACCATCAATTGATCTGATGTAATGAGAACAAAAACATGATCTATGACATTTAGAAAAACCCTAATTCACCATGGATCCAAACTATAGAAACTCCCCATGAAATTTTAGACCCATATTAAGAGATGCAATTAACTTTAGGTGATTAGGGGTGAAAAAATAAAAGAGGAGTGGAGGTGCTTTTATTGAATGAGTCACTCAAGAAATCATAATTTGTCATTCAAAAAAAAATTGCAAAAATCAGATGAGACAAATTTAAGGGCATGAAAATCAAAACCCAACCCACTAGCCACACAAAGCAACTCCCATAGAAATTAAAAATAATAATAATAATACCAACATATCAAAAACACAATAAATACCATCTGCTATAAAAGAAACCCAGAATATATTAATCAAATAAATCAGAAAACAACCTTGAATTGATCTAAAATCAGAACACATGCATGATTTTAAGATATGAAAAGCTAAGAAAATTCACCAATGAACAAATCAGTCAAATAATTAGGATTCAGCCAGAAGATTTTGTTATGAAAGAACAGATCCAAAGAGTATTATCCATTCAACAATCATGGAAATGAAAAATATGAAATCCATCATCTTATCTACCAAAAAGAGAACAGAGACCTTATTCAACACCTGAGAAACAAACCCAATTCACCAAAATGCCCAAATCCAACTCCCAAATGAGATTCCAAAGCAAACTCTCCACACAGAGAAGACCCAGAAAAGAAGCTCCAGAAACCAAAAGATTCCCAAAAAGTTCCTGTGCAGTATAGATGTCTCAGAGAGAACCAATCAACAAGGACTGAAATCTAAAGAAAGTATAGATTATTCCACACGGTTACGAAAAAAAGAAAAATAAAAATCAAACAACACCCAAATCTAAAATCTCACAGGTGAAAAATAACAATAATAAATATAATAAATAAATAGATAAAGTTTACTAAAATGATAAAAACATGGCCCCAGAAGATGAAAATGAAGAAGACCCCTATGCCCTTTCCTTAGATTTGAGTGCCATTCTATTCAGATATAATAAAAAAAGGAGAAAATAATGGAAACGGAAAGCTATGAAAAACGATACCTTAAAAGCAGCTAAAATTTCATGAAAATTTGCAGCTTTCTTGTTTTATGAGGTTTTTCTATTTCCAAGAGTACAATAAATACTTATGTTTTATTATACAGTAAGGTTTTTGTGGAATTATTTATTTAATAGAATAAGAATTGTATATGATTTTGAAGAGATGGAGCAAGTCAACCACCATCGCACACGCACGGTTTATAACTTAACTGAAATCGGTGAATCAACCAACGTGAAGCGAGAAAAGGCTTCTCTGTAAGATACTCCAATGGAGTACGGTAAATGATAATCTTCTGGAGTCTCCATACCTTTTCCATTTATGACAACTCTATCAATGCTGAGGTGAATGATATAACCTTCTTTTCATGAGCTGGAAGAATAATTTATAATAATTAAATTTTAAAATCTAAAATTATAATATTAGAATGATTAAATAAACATAAAATTTTAAACAAATCTCACTCATGTCATTTTTGTATGGTCTATTTAAAAATTAATGGTCAATTTCTTTAATTAAAGAGATGCAGACATCATTCAAAGTTTATGCTGTCTTTATTTTGTTTCTCACAATTTTAATATTGATTATGCATAATAATTATTGGAATTCAATTACTAATTTATACTCTTCTCTCACTCTACTCTCATAAATTAAGCTTATGTTAGAATTGACATTCAAGAAATTTCAATAGTCAATGTTGAATAAAATTTGTCTCAAGACAGTTCATATGATTGTTTCTCTGATAATTATAAAGTTAAGAAATAGCATATTCGGATGAAAATTGATTTACCAAAATTATCAAATGTATCTGTACATATTTCCTCTTTCCTATGATCCAAATTCACAGAAAGCTAAATCAGTGTGGTGCCCTTTTATCAAAAGTGCATCTACCGTTTTTCATATTTTAATCAAGTGCTATAAGAGGCCGAGAAACTTTGGACTTAAAAAAAAATAATAATAATATTGTTATTTATATAAATTTAAAATATTAAAATAGTGAATATAAGATAAAATGGACCATCAATATCTCTATAATATGAAATTTTTTGTGTGTTTATTCTTAATGTTATTTTTAATTTATTTATGATTTCTAATACATTTGATATAATGTGTGTACAATTTAAATCTATTAATTCATTTGCTCAAATAGTACAATAATTGTGAAAATTGTTATCTCATGTCCTGAGTTACAAATTACGGACTAGGCCAAAAAAAATGGGATTTGGCATGAGGCGTAATGTAAATGAAAAATATTGGTGATTTTTTGAAAAAACAATATATCAGCCAAAATTTTAAATATTATGGTCAAATTTTGGTCACATTTTAAATATTTTGATGATTTCACCATTTATAAATTTTAGCTAAGATAATCTATATGATCGAAATATCAATTAAAATCTTTCGAGTCTCGAAAAATCAAAAATTAATTTTGACCAAAATTTATACTTTGTCATAATATATAATTTTAATATATTGCATACATACTATTATTAGCTTCAAAAGTCTAACACCAACTATAAACAATTCCCATATTCTCTCACTCTGGAAATATTAATAAATTTTTAACAATTAAATAATTTATTTTAAAATAATTGAAATCACAAGTGTGAAAATAAAATCCAAAATTAACATACAACTTATGAAGATTAGATCTATTCCTATGAAGTTCACACGAGTGGCATCACCCTTGAAGTTTGAAAAAGCGTGTTAGCGTGATCTACAAGCACCTTTGGAGTACGGCAGAATTTTCTTTGCGTGTTTCCTTAAAAAGCACATGTAAATATAAGTACCCTTGTTATTGACCCAATTTACAAGAAACCCTTCCACCCACAGTTTTCTGCTTTCTTCGAGTTTTCCTGTCTTCAAAGACTCAACAAGAGTTACGAGTTTGGTGGTGCCACTCTTACCTACATTTCCTAGTTTCCTACCCTACTCCTACACTCACCGAATCACGTGCCTTTTTGACACGTGAGAAATATCACAGCCATTAAAAAATATGGGATCCATCTTGATTAATTACTGACCCAAAATTTCAGGAGTTCATTCACCAAGTGGGATACCTTTTTATTTAAAAATGTAGACCGTTTTTTTATTTTACTGAGTCGCCCACTGTTTCTCATTCAGATTTATCCTGTCTGAGTTTTGACGAGTGAAGTTCGATGATATTGAGGCTACTCGGGATGTGATTTATCCAGCCTTTTTGAACGGATGTGATTTTAAGCAAGTGTCATGAACACAACCAGATATTATATTCAAAATTTCAAATACTTATAAAAGGCAAGTCACCGAATGGAGTTTTATATAATACTTATTAAAATCATTATAGGAGTTATACGGTTAACTATTGATTTTTTTAATTTTTTTTTTTTTTTTTTATAAATACTTTGGCTCACGGGTCAAAAATTCGGCCTAAATTTCTCTCTCCTCTTTTGTTTTTTTTTTAATATTGGTATTTTTTTATTTTCATTTTTTTAATTAAAAAATAAATAAAAACCCAAAAGGAAACTGGTTTTTTGAAAAAAAAATTGAAAACGTAAGATATATAGACCCGGACCCACCACCGTTTTGATTTTTTTTTTTTTAAAAAGATCGATATTATACTTCTCGACCGATATTGGACCGATATATATCTCCGATATATCAGCCGAGAAGTATAACGTTCGGCCGATACAATACGTATCGACATATATAATACAGTCATTAAAACCGATATATATCGGCCGATACATTTCATATATGCCGATACGTATAATTCGGTCATTAAAAATCGATATATATCAGCCGATATCTGTATCTCTGCTTTGGCTTATCATAATTAATTTAACGATTAAAATACATTAAATAAAAAATTATCACAATCTTGATGGTTTTAAATTATTTATTTAATATCTCATATTTTTATACACTTTTTATTTTTCCTTTATGGTTTAAGGTAGTCAATATCTTCACTTAAGATAAGACTCTTTTGTCCCAATCTGAATTCAAAATCGTGCATATTCATATAAATTGTAATTCAAATAAAGTCATGTTTTATTATCAAATTTTATAAATATAAAGTATAAATTATAGAATTATAAAATATATAATTTTGATTTTAATAGAATAAGTATATTATATTTTTATCTTATTTTTATAAAGGCACATATGAAATTATACATATAGAGAGAGATTAATCAAAATCATTTTGTAATGTTTTTCAAATTAGTATCAGTAATTAAGTTGCTGTGTCAAAACGTTCTGATTTATTGCTAATATAATTCATCTTCGTTACTCGATTTAAAATTCAAAGCATGACTAAATTAAGTTGTTAAATTTAGTAATCTGAAATTAATAATTAATAATGAGACATTTCCATCTATAGATGAATTTAGAAAAATCTTTTTAAAATATAATACCAATATGCCATGTGTTTTATTTTAAGAAATATCTTTAACATTTTTCACATACAATATTTACTTTATATTTTTTAGATAATATTGGTATCTTTATCCAACAGTTTTGAGACTAATCTCATGGATACACCTTCTACAACTTAGAAATTAAGATGTTTCAAAATTGAATCCTCGTTTGAAATGATTCATCATGAGTCGGATCATCTAATGTTTTCTTTATTTAGATCTTTTGGGCCACTAAAAGGTAATTTGCAAATTTTCTTTCTTTTTCAACTTCAATTGCAAAAGCTACTCCTTTGATTCCAACGATTGCAAAAGCTGTCATTATTTTTTTCTCTAAATTAAAAACACCCACTTCTAAACATGTTAAGTATCCTAAATACCCTTTGTTAATTAAAGAATAATAACAGCGAAATAACTTAGTGTGACGTACTTTTTAAACATCTTATCATAAATAAATGGGTCATTTGAGTGAAATATGTGAAAAATACATAGACAGAAGGTGGGTGATGTTTTACTCGTATATTTGACATTATAGACACTCAACATGGTCAGGAAGACTTTCATGCAGGGCCATCTTCACCATTGGGCAAGAAAGGCGGTCCCCTTAGGCCCCAAAGTGCAGAAGGTCCCTCTCCCCATGGGTGGGTGCATTAGTTAAAAAAAAAAATAATAATAATTATATAATTCCTATAGTTTTGAATAATAAAATCTTCTTAAAATTATTTTCTAAGTACTTTGTATTTCTAAAATTTCTCAAATTGAATATCCAGACTAATTATAATAACCTGATAAAAATACTTTAACACTTTAAGGTCTTTTGACACTCTCAAATATTTAAAACACAGTGTTTTACAGATAAGAGTATCCCTCTGCTGTGCTGAAAACACACTTTCGGAAATCCAAACAACAAACCGTAAAAACCGTTGAACTCCATATTCAAAGCTGAACAAATATGTGAAAAAATTGTTTACAAAAAATAGGTGGTCTTTTCCCATCCCAAATCCTTTCCCTTCTTCAAAACAAAAAAGAATCCAGTTAAACAATCATTTGAAATATTTAAGTTTTCAAATTTCATATATTTGTTTAGTTTTGAATTTGGAGTTCAACGGGTTTTACGATTAGTCGTTTGGACTTCCGGAAGTGTATTTTCGGCATAACCGAGAGATACCCTTTATTTGTAAAATACTGTATTTTAAATATTTAAGAGTGTCAAAAGACCTTAAGGTCTTAAAGTATTTTTATCAGGTTATCGTAATTAGTACGGATATTTAATTTGAGAAATTTTAGAAATACAGTGCTTAAAAAACAATTTAAAAATTTTAAAAGAGATTTTATTATTAAAAAATATAGGAATTATATATTTTTTTAACTAATGCACTATGCATTACTGTGACATCTGTAGACCGTCCGAACGAATGAAATTTATGCATGAATAATGGTCTGAACGATCCGATAGTCAGAACGAAGGAAAAATGTTCTTAACTCACGTTCGGACGGTGCGAAATCGGAAAGGCAAAATGGTAATTTATAGTAAAAATTTGAAAACCCGTGTATGTTAAAGAAAAATTCCGTGTCTAAATAATTACCCTTATTCAAATTATATAGAAAAGAAGAAGAAGATAAGAGCAGTAGAGAGAACACATTTCTCACTCTCTCTTTGCACTTCAGCCCACTCAGTATATTTATCTTTCAAAGTGTTCTTATTCTATTTTAATTTCTGAATATGCTAATTTTTCTGGGATGAATATACTAATTTCATTCAGATGGGTAAATTTTTCAATGCTCTGTATTATTGGCCTCTTGATCTTTTTAAGTTAAAAAAATTATTGTCTAGAATAATTTATTTTATAATATATAATTAAAATTTTAATTAAATATTACTTATAATAATATGTTAAATATCAAGAAGGCCCATTTAAATTTTTTGCCTTAGGTCCCCTTATTTCTAGACGGCCCTACTTTCATGCAATGAATATCATTGTTCATTTATTTGGGCTTGCGTACTTTCTATCAGGGGTTAAAATACCGCCCGGGCCGATATATCGGCCGATATGCAAATATCGGCCGATATTTTTATCTCTCTTTCCGATATCGACATTTTCTCTCTCCTCCGATATCGGAACCGTGAAAAACCCCAAAAAATCGTGACGAATCGTTACGAACTGCGAAAAACCGTGAAAAACTGCAAAAAAACCGTGAAAGTCGTATCTTGACGAACCGTTACGAACCGCAAAAAACAGTTACGAACCAAGATGAACCGCAAAAAACCGTTAAAAACCGCAAAAAAAATCGTGAAAACCGTATCCTGACGAACCGTGACGGACCGTGTCGAACCGTGACAAACCACAAAAAACCGTTAAAAACCGCAAAAAATCGTGTAAAAACCGTATCGGTGTTTTTTTTAAAAAAAAAAATATTTAAATACCGATATTTATGAATATCGGCCGATATTACTACTGTATGGCCGATACATATCGTATCGGCCGAAATTGTTCGGTTTGAAAAAACCGATATATATCGGCCGATACGATATGTATCGGCCGATATTTGCACCTTAGGGCAAGTGGTGTGGGATGGTCATATATGGCTGGCTATGTCACTAAATATAGCCAGCCATATAATTAAATAATATTTTTTTTGATGACATGGCTGGCTATAATTTTTAGCCAGCCTCGTCACACGGTATAGTGTTAACTAGAATGGCTACTTTTTAATATTTTATTATTATTTTTTTATATACATTTTTTTAACAAATTGAAAAGAAAATAAATATAAACACATTACATATTTTTCACAAGTAATTAAATAAATTAACAAAACATACATTTTTTTTTTCTCATATATTTTATTTACAAATGTAAAGGGAAAAATTGAACAGTAATTTTTTTTTAATTTTAAAATTATTTTTTAAGCACTGTATATTTTCAAAATTTCTCAAATTAAATATCCGGAGTAATTACGATAGTCTGATAAAAATACTTTAAGAATTCAAGGTCTTTTGACACTCCCAAATGCTTAAAACACAGTATTTTAGTATCTCTTAGTTGTGTGAAAAATATATTTGGGAGTGTCAAAAGACCTTAAAGTCTTAAAATATTTTTATCAGGCTATCGTAATTAATCCGGATATTCAATTTGATAAATTTTGGAAATACACAGTACTTAAAAAATAACTGTCTATGTTGTCGATATCTCCTTTAAAACTTTAAAATTATTTTTTAAGCACTGTGTATTTCTAAAATTTCTCAAATTGAATATCCGGATTAATTACGATAACCTGATAAAAATATTTTAATACTTTAAGGTCTTTTGATACTCCCAAATATATTTCCCACACAGCTAAGGGATACCCTTATTTGTAAAACAAGGTGTTTTAAGCATTTGAAAGTGTCAAGAGACTTTGAATTCTTAAAGTATTTTTATCAGGCTATCGTAATTAGTCCGGATATTTAATTTAAAAAATTTTGAAAATACATAGTACTTAAAAAATAACTTTAAAATTTAATTTTTGTTTCTCAATAGCTATAATTCTATTTTTTTTGTATAGAATAATTTTAATTTTTTGTTTCTCATATATTTTGTTTACAATATAAAGGAGAAAAAAAATCAAAAGGTAAAGAGTTATTTTTTATTTTTTGTATAAAAAATAAAATAATAAAGTAAAGAAAAAAATAATTATTTACCCTAATATACAAATTATACCAAAAAAACAAAACAAAAAATCCAAAATAATCAAATAAATAAATAAAAAGAGAAAATCAAAAAAATCAAAATATATATATATATATATATATATATATATATAAAGAGGAGAGAAAAGAGGAGAGAGAGAATGGCTGGCTACATGTTTGCTACCTATAGCCAACCATTTAACTACAAATCATGTGGGTTCCACATTTAGCCAATACTACACCGCACATGCACGGTGGCCATATGGCCAGCTAGCTGGCCATACGGTCACTACACCACTTGGTCTTAGCTTCTTAGATAACAGCTTAAGAATATTTTATTAATATATTTTCTTTAAGTATTGGCAGGCACGATAGAGACGGAGAAAAGCGGGGCAGTTAATAGGGTTGCTTTTGCCACGAAATGTAGAGGTTGGGCAAACCATCCGGCCATTAAATGGGCAGTCGTAATGTTTATTCGAAATCACTTCGGTCTGAACTCCTATTAAAAATTGGATATTTTTATATTTAAAATAATTTCAATCAGTCTTCTCTTACATAGGGCCATATATGTGAGAATGGCACATGAATCTATTTTTCTCTAATTTTTCTGCTCTAGATAAATAATTAAAATTTATCATATATGATTCCTCATTCAAAGATGCATTGTTAATGAATTTATTTCTCCCCAACTTAAAAAATATAAAATTTCAAATTCAATAAATTTTAATGAATGCGAGTTGGATGTTACTGGAGACCACTTATATTGTGATTGTTCAAAATTCATTTTATTTAAGAGTTAGATGATGCTTCGCATAAAAGACTAAATTTATTAGACTTCAAAAACCATAATTTTTAAAAGTTTAAATATCAACATTAAAAAGGAGAGTAGTTTTATAGGGATTTCAATTCAATGGTGAGATTAACTTAGAATATATTTAAATTTTAAAAATAAATAAAAGAGATTTTTCTAATTGGGTCATTTTTTGGGTGGTCGATGTGAATATGGATTATTGAGAATATGGGACAAAATTCATTATCTCAATAAAAAATATTGTTACTTTCAGTGAAGAAAAATAACACTATAACTAAATCTTAACCATTGATTCAATCATACAAGGGAGAATGTATTATTTGAATACAGAGTACGTTAATAGTGCATTTGTTTTGGTCTCTCCCTTTTAGATGCGTATAAGAGTTTAGGGTTTAGTGTCTATTTGCTATTAACTTATTCTATTTACTTTTATTCAAATGGGTGTAGCTCAACTGGTTGTCTACCGCCTCAAGAAGCGGGAAGTTGTGGATTCGAACCTCCATGGCCTAATATTGGTGTACCCTAGGGGTAGTAAGCTCACCCATAGAGATTTTACGTTCTGTATTTCAAATAACAGATTTATGGAATTGAGAATATAATTTGGTGGGTACTTATAAAGGCAAAGAATATATAACGTAAGGGGACATGTTTCTCACATGCACTTCAATATAATATAAAAGAATTTCGATCATATCATTTAAAATCACCAAATTTAATTTTAAAATCTCTTTTTTCTATTTTTAGATGATTCTTATAAATTTTCTCTATTTTTAAATAATAATACGATAAAGTTGAAATAAATCTTTTCAACTTACCGAATCCCATCTTAATTTTTTCTATATTTTGGCTGGATGAATTTTTCCTTTTTTGTGAAATAAATCATTCCAACTCACCAAATCTCATTTTAAAATCTCTCTCCCTATTTTTTTTAGCTTTTTTTAAACAAACTTTGCCTTTTTTTGTTTGCAAATGGAAGGAAACCATAGTTGTTGATGAACGGTCAAGATTCTTTTAGGGGACACTTTAAACTATTATAAAAGGAAATCACAACAATTCAATGAGTGAATGGTCAAGATTTATTTGACAGACACTTTAAACAATTTCTTTATATATAGACTACTAGGAACTATGCACTCTGCACAAAATTTTATAAAAAATAATTTTCTTTAATTCTCAAATTTCTATATAGAATTTTCTATTTTTAGATACTAATATAGAAGAATCTTAATTGTATCCTTCAAAATCACCAAATTTAATATAAAATCCTTTTCTATTTTTTTAGTCAAATCTTGCACAAATTTTCTCTATGTTTAGATAATAATATGACAAAAGAGAACCAAATCCTTTCAATTCACCAAATTCTATCTTAAAATTTCTTATTCTATTTTTAACTATTTTCATAGATGAATTTTGCCTCATTCATTGCCAATATGAAAATAAATGACAATCGTTTAATGAGCAGGTTGTCAAGATTTATTTGAGAGACAATTGTGGGCCAGTCATTGGGTTGGGTTCAAGCCCTCTCGGCATACGGTAATGAACGGGTAATGGACCTGCCTGCACTGGCGCATAACTCTTAACAGGATGTGAAGGGAAGTGAAAGGCCTAAAGAATGTTGTCTGGGCTGTGGGCCTTGATCTTTTTCTGGCTCAACAAGGATGGTGGTGTATGGAATGTGTTAATAGCGTTATAAATTATAATACCCACTTCAAAGTTGCAGAGGATGGGCTATGAAACTCCAATGACTTTTTCGGTATCAACAATTTTGGACCCCTGCTTTTGATCATGTTCACAGAGGCCGCAACTGTTGGTGCATGATGGTGAGTGTGAGGCTTAAAGGCCCACCTAAAGTTCACTTGAATCCAATGGGTCTGACCCACATTCGGTTGAGGCCCTAACCCAGACATTAAGGAAGCTATTACAGCAATGTTGACTCTTGAACTTGGAACCCTTCAATCATTCAATCTTTGGCTTCTCTCTTATAGTGACTTTAGCCTTTAGATCTGCTACCAACCGTCTGTCTTTCATTGCCTTTAACCTTAGCAGCTGGCTTGTCATAATAGCCTTTTTTTTTTTTGAGCATCTAAGATTAGACTAGAGTTCTCAAATTTGAGTTTTTCCCCTTCCCCTCAACCCCCAAAGGTCCCACATCGGTTGGGAGCTTTGGTGGCGAGGGCTTTATTTGAGAGAGGGCAACCCTCCCCATTGTGAGGTCTTTTGGGTTTGGCCATGTGGACTAAGGCCAAAGTAAAACCTTGTGGGTCGGGTAGGGCTCAAAACAGACAATATCACGATGGGGTAGGATCAGGTCATCACAATTCACAAGTGGTGTCAGAGCACGGTTCAACACTCGGACTGTGAGGGTTCTCTACTTGTGTGACTTGCTTGCCTGTGTGTAGACCCCTGTCAGTGTGACGAGACAGAACCAGGAACAGCTCTGATCTTAAGGGGGATAGATTGTAGTACTCCCACCCAAAAGTCCCACATCGGTTGGGAGCTTCGGTGGTGGGGACTTTATTGAGAGGGGACAACCCTCTCCATTGTGAGGCCTTTTGGACTTAGTCATGTGGGCCAGGGCCAAAAGTAAAACCGTACGGGTCGGGTAGGACACAAAGTGGACAATATCAATATAGGGTATGGTCGGGTCATCACATAAACTAACAAATATCGTAGGTTTGCCGACGATTTTATATATATTTAGAATTAGTCTCACCTTCAATATAAATTTAAGATAACTTCGATTTGACGTGCTATTCAATAAGTATATTAGGATAGTCTTCTCTAAATGTGATCAGGTAAATAGAAAGTAACTGTGATCAATTCATGACATAAGAATAGAATCTTTAATGGTCTGCATGTTGTTTGATCTCTTCATCCTATGAATTTTTTTGTAAGTTATTTGGTTGTTAAGTGTTGCTTGTTTCTCTTTCGTTGGATTTGGCCCTTTTGTTGTTTATGGGACGCTTCTTCCCTGTGAACTTTGTATTTGGAAGGTTTATCCTCATTATTTTAAAAAAAAAAAATGGTTGCTTTCAGGTTATTACAGTTCCTTTTTTTATGAACCTGGGATCAAGTACTCTATTATCTTTGTTAGAGCAAAATTTTAGATAATATTAGTGTATGGTGGGTAGATGACTGATTAAAGAAATTTTTCTTATTTGACTATTTTCTTTTTCTCATTTGATTGGAGGATGGTGATGCAAAAGAGATTAGGGTTTGTCTTTTTTATTTTCCCTTTGATTGAATAAACCTACTTTATGTACTTACAAAATAATAAAAATGATGTCAGTTTTGGATTTTTTTTTTCCCAAATAGATTTGTAACCTTTAATTTATTTTGTAGTTATAAGGTGGTTGTCAAACTAAATTTAAAATAAAGTTTATCTTTAGAACTATAACATTAAATTTCTTTTATAGTGATAAGGTGGTGGTCAAACTAAATTTAAAACAAAGCTTTATATTTTAGTGTTTAAAAAATATATTTAACTGCTCATCCGAGACACATGCTTCTGATTAACATACTTAGAAAAATAAATACTAATATATTTATTTCTCAATGATTTAATGAAATTAAACTAAGATGAGTGCATTTGCTTAATTTTTTTCTTAACTAAGTGAGTTATGCGAGTTAAATAAAAAATAATTAATGAATTATCTCATAAATCATTTAATTTTATTAACAAATTGAACAGATTCAGTTAAACTTATAATATTAATTTTTAATTTATATTGTATAACAATATAGATGTGTGTCTATATAGATGTATGTCAACTGGTAATCTCAATTTTAAAAGTGCGAATTGGTATATTTGAGGTACCTCACCTAATGTGATGTAAGGACACTGAATTTCACCATGTGAAAATTTTAATTTGAATATTCTGCAATTTTACAATCGTAAATTAAAAAAAAAAATTGAAGATAAACCCTTACCGTTCTGTTTTTTTAAAGTGGCTTTACAGAGCAGTTTTTGACGTGGCCACGTGGGCATGATTCTGCTAAAGTGAGTGGGCCACGTATGCGGCCACGCAAACTGTCAGATGTCACTCCGTTCTTAAAATAGAAATAAGCCTGGTCGATTTAGGGTTTCCTTCTTCTCTCTGTGCAAAATCCGTCTTTAAATAGTCCCTCTCGTGGCCCTTTCCTTTCCAAAACCTTTAAACCCTAGCGGCGGCAAGATGCCGAAAGCAGGTTCCCCTTCCACTCTCCGCAATTCCACTCCAGAAATTCGCCATTGAGGCACGAAATCCCGCCTCTCCAATGGCCTCTCCCTGCATAAACAACATCCGCTTGTCGTCGGATTGTTTCACTTCTTATGCCTGCCAAAGTCCGCCGTAACTAAGAACTTCTGGCAACGACTCGATGGATTTCGAGTTCCGGCTCCTCGATTCCTTGGTCACGCTCCAAGACGAGGAGATGTTCTGCGGCGGAAAGCTCGTGCCTTCGCAGATCGCTTCGATCCGACCCTTTGCTTGTATTCCTTCAGAATCTGGCCCGATTACATTCCCTCCAAAGGCGCCTAGGTGCTCCAACCGCTGGAAGGAGCTCCTTGCCTTTAAACGCTTTCCCGTTCCTAAAGATGATAACAAAAACCCTAGAGCAAAATCTTTGAAGAAGTTTATTCACAGAAACCCGAAATCGGCCCGCACAGATCCTTCTGTAAACCTACCATTGCTCCAAGATTCCGATACAAATGTAGATATCCTATCGGTGTCGGAGTCCGAGTCTATATCTGCCAAGCCATCCCGTCTTTCCATATCGCTCCCTACTTCCAGTCCTGATCATGAAGACATTCCTTGCCTCTCCCTGGATTCTAAGAAATCCAATCTTAACTCGACCCAAACTCCAAACCCTCCTAAAGTTCGTGTTTTGAGGGCTGGGGTAAGATCTGATCCGGCGGGTCGGATAACGAAGGGCTCTGTGCGGAGGCCAGTGGATCCAAACGCAGTTCCCACGATAGGGTCGTCGGCGGATAGTCCGAGAATGACTGCGTCGGGAAAGATCATTTTCCCAGGCTTGGAGCAGAGCAGCCCGAGCAACTCCGGTGATGGATCACGGGTAGGGAAGAATAGGGGACCGGAGAAATCCTATTCAGCAAATGTTGGGATTTCGCCTGTTCTGAATGTTCCTGTTTATTCTTTTCGAACGGTTTCGAAGGTCAGTCCAGTTTTCGAGTTTGGGCAGCTCTTTTCTCAACAAAAGAGAGAAGGCAGCAAAGCGAAAGGCTATAATAGGTTAAAAACCATCTAAAATTTACATTCATACGGTAAATGCTGGTAAATATTTTTTTTAATCTCCCCTTTTTTAAATTTTATTTTGGGTTTTTTACGTATACCTGTAGTTGGCATTTATGTGTTTATATTTACTTTCATCTAATAAAAATGGAATAATAGTGGCATGAATTATAAATGACATGGTCACAAACAACAAAATAGTTTCATCCAAATTTAGTCCAATCTTTTCTCGTCTGACCTCTTTATCTTTTGAAATGATAGAAGAAATTCATTGGTGCTAATTTGTAAAACTTCTATTTAATATTTCTATCTTATTATTTATTTTTAATACATTGGAATCGATTGATGATATCATTTTGACTTTCGTGATAGCATCTAGAGTTTCATTTTACACCAGTGATTTCAATGTATGTGATTGATCCATTTGAAATTAGTATTAAAATATATTTCCTTTACAGGTTTCACATTCTACTTTTCATCTTTTACTCGTTTTAACTTCGGGAAATGATGAGAAATCTTGAAATATGTTATCAAAGGCACTTGCTATGCTGAATATAACTTTGCACGTCAGTCTGATCCCGATTTTTTTATTTTTATAATTTTTTCCGCCTTTTGTTTCTACTTGGGTTTAGCACCATCCCCTATTTGCAGATTTTGGGTTTTGATGTTTGGTTGTTCTTAGATTAAGTGAAAGAGTAATCTCTGTTAGCATCAAAATGTTGGATGTCTGGGTTTTGATGTTTGGTTGTTCATAAAAATGCTTATTGACGGTCGAGTGCTGATGTAGTTCCATCTTCAGTTCTCAACATTATCATAAGCAAAAGCCATACTTGCTGTTCATTCCAAGCATGTCTCTTTCCTGTTTTATTCAGTGGAGAGAGGAAAATGAATGGACAGCTGACAATCACTTCACTTACTCCTTGACATCGAGATTATTTATACGAGTATGGAGAGAGTTTAGAACAATTTGCAGGTCAATTAAAACATATTATATCTTTTGGATTTTATCATATTTTGACATTTTATTTCGTATGTTTCTTTCACATCGCCCTATATATATATTTTTGGATATTTTTATTCATAGATAAGTATGCATTCTTAGTAAAATATAACTTTAGAGAGGTTGAAGTGCTCAATAAGCGAGAGTCCAATCTTAGAAGATATATCCAGTGATGGTGAAGAATTCACCTCAACAAGCGAGTGTCTTGTGTCTTAAGTTCAATTTCTACTTCATCTTATAGGCCTCATAGAAGATATACCTAGTGTGTGGGTAGAGACTCATTTGCTAATGGTTAGTACATTGAAGAATCTTACATTTTCCCCATTCATGACATGGGTTATGTAGAACACTGCAAGTCTATTTAAGATAGTTTGTCTACTAATTCAGTCAAATTAGGGCAAACGCCTATCCCACTTAGAAATGATGTGATGTGCTTTGATAGCGATGGTTGTATGTTAAATTATTACTTTTTATTGTGCAATGTAGATGCTAGTTTCTCATATCTGATCTTTATTTTCAATATTGGGATATAACGGGAAAATGCTTAATGACGGTCGAGTTCTGATGAAATTCTATCTTCAGTCCTCAACATTATCATAAGCTAAAGTTATCTAAGCTGTTGGGAGTCTTTGTTCGTGTCTCCTCTTTCTCAAGTGGAAGGAGTCGCGTGACTATACACAGCTGACATTGTCTCCACTCTCCAGTTCTGAAAGTTTTAAATTTGGAGGATTAGTATTGCCCCGATATATTATACCAGTCTCTGTGTTTTTTTATACATATTGCCTGGACCAGGTGCCATTCCATATCAGTCTTGCTGATGACACGATTTTTTTAAAAATAAAAATAACCTATTTTCTTAATTTTACCATGAATTTTGCCATGGAATGCAATTTTGAGATAGTTTATGAGTAACTTCTTCTCCGTTTAAATGTTCTCATTTTAGTTGTCTCCTCTTAAAAATTTGAATTTTTTAAAGACTTTCAAAAGGTTCATGAATTTCTCTCCAACAACTCTTCTAATAAAGAAGAGATAGATAGTAAGTAAATGAGATAGAGGGAGTATATTATTTTTACTGTAGTTCATTTTAATGTGTTTTTATCATTTTTAAATTTAGCTCTAATCTTAATTTTGGATTTTTCTTTAAAAGAATTATAAAATGATGTTGGGTGTGTATAGAAATTGGTATAGTTTGCATGGTATTTGTGTAATTTCACTAATTTTTAATATTTTCATAAAATTAATGTTTTAAAAAAAATGGATTTTAATTGAATATTTAGGTCAGTTAGGAATTTGTGTAAATTTATATATTGTCAATTTTGCTTTTAGAAGTCCAATACAATGTGAAAAGGTTTCATCTTTCTAACTGTCATAATCATGATCATTTGTCAAAATTTTATTTATTTACCATTGTCAAAATTTTATTTATTTACCATTGAAATTTTCAAATTTTACTACTCTATTTGGTTTTATTAAATTTATGAAATTTGTATTCTAAAATATTATTTATCTTGAACGGTAGAATTGTAAGATGCTCGGGCCTTTTTTTTTTTTAAAAAAAAAGATATTTAATACTTCATTCGTCTAATTTTAGTTGTCTCATTTGTATTTTTTAAAAAATTCTTTATATAAAATTAGCAAACTATGTGATTTCATCAATTTTTAATATATTTTATACTACAATATAAATGAGATAATTATTTTGAGACAATTTCAAATCTCATATAAGACAATTAAATTGAGACAGAGAGAGTATAAGATACGTTGACATCGGATCTAATGAACAGATGATTTAATTGGACATAATCTATGAATTGACTCCAATTCCATGACTTCAATCACAATCCAAGTGACCCATTTGTACCCGAATGAGAACCCTTTTACTTCAGTTTGGTCCTTCACATATATGGATACGATACTCAAATTTTCAAATCCAGTTGCAGAGTGAAAACTAGAACCAGAAGAGATCAATTGTTGTTAATTCTTGACCGAGAAAACAGGATCGAGTGAAGAAGGTAACCGATCAAAGCAGAGAAAATGAAGGGCTAAAAACAGTACATTGGGGAACAGGGATTGGGTTTGGGAAGAAAAGCCACGATTGAAAAGATTGAGAAGAATACCATTAAAATAAAGATTGAGCAGAATATTTATTTGAATTTTTACATGATAAGTTGATCCGAAAACTTGATTAAATGATAGATAATGTAGTATGATTGGTGGTTATGGTCATGATTTGTGTGATGGAAAAAGAATTTTTTATTCTGATTAAATATCTTACAAAAAAATTGTAATAAATAATAAAAAATTATAGTTTAATCTTATGAATTGATTGTAATGGTTGATTTAAGACTAAATTAAGAAAGAGTCCAAAAACTTTAAGATTTGTTTGAGCTCTTATTAATGTTTTAAAGGCTCGAGTCTAACATCAAATAATTTAAGCTGCCCTGGGCTCAATAAATGACCCATTTTAATGTATTTTGCATCAATAAATATAATATTTTACAAATACATTTAATATCAAAATCTAATAGTTTTTGGGTCATAAGTAGACTAAGTACAAACTAGATTTATCATAAAATTAAGATATTCAATAGAGGTAAAATTTCTTAATTTATACCAACTTTAGTACATAAAGAAGTGATAATATTTCATACTTGAGATACTGACTCATTTATTAATTAAATTAAATTGAATAATTTATTTATTAAGTGGCTAAGTATATTTAATTGAAATCGACTTTTTCTTTATCATATTTAGATAAAATTGGTGATTTTATTTAAAAAGTGACTTATTTTGATTAAATTTATTATCAATTAGTCAACTCATTAACTTCAAAAATATTTCAAACCTACTTATTTATTGAACAAATTTATAACAACTTACTCATTAAGTATCTTTAATATTTTAAATAGATTTTAAATTTATATTGGTGTATATTTTATAATGTAATAAATCATATTTATATGACCCTATTGTGGTAAAAAAATTAACTTTTTTATCTAATATATCATATATGTGAGAAAGTGCCTATCAAGTATCACCAAGACCAAACAGCGGAGTACTTGGAGGATGGGAGTGGTGCCATATCTCCATCATCAAAATTGATTCTCTCTGACACAGAAGAATGATAATATTGGTGAATTCTGCATAGGGTCATTTTGAGTTTTAATAAATTGAATTCGATCCGATTTAATATGAATTATTTGACTCAATTCAATCTTAATTTTTGACCTGATTCAATTTGAGTGTTAACTTTATAATTTGTGCATTCAGATTAAATTAAATTATATAGAGAATAGATCAAGTTAATTTTTAAAGTTATCTACTCAATTATTCTAAATTTTATATAAATTTATGGGTAGCGATCCTCACACGGGATTTTTGTGTAAGTGGACACAGGAATGAATGGATTTTCCATTTTACCCTTCTGTACGGATAACTTAAAAAAATAAAAAATCTGTGGCGGAAAGCCGATTGCTCCAAAATGACGAGCTGTGGGTTTTTCTCGCGTTTGGCTTGGGTTTTCAAAGAAGGTCGTTTATCGATCGATTTCTGCAAACAATATATCAAAATTCATCTAATCTGAATTTTATGAACTCTGGGACTGATTTTAAGTGAAAATTGTATAGTTTTAGGCTTAAAAAATTGTATCCAAATAATTAAAAGGAAATGTTATTTTCTTAAATTCCTTCGATACGATTTTTAAGTCTAAAATTATACCATTTTCGCTTAAAATCAGTCCCGGAGCTCATAAAATTAGAGTATCTGAATTTTGATACCTTATTTGTAGAATCGGTTGAGAAACGACCTCATTTGAAAACCTAAGCGAAAAACCCATAGGTGATGAACGAACCTGGCTCACCGGTAACACTCCAAGACAGCGAGCCGGGTTCCTTCATCAACTGTGAGTTTTTCGCTTGAGATTTCAAATGAAGCCGTTTCTCAACTGATTTCTACGAATAAAGTATCAAAATTCATCTACTTTGAAATTTATGAGCTCCGGGAGTGATTTTAAGTAAAAATGTATAGTTTTGAGCTTAAAAATCGTACTAAAATAATTTAAGAAAAATGACATTCTTTCTTAATTTTTTGGGTACGATTTTTTAAGCCTAAAATTATATCTTTTTTTACTTAAAATTAGTACCGGATTTCATAAAATTCATAGTAAATGAATTTTGATACTTTGTTTGTAGAAATTGATCGATAAACGACCTTATTTGAAAACCTAAATGAAAAAATCCATAGGTGATGAACGAACTCAACTCACTGTCGTGGAGTGATCGGCTCACCGGTAAGATTTCTTACTTTGGTGAGCGGATTTCTTACTTTGATGAGCCGATATCCCATTTTGAGGAGCGAGTTTATGACATTCTATTCTTTTTTATTTTTTTGGTAGCAAAGGTGAAAGGCAAAGTGGAGGGTTATACAAAATGCCCGTATCGCTACCCTAATTTTGTTTTTAAAATTTGATTCTAAGTCAAAACATAAAACTTCATCCTCCAAAGTCATTAATTTCGGATCAAATCATACGGGTCGAAAATCCGACCCAAGTTCACAGCTAATTCTTCGTATCCGGAAGGAATGCCTACGATCACTGTCGCTATTGCCGCGCTCTGCTATTGCCTCAGTTCCAGCTGGAGGGAGAGAGTGAGTGAGAATGGGTTTCGATGGGAGAAGACGATACAGTTGCGAGACGGCATGTGAAACCCTAGAATGGATGAAAGCCATCACCCATTTCCTATATTCTTTCAAACCCCTTTTAGACGCTCCCCTCTTCTATTTTTTCAAGGTCTCTTTCTGTCTCTCTCTCTCCTCATCTTCCATTCCAATTTCTAGTTATTTCTTTTTTCGCATAGATTTCCTCTGGTTTCTGCAGGATCGATTGTGGGAATCCCTTGATGAGCAGTGGATGGACTGCCTTCGACGAGAATCCATCGACAATCTTCTGAACATCCCTTCCGGAGTTGTTCAGGTGTTATACCATTTCTTTTTTCCTAGGATTTTGTTCTGAACTAGATTTTTTTTTTTCCATTTTCCACCTTTCTGACCGCCAGCACGATATCATCATTGAATTTCGCTGAGCTCCATCTCAGTTTGTGAGACTTGTTTCTCTTTTTCTTTGCATCCCAGTTGGATCATGCTCATGTGTTTGTTTGCTTTCATTAGGAACATTGGCCTACTTCACTCAAGGAATTTATTCTCACCTCAAGGTCTCTAGTTATGTCTCGAGTGCCAGAGAAATTGCAAATGGTATTGTCTTCTTCTCGTCATTATCTATTTACTTGGCATGATGGTAGCATTTCAGTGGAGTTACGTTATTTTGAGTACTTCTGATCATAATCCTTAAAGAGAAAAAAAGATTATATGATTTTTAACAATATCTAGTTCTTTGGTTTTCTCTTGTTTTTGAGCTTTCTCTTTCCTGTTCCTGGGTTGGGCTTCTTGCTCTGTGATCTAGTTTTCGCAGGTGGCTCTTGTCCCGCCTGTTTCGTTTGTTCCCCATTTTTAGAGCACTACTTATGCTCTTTAATATAGGTTACCGTTTCCAAAAACACACACACACACACACACACACTATCTAGGCCTTGTTTTCTTTGTTGTTGGTGTTTGATGGCCTGCTGTTTGTTCTTTCAGCCCAGGCCTGTCTCTGTTCTCAGCTGCGGAGAGTTATTTGCCTATTTTGTTTTGTAATTGGTTGTTGGTCTTTTGGGCCTGCTGTCTGTTTCTAGTTCAGGCCTATTTCTTGTTATCATCTTGGGTTGTATTATTTTTTCCCAACAAAAAAGAGAGTATATGATTCCAGCTAAATACTGTGATATTGGGTGAAAAGAGTTTATTGCGGACCTCCTACACCTATGGCCTTCGATTTGTTTTCAAGGTGGTTGTAGCAATAACAGAAGAGGGTTGCTGTTGTTGGTTGATTATGGGAAACGGGAGCTGAAAGGATCTGTTTGAATTAGCTCCTTATCACCCATGCGATGTGTTCATTTTATTTATTTATTCATTTATTTTGAAATCTAGATGCATTTAGTAACATTTACTGCATCTATCTAATCATTCCTCCTTAAAATGAGTACCTGTAAGACCCATTCCTTAAGTTGGATGCGATGTGTGTCTAAGCATGTGCTGTTGATACTCAGATTAGCACTTATAGATGCAGGGAATAGCTTATCTGCATATAACTGCTGCTTCTCCTGCATCTCATATTCATCTTTTCTTTGCTTGCTCAGCTTGGTTCACCTTCAACAGGAGTTGAACGTATTGATTGTAGAAGTTGATGAACATGATCTTTGTTGTTGTAGTTTGGTCGGATTTGAACTGCATCTGAAAGATAAATTGATCAACTGATCAAATTGTTGAAGTTATGAACCATATTATTAACAAAATCTAACAGATGAGAAGCGTAGTAACGATAAATATATTTTTACTGAGTGATGTCCTGGTTGTGATAGATGAACTCAACTCTTTTGGTTGTATTTCTTCTGGAAATAAGAGGGTCACAGGAGAATGAGAGGTGCCATGCACACAAACATATATGCATGTATGCATGCATGCACACATGTATGTATTAATTAACATTTATTTTGAGAGGTAATGCTATGCATGATGATAATTATGATATATGTAACGTCCTGAACACATAATGAAAATGTCTAACACATCTACAAGCTATATATCAGCTTACGATAGATTTACCTTCACTCAATTGTCAGTGCCATTTTTCCCACTGTGGGCAATCCATTTCTCTCCATCTTATTATTTGATTTCTGAAATGCTACAGTAAGTTGCTCTAGGTAACCTCCTTTTCTTGGTAAATATCACATAAAAGCCTATGAAGGCCTTTCATTTCTCAATCCCTATAATTTTGGATTCATATACTGAAATATAACACCAATAGCTTCTCCATCTCTCAGGAATTTCTTTGTTACTTACCTAGTGTTTTGGGGTTAAAACATAACAATATGGTCGCACCATATTATATATTTTGGAAATGCATGGAATTGAGTGTTTTTAGGATTTCAGTAAACTTTTTACCTTTCTTTGATCAACATTTTGCAGGTGTTTCCTGATTTAAATGTACCATCACTAGGTACCGTTCTGTCTGGAGGCATGGACATGAAGAAAAAACATGAAGTATGTGTTGTTATTATTATTATTATTTTTAAATAGTGTTGCACTTTTGTTCCACCAGTTAAACTTTTAATCCAGTCATGATCTCTTGGCCGAAGTAGTGGAAAAATGGGTATATATATTGTGAGATTTGATGGCTTTGATGTTATCTAAAGTATTTTTATGGAAATAGGTAGAAGTTCTTGCTGCAGTTATCAGTACCGTTGCGAATGCTGTTGGAGCCAAGACAATAGTTGATGTTGGCGCTGGTCAGGTATGGCCATTTGTTGTCACTGTATGGGGTAATGCTTTAGTATTGAAATTCTTATCACCATCTTACAGTTACCATTTAAGGTTTTCTTCTGCAGTTTGGTACCTTTAATTTTCATATGCTATTGGTTGATCAACCCTTGCTTTGTTTGTGGATGCTAGTAATTACCATTTTCAGTCATGTTCACGATGTTACAGGGTTATCTTGCACAAGTACTGTCCTTTGAATATGAGCTTTCTGTAATTGCAATAGATGCTTCTTCTCACCATGGAAACATTGCAAATAGGCGTGCTGCTCAAATTAAGAAACATTATGATGCTAGATGCCGTAAATCTCAGTATGAGAAGCAATACCTATCTATTCAATAAGTCTTTCATAGCAATATCACAATAAGTATTTTCCATATTAAGCATGCTCTCTTACTTTGCTTTCCATGCTTCAAACCCCTTTTTTCACAGAGCAGGTAGTGGTTACCTGAATGTGCCTCAGACGATCACTTGCCATGTTCTGTCAAGTGATACATTGAAGGCCTTGACTGCCAGTCTGTCACATAAAGACAGTATTGAACCATCAAGGGAGGTTGAGAGAGATGCTTACATGCCCGTCCTTGAAGGATCAGAAGTGAGTGGAATAAAGCAGCTTTTTTCCAGCAACCTTCAGTGTGATGAATCCTCTTTGGTTCTTGCTGGGCTTCATGCTTGTGGAGATCTTTCAGTAACCATGCTTAGGTCAATTAAAAGTTTTATGTTCTAATCTCTTAAATTCTATAACTTAATTGGTGGAGCTTTAGTTTTATAGCCAACAATTCCATGAATTCATTTTCTGAATTGATGGTTTCCTTTGTAATGTAATTCATCTCTTGGTATCTAAATTACATCTAAAGTTTCTTTATTCGGCTTCATGCTTGTGGAGATCTTTCAGTAACCATGCTTAGGTCAATTAAAAGCTTCATGTTCTAATCTCTTAAATTTTATAGCTTAATTGGTGGAGCTTTAGTTTTATATCTAACAATTTCATGAATTCATTTTCTGAATTGATGGTTTCCTTTGTAATGTAATTCATCTCTTGGTATCTAAATGACATTTAAAGTTTCTTTATTGGGCAGGACCTTTTTGGATTGCGAAGAAGTTAAGGCTCTTGTTAGTGTTGGTTGCTGTTACCACTTGTTATCTGAACAATGTTCAGATAAGATCACCTCGACTTGTGGTTTTCCTGTGAGCAATGGTGCTAAACTATCTGGCTTATCACTTGGAAAAAGAGCACGTGATCTTGCTTCGCAGGTTTGTACACTTAAGAAGCTTTCCTGCCCCAACTCTCTTTTTTTTTTATGAAATGGTTTCCTTTTCCCTTGTTATGAACTTTTCTGCATGGTAAGTTGTTATTATCATTATTATTTTTTGGGCGAGTGTGTGGTTTCTGTTACATAGAAGTGGGTAAATTTGCTGTTTTATTCAAATTTTGCATTTCAGTGCTCATCCTTTTTTAGAAAGGTTAGGACCTGCAGAGGCCTCTCTGAGCAGGAGGATCTTTTTTCTTCCTCTTTTTTCTGAAAATTGAGCAAGAGATTTTTATCCTTTGAGCCCAAATCTAGTATGTAAAGGTCTAATCTCTCCTGACTATAGTTGGTGAATATGTGCGCAATACTTCTATTATACTTTTACTGACATATAATTACCCAGAAAGTAAAATTGAATGTAATTTTCCATAAGATACATATCGTTACATGTCCTTTTAGTTTTAAATGTATAATATATGCATAATACGTAATTTACATATGGATGAAATATATTGGGAAACCTCATGTCATTTGTCAAAAGCAGAAAGAACCCCCTCATTTTTTTTTTATCACGCAAACAAATAACAATTCCAGTCTTACATTCTCCTTACCTGTATCCCTCCCATCTTGTTCATTTGATATGCCGTTATCTTACAACAAGCAGCCTGTCCAACTTACTAATATTAAGAATTTAAGATCCGCTTATTAATTCTTCCCTTTTTGAAACTATTTGTAGTAAATGATTTTTCTTTTTTCTCCCTCTCTTAATTTAATTCTATGGAGTAATATATTGCTATGGGATGTGACTTAGCCAAAAATAGTTTTATCATTTGACATACTTCATAGGTGTTAAAGTAGCCATCTAAAGTTTAACCAATATTATGTTTTAATCCATTAAAGATTCATACACCAACATGTAATGGGCGTGACAATATTCTTCAAATGTTTAATGCCTCTATGTGTATGCAATCGAAAAAATTCTTTCTCGTGCTTTCCAAATAGTCAGATTTTTAGGACACATGCATGTGTGTATGCCAAGGTTTTTCCTGGAAATTTTCTAGCGAAGCCGTATTATACATGAATGTATTTGTATATGTACCTTTAAAGTTAATGGGTTTTTTTCTTTGAATTTTTGCTTTTATCTTTTTTTATTTTTTTGAATGATATTTTTGACCATATCCTTGAACAACTAAACCAAATAAAACTTGATCCCATTAGGATACTTCTGCTATATGCCAAAGAACTAAGAATGCTTCTACTCCTTAGCTCTAATCAGTAATCACCCAATTCAACACCTCAGTCAAGAGCTTTAGATTCTACCAGTTCTTGCAAGTGTCAGCTACCATCCATCTTAGCTACTAATTCACCACGATCACCATCATCATGAATTCATGATCATCGTTAGTGGTTGTTTAGGGTTTAGAATTTAGGGATTAGAATTTGTCTTGGCGAATTCAAAATTTGAGTTGCAACTATTCAGCATTCACCTTTTTTTTTTGAATGAGGATAAGTAATATCATCCAAAGGAAAATACGAAGAGGCCCAAAGAACAGTCATAAAGCACAAGCATGTCCCAAGCAAGAAAATAGACAACGAGCCCCTGAGAAGGGCACCAATAGCAGCCAAAGGCAAAGGCGGAAAAACCGAAGCCCACAACACCGGCTGGGGATTCCAAAAGGCCAAAAAGAAGCCAGGCAACAACAAAATGAAGAGAGCACCCCTGACCATGCCAGGGAGAAGAGCCCCACAGCTAGCCAATGTTCGCGACTGGCGAGAGAAGAACCCCACTGGAGATAGTGCTCCTGCCCCGAGAAGCCAAAATGATAGAGAGGCTTTTGGAGATGTTATCGGACATGGGATTCACCTTATTCACATTCACTTCCCTTTTACTTCTCTCTCTCTCTCTCTCTCTCTCTCTCTCTCTCTCTTCTTATTTCAGTGTTGATCATTTAGTTTTCAACAAAGAGGTGATTTTATTTTCACATCTTGCTTAGCATGAAAAATCATATTTATTTGAGACGAGATATAACATTGACTGGTATTGGAAAAAAAGGACTAGTAAGATTAAGGTCCTGTTCATATATCTGGACCGTGGGAATAAGACCATGTTAGTCACTTCTTTTGTAGAAAATGTGGAACACTTTCATTTCAGAAACTTGGCATCCAGTTTTGTGTTCAACCTTCTTTCACATCTTTGATGGTCTCTCATTTATGGTGTCATTACCCTGTTGAAATTGACAGCCACAGGACCCCTTTAGTCATGTAACTAGGATACTTGAATTGTTTATCAGATGGCCTAAAAAATTGAAGCAATTACTCGAGTTGACTGTGTTCTGGATTGTCAATAATATTTTTCTCTATATCCAGGTTTGATGAGAAAGCTATGACTAATACATTGATACTTCAGTTCTGATCTTATGGAATTTTATTCATAAAGAAATGGTTAGTTTTATTATTATTATTTTCTTCTTCTTTCAAATATTGAATTTGGGATGCACGTTCTTCCCTCCCTCTGCATCTCTCTTTTTCATCATATCTTAGACTTCCTAAAAACTGATCTATTTAACATCATGGTTCAAAGATCAGGAACTAGCCAAACAAATGATGCTCATTTTGGACCTGATAGGGCTTCAATGGTGATGATGTGGTCACCTTTATACAATCATACATGCATGGCCTTTTAAGAAGATGGAGTGGGATTAAGATGATTGTGTTTTCAGTTTAAACACGTATGACCTTTTTGTATGTTAATATTCTTTTATATTGTTCATCATAGATGGTAATCTTATTTTAGTATATGTTGGACATTTGGAGGATACTTTTGCTGATTTTGTTTAAAACTTTAGAGTGCAGAGAGATGGAGAAGTCTCACCAAAGATGCTGCTCTGCAGAATTTTGAAGTACATGCTTTTCGTGCAGCTTTTCAGTTGGTGGGGTACCTTTTTTTGCCCTTTTTATCGCGCACACACGTTTCTCTGAACTCCTTAAACCATTTGGGTTTTTTATTTTTATTTTTGAGCTCAACTATTCATTTGATTTATGTGGCGGTATTGGTCCCATCGGTGATTGAAGTGACCTTTCTGTATTATAGCAAAATGAGAGATCTGCATGGGTTGAGATACTTTCTAGCATTGATTAAATTCTTAGGCATTATATGTGCTATATTTTCTATTTTTCAAAGATAGGATGGTAAATGCCTAAAAGAAGTGGTTTTATTGAGGTTATTTAGCAAGAACCTGTTTCATGATTGGCAAGGTTGTGGGCTTGAATCATATTCACGTTCCCCTCCCCCTCTCAAACACAATGCCAAAGAAAAGACAAATAGACGAAGTTAGGTTGATAGAGATGTACATGCTATGTTGGAAGATTGGATTGACTTCAAGGATAAAGTTAGAAAAGACTGTATAAGGGATAACTTAAAAATAACTGTAATAGATGGCAAATTATGAGAAACTCATTTGAGGTGGTTTAGGTAAGTTAGAAGACCAGAAATGGCCTACTTCGTAGAGTTGAAAGGTTACAAAATGCTGACACAAGAAGGAGAGGTAGACCATTGAAATAGTGGAGGAAAGGATAAAAAACATGGTAGATTGTGGAGTGATTGATTGTGGTTTATAATATAGTTAATGGAGTAGTACTTGAAAAGCCACCTCTAGATAGATGGGATTTTGGCATTCAATGATGATGAATGCCTTTATCTTGAAATTAGTCATATGAGTAATGAATACTTGACACGGAAATTTTATATATATATATATATATATACTTTAACAAATTATTTAAGGTTTGATACATGATGACAATGAGCATGCCTCTACTTCCATTAATAAATTGTTGAACTAGGCTTATGGACAATGCAAAATAAATCAAAATATATTTAACCCAAACTATGAATTTGAGGAACTGGAAAATGACCCATATGATCCTATTCCAATGAATTTGTTAATTATAAAATATATGAATTGTGAACTACAAACTTGGTTATGAATTAGTCACTCTGTGAACCCGGTAAATATAGTTTGGTTCATGAGAGATAAATGCCAAAACTCTAGTAACCCCAGAAAATGGAGTTGAATGTACAACCCATTTTTGTGCAGTATAATTGGACAACCAAAATATGATCGGATATGAATTAGTCAGTCTGTGTACCTGGTAAATATAATTTGGTTCATGAGAGAGAAATGCCAAAACTCTAGTAACCCCAGAAAATGGAATTGAATGTACAACCCATTTTTGTGCAGTATAATTGGACCCAAATGTGATCAATCCAAACTGTTAAAACAGTCTGCTCTCATGAATGGTCATACTTCCATATTGGACATCCATCAGAAGGATTGTATTATTCAATTTAGGCAAAAAATGTTGCCCCTCAAATGGCATTAAGTTTTCATCTCATTTAAATTATAAGTTAGGGCCTTTATATGGAGATGATTTTCTGTCATGCATTATCCACATGAATACTTTGCCATTCTCACTTTTTTCCCATGATTAGAATGCATCTATGTGGATTCTATTGTATGGTGTACTGCTAGTTAAACCCAGGTTTATTGAAGTAATGAGGTTTGCATTGACCTTTCACAGCTGGAGTCATGCTTTAGGGTTTATGAACATGCTTTTCATACCAAGGTTAGGCTGATGATTTAGCAGATTAAACTCCAAGTTTTCTTAGCCAGATGTTCTTTGAGAACCTACCTTTCATGCGAGGTCTGTAAACTCTAAAAAATAGTGTCTCTCTCTTGTTTAAAACTTAAAATTGGCCAAGGAAACCAGCCCAATAAGCTTGCTTGGACTCGGCCCAATTCAACAGGGTTTATCATGACTTGATGAAAATCTGAACTGATGCAGGATCCTGTGAAGACTGATCCACTTAGACTTGGTCAAAACTTAGTACTTTTATGCTCTTCTTTACTTTGCTAGAAATGGTTACTTCAACTTCAGCTCACAATCTTTGCTCTTTTTTTTCCTGTACTTCATATCATTTTATATATTTTATACCAAGTCTTCATTTGTAAGGCTCGAATCAGGCACAGTTTTGACTCGACAAGGTGAAAAGTTCTGAGTGGCATTCAGTTTATTGGGATTCTAAACCATGAGGATACTAGAAATTTTCTTTGGTTTCAAGAGATTGTTGTCTTTTTATTTTATATTAATTTTAAGTGGAATTGATACATTGATTCTGTCATAGGTTCTTTATAAATACCATCCAAAAATTGAAATAACAAGTCCATCAATTGGGCGGCAAGGGAAAGCTTTACGTCGTCGGAAGTTGAGGGTTCTTAAATCTCTGATGCATGCAGTAGAAGGAACCAGTTTGCAGCAATGCAGTGAAGTTGGAAATTCACTCACCATTGCTGCTGGAGAAGTGGAAGGATTTGTAGAACAGTACAATGTCGAAGTACCTAAAGGTCCTAGCCCTATACATATATATTTTCAAATTCTGATAAAATCTTATCTTGCATCATGAAGAAACTTGCTATTATTCACTCATGAGAACCTTATAAATACAGATGATGTCACGTCCAACACTTCGAATGCGTCAGATGATCTTTTTGATAAGATGTCCCTTTGTTCCAAATTAGTTTGTGACGGAACTGAACCATTTGAAAGATGTGGTAAATATGTACTTTTTGAAGAATTCAGCAAGTCTGCATTTTGTCACCTTCAGCTTGCCAGCCCACCTGAAATTGAATTGTTTGAAATTTGGAAGGAAGTTAAACCTTTCACTGTAAGTTAGCTGCTCATGCACATTTTCTAATGTTTTCTTTGATCTTTTATCTTTTTTTTTTTAATTTTTTTTTTCTTGTTGGTATTAATGCACTCCAGTTTCTGTTGATTCAGCCATTATGTTTGATACGCTACACATATCTATGACAACTTAAAACCAATATGGTTCTCAATATATTTCTAAGTAAGGTCAGTTCTGCATTCCATTTTTGAAGTACCAGCAACTAGAGTGGCATAGTCTAAATTTTTTATGATTAAATCACAGCTTAGCTACAAATCCCAATACAAACTAATGACCTATACGGTCAATGGCAAGCCTTTGACAAAGGGTTGGCAACCATAATCATTGTGCGTTTGAGTCAAATTACCATTTCCCAAAAAGAAAAGGAAAAAAAGATGAAAAAGTGTGAGTTGTTTTTTCTTTTTAAAGGTAAACAGTGAGACAGTTAGTCTGCATGGATGTTAGCTTAGTTGGCTTGAACTTCTAGGAATAGACTAGATGTCTTGAATTTGACCTTTCTCGGGATTATCTGGTACACGAGTGATGTAAATATTTTTTGGGTTTTTGGTGATCTTTTAATGAATATAATTTTGATCCGTGATTTTAAGCCGATTTAGGGTCTCAATGATAGGAATCCAAAGGGTCAATTCTCAAATCTCTCGATCACTCTCAAGAAAAATGAAAGATGAGACTAATTCGATAGGACTGTTGGTGGAATTAACCTTACCAAAGAAATTAAGCGTTCTCAAAAATTAATTCGAACGAGAAATTGGAAGTTCGAATTCGTGAACTCTAATCTGGCTCAATTTCGGATTTGAAATTCCGTTACTAGAAGTATGCAAGACCGTGAAGGGGGGTTGGAGAGGTTGAATAGGACTGGACCGATTTTAATTTCATTTTTAAAATAATCAATTTAACAATATCTGCAGCGGAATAATCAAACGTGTGTGCAAATAATAAACAAATTAACCATCAAAGCCAACCACAAATGCACAACAATATATTGTGGTTCGGTTCACTTGAACCTACATCTACTGTTAAACTTCCCAACTCTCGGGTCGTCACAATATACTGTGAATGGACTTCACACCCATATAGTACAACTTACTTTTTTTTTTTTTAATAGAGGTTCGATCCCCATGGTTTAATCCTTGGCGCCTATTTTTTTTGCGTGGTTCGAACACACTGTTCTAATCCACCTTACAATTGATTCAAATGAAAAGATGAAGGAACACTTGCCTTGGGCCTTAACAATCTTCAAATGTGTGTTCTTTTTGTAGATGTCACCGCAACTCTAACTTTAGTTCTGTTTCATCTTTTGATGATTATTGGCACAACAACATATGGATTCTAGGACAAAGGTTTTACTATTTTTGGGTCCTATAGTCAAGGTCTCAAGTCTTCTTCATGTGAATAGGTCTGGACCGATTTTAATTCAATTTAACAATATCTGCAGTGGAATAATCAAACGTGTGTGCAAATAATAAACAAATTAAACCATCAAAGCCAACTACAAATGCACAACGATATATAGTGGTTCGGTTCACCTGAACCTACATCCACTGTCAGACTTTGCAACTCTCGGGTCGTTCCAATATACTATGAATGGGCTTCACACCCAGATAGTACAACTTACTTTTTTTATAGAGGTTCGACCCCCATGGTCTAATCCTCGACACGTATTTTTTTTTGGTGGTTCGAACACACTGTTCTAATCCACTTTACAATTGATTCAAATGAAAAGATGAAGGAACACTTGCCTTGGGCCTTAACAATCTTCAAATATGTGTTCTTTTTGTAGATGTCACCGCAACTCTTCCTTTAGTTCTGTTTCATCTTTTGATGATTATTGGCACATCGGAATATGGATTCTAGGACAAAGGTTTTACTGTTTTTGGGTCCTAGAGTCAAGGTCTCAAGTCTTCTTCACGTGTATAAGCATTGGATGCTTTGATTCAACCTGTGAGAATTGATGAAGAAGAGAGACAACTGGGAAAAAGAGTCTCTGAAACTTTAGGGGTTTTCCCAATGTGAAGGTCTATGGATTAAAATAGAACAGCCAAGTATTTATAGACATATCTACCAACGGTTCAGTCTACAGGCCTCCAGCCTGTACAAGTTATTACAGCAGACTGGATTCTTCAAATTTCGAATTTTAATTCTAATGATACTAAGTCAACGACCAACTCACTTATTTGCCACATGTCTTTGATTTCTAAACAGGATATTTGACTTATCAAAACATGAGGTGGTAGGATAATTTTCAAGGATCTTTTAAAATCAAAGGGAGCCTCTTGAAATATTCCAGTTCTGTAAGGTTGTCAATTACTTGATGTAGCACGAGTGGGACTCACACGTGAGAGGGAGCCCTCCTTTCTCAGCCGACTTCCTCACTACCGAGTTGTGGCGTGCCATGAAGGGACTCTCCTTCCTAATCCAGAGCTCCCGACTCTCTATAGAGAAACTTCCATCTTTGGCTGTGCTAATCCGGGATTCTTCTTGGTTCAGCCGACTTATTCCCCTTTTATAAGGAGTTCCTCGGATGGGATTAGGAGACACACATATACAGATTATGCTAATCCCTTTGCTACTTTCCTTCCTCTTCCCCTTCTTTCTCTTTCTTCTTTCTTCTCTCTTCTGAGACGGCGGGACTGCTGCTGTCCTCCTCTTTCTTTCTCTTCCTCTTCTATTCTCCTGCAGATCTGTTACTGTCCAGATCTTTCTGGCTGCTGCCAGAACCGCATCGAGCAAGCCTGTTGCCGCTTGGATCGACGCCTGCAGATTCAACCAGGCCCCTTCTTCTTCTGTTGCCTTCAACGTTCCTGCTTGCTGCTGTTCTCGCCTCTTGCTGCCCTGTACAAAAGCTCTGCTGCTGCCCAGACCATCGCTGGATTTCCTCTCTGCTACTGCTTGTTTGGGTTTCTACAACTGTCATCCTCTTGCTGTCCAGCAAGCCCGAACAGCCTGTGTTGCTGCTGCCTCCTTACTGCTGCTTGTTCGAGTGCCCACCAGCCGCACCAGATCCACTCTACCATCTCCATTGACCATAGGCCATACCAATCCCCTTCACAAGTCCCATCTACCCCAGTCAGCCCACGTGCCAATCCTCTTGTCCTCCGTTGTTACCCATTAAAACCCAAGTTCTGCAGTTCATCTAGATCTGGTCGGGGGTATCGCTAAAGTTCAGACAGTCAAGTCTTCAGATCCGACAACCGCTGCATCATTACTTGAGTGGACTTTTTGGAATTTCCAGATTTGCATATGATTGCAAATCACCTTGAGACTTTATCCCTTATTAGATTTAGGAGCCTTCTCAAGGTTTCCAATTATAACCATGATTGCCAATCATGATGAAGGCATATACTTTTTAGATTTTTCATAATCAAGGAGCCTCTAAAGATTTTCCCTCCTAGATTTTGATTGACATAAAGTCAAAGGACAGCTAGGCTTAGGTGCACACATCAGATACAAGCTATCACGATTCTCCCAAACGATCTCGAGGCCTCTAGAAAAAGTTCGAGGCCTCCAGGCTGGGGACCAAGGATTTTCACAGATTCAGCCAGACCGCTTTCCTCATATTTCAGTCTCGTGGCCTCCAGAGACAGCTCGAGGCCTCGAAGCTGTAACCTATTATCAGATTTCCCAATTATTAATCCATTGACTTCTAGGGAAATTTGGGCTTGACCTATGGTCCATTAGGGTCTACTTACCTGTGTCAATCATGTGTAGACTGTAGAACCTTTAATGTGTAGTAGATCTTCATGCGGTCTTTAGAGACTTTGACATTGTAATACCCTGTCCCAAAAAGTCTCACATTGCTAGTGGCATTGGAAATTCCCTAGTATACAAGTAGTAGCCTTCATCCTTCTAGCACAAGGCCTCCTAGGCAAGAATGGGCATGTATGGGCCATGTGCTAGGAACAAAACCTTGAGGGTTGTTAGGTATGGAGCGAGGCTCTACCCGAGGGCCCAAAGAGGACAATATTGTGCTGCTGTGTACTCTGATACCCGGACAAGGCCTTTTGGGAGCAACAGTGAGTTGCCTCGCCAAAGCAAAGCCGTGCGGGTCCGTGTGTAGGCCCAAAACGGACAATATTGTGCTAGCGGGATGGCTGTTACAAATGGTATCAGAGCATGATTCAACTCTTTGCATGAGGGTGTGGACTTGGTTGTTGTGTGTGCAGAGCAGGGGACGACTTTGGCTTTAGGGGGGGTAGATTTTAATATCCTGTCTCAAAAAGTCTCACATTGCTAGTGGCATTGAAAATTCTCTGGTATATAAGTAGTAACCTTCCTCCTTCTAGCACAACACCTCCTAGGCAAGAATGGGCATGTATGGGCTATGTGATAGGAACAAAACCTTGAGGGTTGTCGGGTATGGAGCGAGGCTCTACTCGAGGGCCCAAAGAGGACAATATTGTGCCGCTGTGTACTCTGATACCCGGACAAGGCCTTTGGGAGCAACAGTGGGTTGGTTCGCCAACGCAAAGCCGTGCGGGTCTGTGTGTAGGCCCAAAGCGGACAATATTGTGCTAGCGGGATGGGTTGTTACAGATATCTTCTTAAATCTTCCAAGGCAAGGTCCAACACACATGGTCACACTCGGTCATGAAATTGACAATACATAGACTCGGTCAAACCAATGCCCTAACAAGATTTAATCTCAAAGAACCTTCTAATGAATTAATTTGGATTGTGGAATCAAATTTTAATTAGATAATGGAAAATGCACTTTTTGAAAATTTAAATTCAAAATGCAATAAAATAATCCAATTATTCTAATTAAAATCAACTCAACACAAATACAAAATTAATTTCAAAAGGAAATCAAAACTCACCAAAGAAAGGGAGAAAGCTCTAAGCTTTTGATATATTTTAACGTAAAAATATTCTAAATTATAACTCTCGGCCAAAATACTAATCTTATAGGGCCTTATTTGAAACTTAAAAAGGAAATAAAAAAAATAAAATACCAAATATGGATGGTTAACCAATCTCTCTCTGTTTTTATTTCCCTTTTCTCCCAGCCGTTCACAATGCTCTGACAACACTGAGCGTTCCCATTGTTCTCTTGCCTCTCATCTTATTTCTTTCTCCTTTTATTTATTTTCTTTCCTCCATTATCTTCTTCATTTTGCCTGGCCATTTTTTATTTTCTTTCTTTTTCTTCAATCTCTTTACTTTCCATTCGCTTTCTTCCTCCTCTTATTTCTGCTCTTTGAATCGGGCAGCAACAACTGATTTTTCTCTCTTTGATGGGACTTCTTTCTATTTATTTTTTATTACCATACTCGACGAATTCTGCTGATTTGCTACCAGCGTCAACTGCTTCCTTCCTTATTTTTCTTCCATTTTTTTTCAATCTCTCTTGCAAAAATCAGCAGCTGGGTTTCCATGTTTTGATTTCTTTCTATCGGTCTTTGCCCAACTTGCTGGCTATGCCTTGAACGGACAATGTCTTTGTTGGCAGCAGTAAGACTTGGTCTCCTTTCTATTTGGGCTCTCTCATTGTAGACACTGAGGCTTGCACCGTGTGGGGTCCAGACAAGGTAACTCCACAGCTGATGGGGCAGTTGAAGTCAAATCAAGTGAGACCAACCACTGTGATAAAATGGAGTTCAAAGTGGCCCCTCTCTTCCTGCCATCGGTCTAATCTCCGATTTAAGGGCCAATTCCTCGATTTTGACAAATTGGGTTTCGATCGGGTCATCATCGAGTTTGGTGGATCCGATGCTTGCATCAATGAGGCTTGTGGGCTATATTGTGTGTCCAAATGATTAGTCTCACCTCCAATGTGGGGTGGGGATGTCCATGATAGTTAAAAAAAAAGAAGAAAGAAGAAAGAAGAAGAAGAGAGAGAGAACTAAATCATAACATCATCTCTTGGATATCCCATATAACCGAGGTGAATTTTCTGATTTCTACTTTTCAACTCCTACCGTACCAAAGATAATTTCCTCCATCACTGTACAATCTGTGATGTCCTTTCCTCTTGTAGCTCTTCAATTCTTAATACTAGGCTGTTTGTGGGTTTTTGTTATGTACCTACATCTTAAAACTATTATCCCCACTCTTTGTAAATCCTCTATGGAAGCTTGATGACATCTTATGGATTTTCTTTTGCTAAAATGGAGCATGGATAGGATGAAGAATTCTTATGACTTAAACATAGAATTTGAGTTTCCACTTTATCATCTATGGTCTCTATATTTTTGAATTTTATGCTTTAGTTGTTTGTAGTTTATGTTGGATATTGACATCACATAGTTGTGGTTGGCTCCAATTTCTTACAAACGGTTCTTAGATTGAAGGTCAATATGCAGCAATAAAATTGAAAAAAAAAAAAGAAGAAGCTTTTCCATATGATAGTCATGGAAACTCCTTGATACTTATAATGGTCATTAGTACTCTTAAAAAAAAATCCTTAATATTTTTCAAGGATACAGTCTAGAAGTTTTCTCAATAGGTAAGCACTTGATTCAAAGCTACAACCATTGTGGTTGCACAAGTGATCACTTACAATGTGCATTGGGCTTGTCAATTTTTTAGTTAAAATGTTGTTCAAATAAAGATTTTGAAGATCCTACACCCTCTCTGTGGCTGGATGGGAGGTAGGTAATTGAGACATTCTTACCCTCTTTTAAGATGTTGTCAACTTCATTTGTTACATCTGAAATGGGTGAATAAATTTGTAGCAATAGCCTAATTTGAACAATTTTCACTGAAACTCACTTCACATTGGTCTTGATCTAGTCTGTTTGGTACAGAATTAGTTGTCCCAACCCCCCATGGCCACTTCCTTTTTTTTTTCCCCACCTTTTTCATTACTTTCTTCATTTAAAACCCATGCAAGCCCTAAACTAGAAGGTAGAAGTGTGTGTTATCCCTCATATTGGTCTGTTTAACCAATCCTTTCTCTTATGACTGCTCAATTTTTTCGTTTTTCACAAAAATATGAATGCAAAATGTATGGGGACCTTCACAATGAATAAAGTTCCTACTGCTTCAAATTTATCTGGGATTCCAATCATTTGGTGCTTAGATCAATGCTTTCATAATGCGTTATCTTCACAATGGATAATCAACTTAAATTTTGTGCTATAATTGAACCTGGAATGGTTGATGATGGCATGTCTCCTATAAATGATTATATAAAACAATACATCACCAAGTTATTTTTCAATCAGCACAACGATTATCATCATCATTGGCAGAAGCAGCACCACTGTCATTTCCCCATCTATCAGGGTAGCTTTTTGAGTTATATGTGTTCTTTCGGCCTTATCAAGAACCATATTATCTGCCATCATCACCATCCTGATTAATGAGATGATTATACCAATTATCATAATCCAATTGCTTAAGAAAAATGAGGCTTACCTATAAATTTCGTTGTGAAGTTTTTCTTATGACGGGGGATTTTTCTAGAACGTTGAGCAGCCAAATGTGCCACCCAGAAGAGTAATCTCGTATATGTTGGCATTGCCATCATTTTGTACCTCCAAACTGCCATTTAAGAAAATTTCTCTGCATAATCCGTTTGGTAATACATCTCTATATTCTCCTATCCTCACAAGTGTCTTTGGGAAAAGTATGTGTCTTGTACTGGATCCTTTGAACTAGAACTGCATTGCTGGTAACTTCCTCATGGAAATGAAATATTTTTTAAATTTCGTCTTTGGAAATTGGCCCTGGATTGTATGGGTCAAGGCTTCCAATTATGTTAGTGATGATCTTATGACTCACATCATGCTGGTTGATAATGAAATGCTTACTGATGCAGGAACTTGTGGGGCCTTATTGGTCTCTTCGAGCTGCTTTGGGGCCAGTGGTGGAGACCTTAATCTTGCTTGATAGGTTATTGTTCCTTCAGGAGCAAGGGGGCTCGGTGGCCGCAGTATACCCTCTGTTTGATCCAGTATTATCACCACGAAACATGGCTATAATTGCTCAAAAATTTTGATGCTAATGCTCACTTAAGATGTGAGAAGGTAACACCACTGATTTACAATTTAAAGTCTCAAGGTCGCACTGAGTGGTCAATACTGGCTTGAATCAGTTGCCTGAAAATAGACTGTAGAGAAGATGGTACACACCCTTTTAGTCTTGGATGACTAGGTTCTTGCAATCAGTGAGAGAAGTTTTTTTTTTCCAATGTAGCTCCTGGCTGATGATCTCTATGGTTTTGATAGTTGAATTATAACACCCACTTCTTCTACTCCAATTATTACCGTACAGCATACATATTATCTTTAAGTTTACTGAAACTGATGAATTGGCCTGGTCCTGGGTAAGTAGTTCTCAATATAGTTAGCATTAGCTGTTTAATGTGTATGATATATATACACATCAGTTCTTTTGAATATCTTGTTCAATCATTCTTTCTCAGATAGTACTACACTTTCTTAGCTTGTTTTTTCTTTCTTTGGACGTCCAATGAAGTTTTCATTCTTAAGGCAAGCAATAAGGTTTTTAAACATGGATTTCTTGGATAAAAATGAAGGGGATATGAAGTTTTTATGATTCTACCTCCAATCAAATCTAAATATGTTTTTTTAATTAAAAAAGAAAGCTTTCATATATTACATTTCATCTAAAAGTCCCATATAAATCATCATCATTAACAACCAAAATTTCAATTATTTGGGGTTTGTCTTTTTGAGTTCTACTTCTTCATTTAACTCTATCGTAAAATGGTCTACCTTTTCTTCTTGTACCTGCAATTTGTGATCTTTTCACTACACGTATTGAGGTCATCTCCGATCTTCTATTTGGCCAAATCACATCAATAGTGTATCTCTTAGTTTGTTTTTTATTGGTGCAATTTTTAAATGTGATCATTTCTAGCTTTATATTTAGAATTAAACTATAGCATTCATGAATCTAGAGTTGTTGTATTGAGAGTAGACAAGTTATATTGCACTAATAAAGCCTTTACATGCATTTATTTTTTATTTTAATATCTCTAGCATCAAAGAGATAATATCTGTACGCAGATCAACTTCCAAGCATCCTGTAATGTCTCTATCTCTGTCATTCACGAGCCATGGGAATTTGGGACACTCAAACCAAAGTAGGTGACTTCATTTTTTCTGAGATAGATTTGTGTCATGGCAGAGAATTCAAGACGTAAATTAAAAAAAAAAAAAAGAGATAATTTAAATTTGTTATATATTTGATAAATATGAACACCCACGAGTGGCTTTGAAACTCAACAACAGGCAATTCTCAACCCTAAGAGTTAAACTTTTTCCGTGTGACTCAATACCGAGTCCCCTCTAAAATGCGCTTTAGATCTATATTAATATAGTGCGTTATAAAAGATCATATAGATACGAGGTGTATAAAGAATATATTTGAAGTTTTACTACTTTTTTAATTATTCTAACCATTTTACTAAGTCTAGTAAGATTTGGAAGAGCTAATCATATTAAGTTTTAACGAAGTGAGATTAACATTCTTTTCCAAACATAAATCACTAAGAACAAAGGAATTGCAATCAGACATGAGTTTGCTAAGAGCTTGTTGGATCAACTTATAAAATCTCAAATTATTACTTTCTCTGTCCTAATTTAATTGTCTTATATGTATTTTGGAATTGTCTCAAAATAATTGTCTCATATGCATTTTGGAAGAGTTAAAGGATATTAAAGAGAAATTCATAAACCTTTTGAGAGCACTTCCTTAAAAAATTCGATATTAATAATATCGGCTGATATCAGACCAATATATATCATCGATATATCAGTCATATCGGCCGATATTTAAATTGTACGGACGATACATTTCGTATCAGTGGATACATGTAGTCTAAAAAACCCGATATTTACACTCATGAGAGAGTTTTTTTTTGGATTTTTTTACGTGTGACTCACATGGCAGTCCTCGTACTTTTGATAAGGACAACAATAATATTCAATGTACGCCTAGTTACCCCTATAAATATGATGGTATAAAAGCCAAATATTTGCTTAGGTTTTGGACCACAATGGCCTATCGGAAAATAATAAGTTGAAGCGTATCTGTTACTTTATTTAATTTCTTAAAAGACCCCCAAATTAGTTTGTCCTATCTTTCGAATGAATGTAAAGAATGAAACGAAACTGTGGGTCACAATTTTGTAGAATCACGTGTAACAAAGTGGTCAATAAATTAAAAGTATAACAAAAGAACAGAGCAGCTGGAATCTGGGAGAATCTCGAACCAGTTGATTCGTAAATTAATGGACATGAAACAAACAGCTAAAGGATCTTTCAAAAAAACAAGGATGATATTAAAGCCTATATATGAAACTAAAATTAAGGGGTTATTTTTGTTTTATTTTAGGATAGAAAGTGCTCACGTGTCACTAGTATTTTTTTTTTTTTAAATTTACATGTGAAAAACGGAAATACAATTCTATTAAAATTTTAATGATGAGTCCACTATCTCTAAAACACATCAAAGTTAGATCATGCAAGTTTGAATCCGTAATTCCTAAATCAAATCGTTCAGGTATAAGAAATAATCTTTTATTAAATTTAAGTGTGAATCAAATTTAAAATTTTATTTTATAAGATGTTTTTACTGTCACGTCCCGACCCGAAGGGTGGGTCTGGAATGCGACTGATTTTTTTTTTTTTAAGATAAACTAACTTAAGCATTGTCACTGGGCCGGATCAACAGTTGGGCCCAAAGGTCACACATGATCTCAACATATGGATTCAAACACATACCATAAGTCTACAAAAAAAAATAGACATAATAATAACATCAACACATAACATGAACATAAGAAATTCAACCATTGATTCATCATTCAAAACATCATCTCAAAATTACTACAAAGGCATAATAGTTTTAATACATCACATTTAAACAAATTAAATACCACACCCGGTACTTAATAAAAGTAAATGGTTCTAAGAACCAACAAGTAAAGATAAGGGTATTCCCCTCAGGGGGAATCCCAAAACACCACCGCAGTTTATCCATCCTAAGCTTGAAAAAGAGGGTTCTCCTCCTCGGGTTCATCTCCTGAAAGGTGAGTGGGGTGAGCTAACTAGCCCAGTGAAGGAAATATAACAATGCAGTATAAGTAAAATAACAGGTTAACAACAGTTCAATAATTTCATATGCTTGATAACAAATAAGCATAATATCATGTAAAGCATCATCATCATTCCTATATTTTGTCAATTACTGCTATCATCCAATATAACGCCTGCCGACTACACTGAGACCTGTATTGAGTCCCGATACGGTCAAAATACATCCTTACAAGTACATCTCGGCTCTGACTTAGCCTATACTGACATCCTCAAGTCAGCAACTGAAGATACTCATGGTCCATCCATGGTCCAGTAGACATAAACCATCTCCCATATGGCCGATATTGGTTCAATAGCACAGGTACGTGGAAGCAGTCTTACATAATCATATGATCAATATCATAATAATCACAATCATCATCAACACTCTTACCATAGTGCATCATGTCTAGGCACATGAGTGGGTTCATCAAATCTGAAACCACCCATTGCCCAAGACTCATCTCATAATAAAACCTGTTTACATATTTTGCAGAGTTAAATTCCCTCACCGATTATGTGGTTACGCGGTCTCTGTTCAAACAAACAGACAAGTGCACAATCAATATACATAACAAATATATGCACACAAGTAGTATTTGGAAATCATACATTTTTCCCAGAAATATCCAAAGTATATGGAATTGAGTCTCCTACTTAGTTTCTATCCCTTTTAAGTTATAATAATCTACAATATAATAATAAAAATAAAAAGGGGCTCAGTCCAAAACTCATATTGTCTTCTGAGCATTGACCAGATTGACTTATTGAGTTAGGTCTAGATCCTCGGGTCACTTCTCGGTTGTCTTCTGGATAGGACCAGATTTGACATTTTGAGTTAGGTCTCGAGGTCACTCAGTGCCTGACTATATAACGTCGGCTTGGAAGTGAAATCACTCAGTGCCCGACCAATAGGGTCGGCCTGGAAGTGAATACAATAGTATTTACACTATAGTAATAAGAGAAGAAGGTTAGTACAATTTTATTTTAACAATGGGGTATCATCATCAAATTACATCAATGTATCAAACAAGAACAATCAAACAATATTTTATACTTAAAAACTGGGTCCCTCGGAATATGCCTCGGAACCAGGTACAGTGGCTTCGGATCATCCGAACCACACCTAATATAGTCACTGACCTCAGAACATGGGTCTGACTTCGGATCGTCTGAAGATCGGGTTTCGGACCTTCCGAAGTCCATTCGAACCGATTAAAATCTGAAAACCAGTCTCGGTGGGTCTGGGTCCTCGGAACATCCGAAGTCTGGGTTCGGAACGTCCAAGTGGGTTCGGTCCTTCCGAGTTCGGCTCGGTTCGTCCGAAGGGGTCTGGCTTGCCTCGGGCGTAACTAGGCTTTGGGTGAAGCTCGGAACGTCCGAGGGTTAGCTCTCGGACCGTCCGAAGGTTCAGACCTTCCGAAGACCGACTCTCGGACCGTCCGAGAGTTGTCTTCCTCCACTGTCTGCACCAGCAGACATTGACGGTAGTCGGACAGTGAAATACGAATCCAGAAACAGAGGGTTTCCCGGACTCGGTTTTCACATCAGGCCGTCTGATGGACTCTTCTGAGACTCCTCTTTCCATAGGGATAGGTTTGGAGCTTAGAAGCTCACTAGGCCATCTGATTTTAAAGTAAAATACTCATGGGTACAAGGGAACCCATGGTTTTCCTTAGGTTTTGAAATGGATTTCTTACTCAAAACAGGGCCAAATTCAGTTTTATTTGATTCTAAACTGACTGAAAATGGAAGAGGAATGCAAATGATACCTTCACTTGGGTTCCTGGTTTTGAGAAAGCTGATTTTGAAAATTCTTCCTTCCTAAGTTACGGTTGACAGAAAACTGGTAACAGAGGCTGGGTTTTTGGTTTTAGAAACAGAGAACAGAGATCTGAGAGGTAGAGAGAGAAGAGCAGAGATTGCTGGGAGTGAAAACAGATGGAGAAGGGTTACTTATATAGAATTTTGGCCGGAAATTGGGGCCGGTGAGCAACTGCATGCAGGTGCGGGTGACATTCGTAACAGTAGCCGTTGGTTGGTTGCAATTCAGCCCTCCAATGGTTTTGGTTTTGCAGATTAGTTCCTGGTTTAGATAAAACTCAATTTTAAACTGGAAGTATGATTTTTAAAAACTCAAAAACTTGATCCAACCTTACAGATAGGTTGGGTCTTGAAAACCTTAATCACCATAAAAATTTTGGAATTTATCTCTCATTAGAAATCATTGATTTGAATAAAAATCATATTTTAATCTTATTTGCTTAAATAAACAAATGTTAAAATAAATAATTTAAATATCTCATTTTGTGGTGAAATGGAATAACTAGACCATACTTAAAATGGTCTACTACAAAATACTAGTTTCAAAATTTATTTCATTACCAAAACCCTTTAAAATAATTAATACTCCCTTTTGGGGTTTTGAAGGGCGGATTTAAAATACTATTTTTCTGAAAATAAATTCATTTTAAAATCAGAAATGTAAATCCTTTATTAAGGAGAACATTATCAACCAATAATAATCATATATCAACATAATTTATAAAATAAACACAATAAGCGGTAAATTACTAAAATACCCCTCCAGCTAGAAGAGCTGGATCACTGAGCTCACGAGTTCGGATTGGGTCACAACTGGACTTTCCTCGAAGCCCTAACCGTAATCTCCGAGATTAACCGGTTAAACAAGAATTCTTAAGCTAAACACGCCTAATCTGAGTCAAGATATTACATTTACCATCAAATTAACTTTTGGCAAGTGATCTCATTATTTTATTTATTATAAAAAGAATTTAAAGGAGTGATTGTTAAAAAATGCCAAAAATTATGAATGAATGTCCTTTTTTTGCAAGAGGCAATTAATGAAGATCAGCTGGCTGCCTCCTAAATGAAATATCTTTGTTGTCCCTTGTTCTTAAATGATAGAGCTTTTTATTAATCTAAACCATTCATCAATTTGTACGGTTGTGATCGTTGTTATGTTGCTATCATTATATTTAATATTAGATTCCACTTTAGATTGACGACGTACTAAAGATTTGATTATAGTTACTTGTTTTCCTCGTGCTTATAGAAGGTAAATATGTAATTCACTGATTTGACTGGTGATAGCTTCATTGAATCTTTTAGATTTAAAAAAGGATGGCGCCTAGTGTCATGCATGGACCGAGAGAGAAAAGCACCAAATTTAATTATCAAGTTCACATGCATCATACGTTCTGCACATGCCATCAAAATTTTAACTCATTTTGAATTTAAGTGTAGAAAATTGTAGGATATCCAACGTAAAATCTCTGTGAGTCCATTATCTTTAGGACAGACGAAGATTAGGTCATGAGAGTTCGAATCTTCAACCTCCTACTTCCTGCGGCAGGAGACAACGAGTTAAACTACACTCATATAGGTAAGAAGAGAGAGTGGCAACCGTATGTAAGTTTGTAACCCTTGTAGATTAGGAGATAACTAGGCAGTTGATCTTAATCTTGGGCTTAAAAAATGAGAAGCAAATTGTAAAAAAGAAGAAGAGGGACAATGACATAGCAATGGAATAATGGGTACCAATTATGAAGGGCAAAGAAAGTATAGATATTTACAGCAGCATGTAATTTGAAACAAGAACAAACAAGAACACATTATTGATGCTGTGACCTCAGATGTGAGAGACAAATAAACCTAAATTAGGAGCCACCAGTTTGAAGACGACTTGGCACAACCCATAATTCGTGACTATTTATGCTGCTCTTTCTCTGGACAATGGTAAAGAAAGCAGAACATTGGTCTACACTCTACAGATAATGACAAAAGTAAAGTTATGGCTGTGTCTTTACGCTTGTCTTTCTCTTGACAAAAGCTGGTCTAAAGATAGAAGATTGTCTAATTCTCTCAACAACTGTGTTGAGTGAGGAACTGTGGACTGCGATTGCTGCTATGAACCAAAAATATATATTAAATATAGATTGAAGTATAAGAGTGTTTAAAATAATTAATTAGTATTTAAAATATCAGTTATTTACAGACGAAAATTCACATGTGCAGAAACAGAAGAAAGGAACAAGTCAGCAGTATCGATGGAGACATTTACAATTTTAGATGGTCCACACCAATGGATTCAGAATTCATCATAGGTAACACTAAATAATATGTGGAGTAACTCCTCATCAAAGGTAACACTAAATAATATGATGGTGCATGTGACTTGAATGTGACAAAAAGTAGATTGAAAGCATACGTGAAAGGAATAAAGTAAATTGAGCCATTAAGCACACAAGGTGGACCATAGATAGAAAGGGCTGCCATGGATTGGACATGGCTAGAATGTCGCTTTAATTACTTTCCCAAGTCCCAACTCGAGTGGAAGGAAGGTGGGTCTAATTATCCACTTTATATCTCTTGTTAACTTTCATGGCAAATAATTATTTCATGTATATGGGATTGACAGTATTATTTAATTTGCTGAACTATCTTTCATTAGCATTATCCTTTGACTCTAATGTGGTTCATATTTGTGTAGGTTTACAACTTTAACCTAAATTTTAAATAATTTCGAAAAGTAAATTACCAAATCTTTAGCAGGTAAAAAATCTCAACCAACTTGTCAACCATTTTGGGCTTTGATTTTTTTTTTTTCAAAACCTGATGTTGGTCTTGAATCTCGACATTTGATGCAGGTATGGTTGGGTGAGTAGGCCATAACCATTTAATTACTTTATTTATTTGTTGAGAAATTATTACATAAAGATGATCAACTTCAATATCTATTTTGTTGAAAAAAAATTAAAAAATAATAATTTCATTGTAAATTTGAATATTTAAGATCGACCATAATAATGTAAGATTATCAAGTTTCATATATATATATATATATATATATATATATATGATCATTTCTTTCATTTATCATTAATGAGACATACCTACATATTCTCTTTGTAACATTATTGCTTCATTTGACATCATTTTTTTTAATGAGTAAAGTGTTACAAACGGGGTTTCAATCCACTTCTATAGATATAGGGCAGCCCATCATCAATCTTCTCAGCTTGCGATGCTAAACAAACAAGTTCCTTTGAGATTGTGCGCATATTGTTTTGACACGCCAATAGTCTTTTATAGCTTTCGATCTTCAGAACATGTGAAAACTTTACAAACTTTCCTACCCATACAACAATTCATTAAACAAATCACACTTAATATGAAAAAAATCATAATTTAGTACTTTAGATTTCGTGAGTCTTTAACTTTCTATGCTTCCTGTCTAAGATTCATATTGGAGATAATTTATTTCTTTTTTAGATAATTCCTAGACCAATTCCTTGATGAAATTAAATGGCAGAAATCTATAAAAATTAATGAAACACTTGGTTATAAGGTATCTATCTATAAGAGGAATCCACTCTTCAATTTGAGCTTTTAATTTCTAAGGTACAATTCACAAGTAAGTTACTCAATTCAGTTTCCTCTTTCCATATTATTTACAACCTTTGATATTATTTGCTCCAAGCAAAGCACTCCATGTATGGCACAGCCCATTTTCATTTTATAATTATAAACGTAGAGGTTATAAAATGCTCCAAATAGTATTATAATGTGTAAGAATAAAAGTTTTAATATTCAATCAAGAAATAAATATTCTTGAAACCGACTGTTCAAAAAAAATAATCTTCAAACTGAATGAGTATTACTGTCACTATTAGGTAAACTGGCATCCTATAAAGTCTTTGCTTGGCCCCATTTGGAGTAATCATTGAAGAACACATGAAAACGCATGCTAGCGTAGAGATTTATACCTGAATAGTATTTTAAATTTTGAAAGTAAAAAAATAATTTAATGAATCAATACAAATCTTGGTTGAATTATATGACAAGACAAATCTTGCTCATTTGTGAATAAATGTTTCAATCGATTTTAATTTAGTTTTTTTTTAAATGGTTTATCTATTAATAGATAAAAACACTAGAGGTACAAATACAGAGAATAAAATAAATAAAACTACAACCACCAAAAGAACAAAAGACAAAAAGATCAATATAAATCGATACAATCTTTCCATGCACGCAAAATGTCAAACATACAGATATTCCAGAACTTTTGATGAGAAACAACCAACGAAGCACACATGATGAGGCAACGTCTAGCGACCAGAATACTTGATTAAGCAGTGCCTTTTAAAACTCTATTATTACGTTCCCACCACAAACTCTAAAGAGTAGCAAATAAAAAAAGCTTCCACAAAGAGGACCACTTAGACAAGACCAAGGAAATGTTTCAAGTAAATGACAACTTTACCACCGACGAAGGCATGACCCAAGCTGCACCAAACTGGGCGATAATAGAGCTCCAAACAGAAGAAGAGAAAGAGCAGTGACTAAGAAGATGATTCTACTCTTCATAAGCATGAAGACAAAAGGAACAAGCACTAACCAAGGTTCTCCCTCTTTTCTACAAGTCATCTTGAGTCAAGATTTTTCCCATCCCAGCCGGTCAAAGAAAACCAATAGCCCTCGGCAGTGCATTGAAAGCCCAAATCTTGGGATTAACCAAGGTTGTATCAGAAGTCAGATGAGTCCAAATGTAGAATGACTTAACAGAAAATATATTTTAATTTAGTTAAATCGACCCTTTGTGCTTAGGTTTCATTAGATATAAACATTATAATTTGAATAGTAGGAGCTAATTTTAAATCCAAATTATAAGTTAGGCCCACCAATCTCTTAAAAAAATATTGTATTACTTTTATAAGGATTCACTGTAATTATGATTAGAACTGAAAAGATAAAAAAGGCTAAAAAAGAACAAGTGAGTCTAATCATTACATCATCAACTAATAATTGAGATCTATCATTTTAACACCATGCTTAATACCATGCTTAATTATAAAAAGAAATCTCACGAGGAATTAGCCAACGGAATCATAAGGAAGGGACAAAAAGTAAGAAATAACAGTGAAACGGACAAATGAAGGGAACACTTTATAAAACACACGTGAATGTGAATGGACTCATGGAGTCATATGGGCCGGACAAGCTTGCATGGATTGTGTATAGTTAAATTTTCCGGAGAGATCTCGGTCACATCAGTTGATATTCGCTAGTTCAATCGATATCCCCGGTATCAATCAACATTTATATCCGTGAGTTAAAGATGTGTACCACTCTTAAAAGAATTTTGTTCAACTTTATTATATTATTATTTAAAATTCATACAAAATTAATAAAAAAAGATTTTATGATTAAATTTGGTGATTTTCAAGATATGACTGAGATTATTTTATATTAAAATCTAGAAATAATTTTTTATACAAACATAAGAGTTAAATAAAAATTATTTCCTATAAAATTTTGAGTAATGAATCTAAACAAAATGTAAGAGAAACAATAGTGGATAAAAGAAAATCAAAATTACACTCAACGACAATTAAGATGATCCAAGCATATAAACTTAAAAACACTTATACAATTTTTTTTCACAAAATAAAAGATTATTTTTTTTCTCATCTTTTTATTATTTATAAATATGGTAGTTAAAATGTAAAGTGCAATCAAAGCACCAATGGGTCCTAGAGTTTAAAGCGCAAAGTGTGCAAGTTTAAGAGCAAGCTTAATTTTGCTAGAAAACTTATTAAGATACTTTAAAAAATGTGTAGACTTATGGATTTATGTCATTATTACATTAACATTAAAAAAAATAAGTATCTTAGTAAGTTTTCTAGAATGAGCATATTTTGATTAAAAAATGGCCATTTTCATAAAGTATAAAATCCTTAAAAACCAAAATTTTAATGTAAATAAAGTAGGTTCTAAATAATTGAAAAATGTTTAAAAAAATTAGAAAATGAAAATTCAACCAACTTATATAAAATTTCAAGTTCTCTAGTGTCCTATAATAACATGTTTCTTCTTTTACCTCCACGGCTAATATTTTACGTATCAGCCGAAGCAATAAATATCACTATATTTAATTACAATACGAACTTTTATACCATAACTAATTTCAAAGATTCAATAATTCTACAGAAATCAACTTTCTAAATATAGAAGTTACTACAACTAATTCTTCTGAATAAATAAAACCAAAATAGGCAAAATAATACGAAATTTGCAACCATCTCAAAATATAACTATTGTTTAAAATTATAAAATATTAACTCAAAATCAATTTAAATTTAGAAATAAAATTAATCCTATGTTCCTCATTTACTTTATGCAATTCCGCTAGCTATCCATTTCATCAAAGGTTATTAAAAATTTAAAATTGAGAATCATTATGAACAATCGGGTCATTTTAGATCTGGGATGGTTGGCCTTTTAACGAAGAGCTATGCCTTCTAAATTATATTTTACCCCACTGGTGAACTCATAATCTCCACCAAAATACCGATATTCCACATTTAACATGAAAGACAACGTTTTTCTATCTCATATAATGATTTTCCCCCTGCAAAAAAGAAAGAATGGTGATTTTTGATCCTCCATAAGTTTTTCTCACCGTGCACCAATATTAAATGAAATTTCAATTTTACTCTTACTATTTTTCTGAAAGGGAGAAAGGAGGAGAAAAGTAAGGGCAAAATTAGAATTTTCTTTAATGCTAGTGCACCATGAAAGAAAACTCATAGTACAAAAATCACTATCGTTTTTTTTAGGTGTGAAATTACTATTTTGCCCTTCCATTTTAGTTCGTTTGGACGATTTAGGTGTGAAATTACAATTGTGCCCTTTCATTTTACTTCGTTCAGACGGTCTTCTCTCTGTGGGTTGTGGAGAGGGATTTTCAAACGAGGTCGTTCGACCGATTTCTAAAAATAAGGTATCAAAATTCATTTGCTCTGAATTTTATGAACTCTGGTACTGATTTTAAGTGAAAATGATATAGTTTTGGACTTAAAAAATCGTACCTAAAGAATTAAGAAAAAATGGTGTTCCCTCTTAATTCTTTGGGTACGATTCTTGAACTCCAAAACTATACTATTTTTACTTAAAATCAGTTTCGAAGTTCATAAAATTCAGACTAGATGAATTTTGATACGTTGTTTGTAAAAATTGATTGAGAAACTGCCTCGTTTGTAAAATTTACTGATGAAAATTAGTTGCGCTAAAATATAAGAAAGGAGGGGTTGACGTGTTAGTCAAAAACCCGCTTTAAGAATATAGTATTTTATGTTTAATTCACACTTAATCATAAAAATCCACTATCTGTAATTATATATCCCATATCTTTGGAATTAGATGATCTGCACATGTCTCAAAAATACAATATAAGATAAAATCGCGTGAATACATTTACAATTTTGGACCTGTCCATACCAATGGATTCAAAATTCCAGGCACAATTACAAACCGACCAATGCTAAGTCGGCGTCGCCCATGCTTTACTTACTGACCGCCGATTTTGTCTCTGTATTCTTAATAATTGACATCAAGACGACTCACTTCGTGTGGCTTTAAATTTAACTATTGGGGGTAAAATTATTTTACACTTTACTTCAACATGTGATCTATTTTTTTTTTTTTTTCAAAATAGTCTTCTTTTATATATTTTAATTTACAATATCTTTCAATTTTTCAGACATTTATCAAAATAGAAAATCAACGACTAGCTTCTTCTTTTGAAATTCAGTCAATAAAAAATATATATTGATACATACTTTTGTATCTAGACAAGAAATTTATCTAGCAATAATTAAAATAACATGATAGTAATAGTGAAAAATTGTACTAGTAAAGAAAGAAAGAAGAGAGAAAATAAAATAAATAAATATTAATAAGATTTTTGAATATTTTGAACTGTTTTAGAAATTTGAACCATCTAAAATTGATTTGGACCAAAAAAGGTCAAACCTAGATATTTGTTTCCACACCTTCCACTTCTTGAAACCGGAGATTACTAATTGACCTACAACGACGTGAAATCTTCCCCTCGTCTATTTAGCGACTTATCTCATCTCTCTCACCCTCTCATCTTTCGTTGGAGTCACTCGGACCTCCTTTCCCACGTTTTATTGTTGCCGATCAGAAACCCATCATCCCTAGCATTATTTTTTCTTCTTCTTGTTCTTCTATTTTTTCTTCTTCTTCTTCTTTTTAATGCTTGAAAAAAGGAAAGAAATCTGCAACAATCCGGCCAGCACTTTGAACTGTTAAATACTTAACTTACGTTTAATGTAGAAACTTCACAGATATATCATCATAAAATCAGTTATGCTAGACCACCTAACCTGATTTATAACTTTAAACCAACACGGTGATGGGCCCCACCAAGGATAGATGAAGCCCCAACCCAGATTAACCCATCCTAAACATAGATTAGCCAATGGAGTTGCTGTGTTTTAAAAGGTTACGTAAAAAAATAGACAGATTTTAATCAGCCCAAACCGTTATCTGATGAGTCATATTATGGATTGATAGAGTTCACTATTGAGCAGTTTGAAGAAGAAGAAGAAGACTACTTCTTTTCTGATTGAATGGCGACGCCTGCTTGGACGAATGGAGGATTGAGAAATATATTTGATTAGATTTTTTATTTTATTTTCTTTTCAACCTTCGAAGGAAAGGAGGGAGAATGAGTGACAAGAGAAGAACGAAAACGGAGAGAGGAGTAAGTTTGATTATTTGAGAAAAAGAAGTCTTAAAATAATGGAGGAAGAAGTGTGATAGGGTGATTATCATTTGATTTACGTGTGCTTAAGTTTATCATCCTTTCATGTTTACACGAGATATGATCTTCTTTAGACCTCTTAAAAAGATCTGTTATTGGTTTTTCCTGTTGTTTTCTTTTCTGTATTCCTACGGTGGTTGCTGCTTTCTTCTTATTAATATATGATAATAGTATATTTTTTGTCTAATCAGATTCGACCCAGCTTGACTTTTTTATTTACTGGCTCGATTTGATCTGATCGGGAATTTATTTATTCAATCCGTGATGAACTAGATTTGAGAAGGCTTGACATGGAATCCAGGGCATGAATAGTATAGTATAATCCCTGGAATATAAATTATATGAAAATTTCTTTTTTATTAAAATTGAAAATATAGAATAAAAAGTTTAGAATTCTATGTAATTTCAATTTCATGATATTTATAAATTTTCACACATAGATATCTAAGCTCATTTATGTTAGCACTTATATCATTACAATATTATCACAACAAATTCATATTTTCAACTACTCACCTACAATATTTCTCTAAACATTAGAATTTTTAATCTCTATGAAATAAAAAAAAAAAAAAATTCAATTTACATGTTCCACGGATAGTGAATTAGAAGTAAATATATAGAAAATAAGAAATTTTGAACAAATGAGATATCCTGTATAAATGAATCTTTTATCTCTTTTAACTTAGATATTTAGACAAAGACTCCCTTTAAAGAATATAAACATTTTCGAATCTAAAAACAATTAATCTCTTCGTCTTCTAATCATAATAAAAAACAAAAAAAAAATTAATTTAAGTAAGTTTCCATCTAATCTCCTACATTTAAAGATTGTTGAACAGCCAATTTACATCAAATCAAGGCAATTTGGACTGTATAAATTATTGCAGCTTCAATAATTTTGTAAATTAAACATATAAAACTATCTATAACCCTGATTGGGTGATTGATTAATTAAAAAAGAGGAAAAAAATCTAAAAGCAAAGACTTACACTGCCTAAGTGGGTCCTTTCAATTATTGAGATCAATTAGTTACTTTGATGTTTTGTCCTTTCAATTATTGAGATCAATTAGTACTTTGATGTTTTTTTAAGTGGTATTTTAAAATTTAAAGTATTATATTCAATAAGATTAATCTTCTGATCCTGCACTGTCAAACTCATACAGCCGACTCGATTAAGTCAGGTGGCAGCATCCGAATCATTTTTCATCCAGACCATTGATCACAGCCGTTCTTGATGAATCACTGTTCCATTGACTTTGTCGTCCTCGAATTTGACACGTGTCAAGTTCTGATCCACTAGATATTCCATCTAGATGATAAAATGAAGTTCATTTAAGGTACTGGCATCTTGGCTGAGAATCAATGGATGCAGTTGCATTCTGTTCCCGAGTAAGTATCCTCATGTTGGGAGCGGGGCCCACTCAATTAATTACAATTATGAAAAAGCAGATTGCTGAGTGTCAAGCGTCAAAATAGATTTGGGAACCTATAAAATTTACCCAAGAGGTAAATTCCAAGTCTCAGTCAGTTACAGTTTGACCTGCAAAGTACTCTCTGCATTTGATCTCCAGAGACAAAATTAAAGTGGAGTCTTATGAAGAAATATAAACTTATGTTTTTCTGAAGTTATTTCATGCATAATTCAGTTTTCATATTTAAATCAAATTATAAATTAGATCAGAGAATATTTCTGCAATTATTCATTAGTCATATTCTTATTTCGAAGAAAACTATGTTAGCATTTTTTTAAAAGAACTCATTCTCAAAATTAGTCATTTAAAAGAGTGTCGAAAGTGTTTCAACGGTTATATAGAGTCATTAGTTTTTTAGTTTAAACAATATAAAATTTTCTTGTCAACTTTACAATTTGTAAATCAGATTAAAAGAATATTTCTACAATTGATCAGTTTATAGGTCTTGGATCGTGATCATTTCTTGGGACACAGTGCATGTATATAAAGTACAATGGCATTGGTATTTGGTAGGGCTGCAACTCGGGTCTGGTTTGGCCTGACCCGCATGACCCGATCCGAGAAATCATGCGAGTTGGGTCGGCTGAGAAGATAAAAACCCGCATGAAATTCGGGTCGGGTCGGATTAAGGATTTTATAAGTTAATCCGACCCGATCCGACTAAAAATAGTCTAAAATGGGTTCAAAATACGGGTCGGGTCAGAATTCATATTGATTCGGGTCGGGTCGGGTTGTGAGATTCGGGTTGAGAATTCGGGTCAGGTCGGGTTGGGTTCAGTTTTAAGGAATCCGACCCGTCCGACCCGAGTTGTAGCCCTAACTATTTGGCAATAGACAATTGAAATGAAACCTATTGAAATTTGTTACTCGAATATCAAACATCATAAAATAAAAATAAAAATGAGTGAAGTCTAATTTGAAGTGGCTAATGATTTCATGACCATAAACAGAGAATCAGAAGCTACAAATAAACTAATAATTGTTTGAAGAAGACGTATTTATCGGAAACTAATCTCTTTGGCATAGTAGATCCATATTCCCCACTCTCGTCCTTGTGATGGGCAGTGTATCTATTGAAAAAATTTCATTGTTTTTATTAAAAAATCTTTTGTGGTTCGAGGGTACACATTACAGAATTTTTAATGCCACCGGATTAAAAGAAATGACAAAGAAGTGACTATGAAGGAAGGTACCAAGAAGTGACTCTGTACTTGCTACAGAAACAGAAGAGTATCCCCTTTCAATCCCGGCTCTCGTTCTGCCACCTTCAACTTCTTCTTGCATGTGGTTGGTGCCACATGGAAATGAGATAGCGTGCATGGATACTCTTCTCTTTCTGTAGCAAGTACAGAGTCACCAGTGGTCACCTCCTTCTCCAAAAGATCCTACAATGACTGAAGTTGCAGAGCTGAATCTATCTCAAAATGGAAAGGGAGCACGGAAATGAAGAATCGTTTCACAATTTTCATTCACACGTGATTCGAAATTTTGAATCAGTACCTTCCACACTTAATTGATTATACGGATACTGAGTTCTATACAAAGATCGTACAAGTTTTGCTTAGATTTGCTATTTTTGATATGCAATGGCGTGAACCCTTGCACCCAGATTTGACACTCACTCATTTTTCATGAATTCTCCTAAAAATGATATTTAAGATAATTACAAGATTACAAGGACGTTCTTCTTTTAAAGTCTAATTAAGATATTAATTATTTGTCATTTAAATAGTGTTGTCTTTTTTTTTTTTTGAAGTAGTACATTTTGCTCTCATGCTCATGCAATCTTAGATATATTACATGCTATTAGAGGAAGTTCGAACATTTTGGATTTACAGTAATTCGATGTAACGGTTGTTAGGAGAGATTAGAGTTTGTTAATGAGTTAGATTTTAAGTTTGTATTAGATAGACTAGAGATTTTAATGAGTTACTATTCTAAGTTTGCGTTAATCTTTAATTAAGAGAGATATTTGATGTAGGATTAGATTTAGAGTTTGAGTTAACTTGTGATTATATGTTAGTCTATATATGTGGATATATCTTAATGAATTAAAGAAGGAATTAACAGTTTATGAAAATCATCTTCTTTCAAATGATATCAGAGCCATTGAATCTTGAGCATTGAGCCATCAAATCAAAATTATATTTTCATTTCATTAGTTTTGCTCACACCATTGATTTGGATGTTCGTTGTCGTCGTCACCATTATCTTGCTACTATGTTCATCATTCTTACAGTCATTGTCATCATCCTCCATCACCGGTGATATTGTGTATCTGTTTGTGGTTCAATTTGGACCATTTGTATGTTTAATTTGATTGTTGTGACAACAGTTTAGTTCCTTTATGATACGAATCTGTCTGTTTCTGTTTTCAAATTTCATTTACATCTAGATCTGTCTTTTTCTATTATGTAGATTTTGTGTGCTCTATATCTGGATCTGATTGTGCTTTCCCCCATCGAGATCATCTAGATTTATCAATTTCACACACCAGAACAACAATCTCTGTTTGGTTTTGCTCCACACTTCACTCCACATGAGTATTTCACCGTTAGTCTACTTCTGGTCCCCCAGATGGCGTCATCTAACCATTCAATTATCTAACTATCAATTATTTTAGTTCAATAATTTTAAAGAAAGATGTTAGGATACATCAGCATTCTTAATGAGTTAAGATTCTATCTTTGCGTTAATATCTAATTAAGAGATAAGTTTATTAAGATCAAATTTAAAATTTAAAATTATCTTTGATTATATATTGAGTCTATATATTTATGCATATCGTAATAAATTAAGAAAGTAATTACTAATTTATGAAAATCTATCTCCTTTTCCAATTTACAATGAAGAAACGGAGCCTTTTTGTTTTACGATTTTACAAAAGACTGTTAAAAGAGTTCTGACATATGTAGAATGAGAGGGAGTGACTTTCTATTTAAGTCGAGTGGTGGATGATGGAGATCCGAATGGGGGTGAAAAAGAGAGAAAGGGAAGTAAATGTCGAACGTTTAAACTATGAGTAATCGCAGCGGCTGGGCAGTAAATATTCTAGGGTGGCGTCAGTGAAACTTAAAAGAAAGTAGCGGCTGGTGAGTAAATACTCTAGGGTGGCATCAGTAAAACACGTGCACCTGATTGATGGAAGGAGGAGAGGAAGGAAAGAGACATGCTCTCTCTATAGCCGTCCACGTCAGCATGGATTTTTTTTCCACTCTTGCCCTTCTCTCTCTCTTAGGGCCAATAGTTGTTGACCTCGTTCTTTATTTAAGCCCTTGTGCAGTCCTTCAGTATGAGAGCCCATTAATCTCCTCGTTACATCTCTCTTGTATTCCTTCTCTCTCTCTTTCTCTCTTGGTGACCTCCATTGATCTCTAGACACTCCACTCCATTGATCTCTCATCTCTCCATATCTGAAATAAATGAGTTTCCTGAGCTTGATGGAGGCAAAACTGCCTCCAGGCTTCAGATTCCACCCCAAGGATGAGGAACTCGTGTGTGATTACTTGGCGAAAAAGGTGGCAGGCAGTGGTGACTCTTTCGAATATCCGACCATCATCGAAGTTGATTTGAACAAGATCGAGCCTTGGGACCTTCCAGGTTTCTCTCTCTCCTCTCTGTTGAGCTAGCATTATCTGAATTCTTGGTGGTTGTCAAGTTCTTCATGAGAAATTCTTAATTGAGTGTTGAGATTTTATGTGCATGTAAAGAATATATTGATCTTTTATGAACTAATCGAACCTCTTGACCAGTTTATTGACATTTTTTTTTTTTAATTTTTTGGTTTAATTTTCGTTCTTTCTGTATTATCTGATCACTACAATGTATAATAGCTAACTTTAAAAAAAAAAAATTACATTGAAGGGCTACCCATGCACAAGACACAGACATGCTTTAGTACTGTCTTTTAGTTTGATCTTCCTGAAAGGATAATGGTAGACGTCGTAAATCATGCTTTCCGTTCTCCAAGAAAGGCAAATATTTTTTTTCTCATGATAAAGGACATTATTTTTTTCTTCTTTTTTTTTAATATTTTTTTCTCTTGAGGAACTGGGACCTCAGTGCTTTTATTCCTTTGAGAAGAGGTATCCTGTCGTTGCACAGTTGCACCAATTTTTAGAAGGTACGTTATCTTCAGAACATTTTCTGGGCTCGGAATTGTTTATCAAGCCCTAGACAGGTGACATTGGATTCCTCAAAAAAAAAAAGACCAAAAAATAAAAGCTTCAAAAGATATCTTTCCTTCTTGTACACTACCTAAATCTGATTTTCATGTTTCACGTAGATCATCAAACTTTCTAAATCCTAATTTTACATTTTTTAAGCTTTAAAGTTAATTGTTTGATGGTGTCAGTCCCCAAGACAAATCTGCATTCGAAGTGTTAAGTGGTGTTTGCACACTTAATTGTTGAATCTCTCACTGTGTTACCATTTCTTGTTCTTTGGAGCATTTGCTGCATAAATAATGTTCTTCCTTAAAAAGACCCTTTCTAATGTGTTTTTTTTCCACTTGGCTCTTAGATCTATTGTTTGGTGCTACACTGGATTTTTTTTTAATTTTTTTTTTCAAAACCATAAAGTAAACCAGTCCTTCTTTCTTACAATTTTAGCAGAACAATGTTTGGCTCGTTCCCAAAGGAAACAAATAAAAAAAAAATGGATAAGAACGATCACTGGACAGGTCTAGTGGGTTCAACCTCTAAGTGACATCTACATGGCCACAGTAAAGGGATTTTGATCTATTCATGATGCTTGGATGAAAGTGGACGAAGTTCTTTCATTGAAATAGTGATTGTGGGGTCAGATCATGACTTTGTATTTCGCACCGTGACTATCTACATCCATAGATTGTTGGGTGCGAGTGAGAGTCCCTCGTTGGTTATGAGGGAGAAAAACTAAAGATTTATATGAGACTGGGTCACTCCACCTATCATGCTAATCTTTGGGGCTGAAAGCTCAGTCTTAATAGTGACATCAGAGACAGGTTCCCAAGTCAAAGTATATGGACTCCAGGATCCTCTAACCAAATGAGATGGTTGGCAACGTTTTGTCTACTGGAGAGCCTCGTTCAAGGGAGGGATTGTCGAGGTGTGAATGAGAGTCCCACATCGGTTGTGAGAGAGAAAAACTAAGGACTTTTATGAGTCTGATTTACACTACCTATCAAACTAGTCTTTTGGGTTGTGATCCCAATTTTAACATAAAGACAATCCTTGACCACTTCTCCAGTGTCAAATTCGAAATGTTCTTTATTCGGTCCATACATCACTATATAAAAGCGCAACTAACAAACTCCACTAGGGGTTTTTGCCATATTTCAGCTGAGAGTAAATGAATGAGGATGGAAAATGAAACCCTCTGTCTTTTATCATGAATTAAGGGGCTCTTTCCTGAGAGCACAGAAAATCAAACTCTCCCATCCTTTTTCTAAGTAATTTATTTTATATAGGGATTAGAAAATTAAACAAGGAAAGAAGAGATGTTTCATATACTAAGACAACATTTCATTCATTTTCAATGGAATTTAGGGTTTTAACATGTCAAATTTCCACATTCCAACACAGCACTAGATTTCAAGTATACCCATCATATGATCAATTTTTTTTTTTTTTTGCTGAGTTGATTTGCTTGGAGAAATTTGCAAGCAGCCTCTTAGAGATATTATCATTTTTCTGGTATGATTTTTCCTACGAACATGTGCAACTTACCTATATAAAAATGTTATGATTTCAGTGCCCTAAAGGGCTGTTCAGAAACTGCAACAAGGAGCACAGTTACCTGTGCAATCACATATTTTATTTCAGTCCACTAAATTTCTTTCTTTATATGAAATTTAATGATTTCAGTGCACACTAATTGACTGATGTGTTCCCATCTCACCTTTCGGGCAGAGATGGCTTGTGTTGGAGCCAAGGAATGGTATTTCTTCAGTCTCCGTGACCGGAAATACACAACGGGACCGCGCACGAACCGTGCAACGGTATCCGGATACTGGAAGGCCACCGGAAAAGACAGGAAAGTGAACGACATCCGCAAAGGAACTCTTGTAGGGATGAGAAAGACTCTAGTTTTCTACCAAGGGAGAGCTCCAAAAGGGCAAAAAACTGATTGGGTCATGCATGAATTCCGGCTTGAAGGACCCCATTATCTCCCAACAATTTCTTCCAAGGTTCTTTGCTATTCATCTCCTTCATTGATCTCTTAGAACATATTATACTAACTCATGACTGATCTCTAGTGAACCAATTATTTTACTATTTTAAGTGAATGGCACTATTAAAACTAGTTTTATTATCACAGCATTATGTCTGTCTTGTACTCTTGGTAGGTTTTGTTTAGAAGTGCACCAACAAACAGATTGCCGAAGTTGCAATATCAAGCTTCTATCTAATTGTTGTGATTCAAATAAATCCAACAACTGTTCTCTAAAAGTCTAATGCAGAACAGTTGATTAGAATGGGGACTAGACGTCAAACATGTCTTTTGAAGGATCGAACCATCATTATCCAATAAGATCAAGACATAGTTGAGATTTGAGGCCAACTTTATATTCTTTTGATGGGCAATAGGACCTAGTGGGGCCCATATATGATCCCATTTAGATCATAAGCAGATTCGTCCAATGGGTGTTTTAATTATTGAATGACATTTGGACAAAAAAATTTCTCTTTTTACCCATCTAGTGTAGCCAAGAGGGAGATGAGTTAGGCCACCTACCCTATTATATACAGGGCCCCACATACATATCCTTTCAGTGCTTGACATGACTCACAATATTCTTTTACTACCACCCCACGTGGCTCACGCTGTGTCTCATGAATATTGAGAACATGTGAAGTTCCTTCGTCTCATTATTGTAGCTTAACTATTTTTTTATTAGAAAATCAATGATTAAAATAATTAAAATATATTACAACTCACTCACCTAAAAGTTTTCTAAATATTATACTCAATTATATCATGTTACTTGTCTTCTCACATATTCTATTTAAGGTGTGCTTTATATTTTAACTTAGGTTACTTTTGCTTTTATAATACTGTGTGATTAATGTTACTGAACATACGCTTAAGGATTCTCACATGAATTGTAGTACCTTTCTGCATATGATAATAGGAACAGAGGTAGACAATTTTTAATGGTGTTTGGCGGATGCTCAGTAACAATTTTTTGTTTTGATGTTGAATCAGGAAGATTGGGTTCTGTGTAGAGTGTTCTATAAGGATAGAGGAATGTCTCCCAAATATTATCAAGAGACCTCATTTGAAGACACAGGTTTCTCTCTCCCACCGTTGATGGATACCTTCCTTTCATTTGACCAAACTCCACTGAATGCAGAGGGGTTTGAGCAAGTGCCCTGCTTCTCCAATTTTTCACAGAACAACACATCCCAATCCACAAATCCCACGTTTGCCCCCCTTCCCCAAGTGGAAATAACCATACCCACTGAGAATTTAGCACAGACAACTGTTCCTCCAGACCTCACCTCCTTTCTAGACCCTGTTTTCCAAGAGAAGGAGATCATTTTGGCTGTTTTGGACCACTTCAACAGGATGGAAAGCAGCAGAGATTTGGTGGAGGTGGTATCACCAAACCTGGCTGACAGCTCCGATAGCTACTTGTCTGAAATGGGTCTGTTCCCTGTATGGAACGAGTGCCTCTTTTGACAAGATTCTGTATTTTCATGCATATTTTGTGCTGGTTTCTTCGTATTTTTTTCATGGTGTCTTCATCAGTAGAAGTCCTTTTGTATTTTGTAATAACTGGGGATACTCTGTTTAGTACTTCTGTGTGCTTTAGGAGTACTTAGTAGTGTGTGTAAAGTAGAGAGCAATGACTCTCTCCTCCTCAATAAATTGTCATTTTCTATGAATAAGGTGAGCTTGAGTTTTTAAAATTTTCATAAATGAAGAGTTATTGTACTCACATTTACTAGTATAATACTAGTTCATGATGAAATGTCTGAAGTGAAAAGAGATCACTTAAAGGAATGTTTTAAAGAAAATATTTGGCAATTTTGAAGGTAAGTAAGGTAAATGAAAAATACTAAAATAGTTGTGTGAGACTCACATGGTTGATCTGAAATTGGTAAAAGAGTAATTGTTGATGGTAATGACAGCAACAGCTTATAACATGTGTTGCACTCATTTAAGTAAAATTAGAATTCATTTGCTAACTTTTAATAAAGAAAATTAATATACTTTCGGCTAGTCCATAACTTCAGTGATGAATATAATTCAAAAACTACGTGAAATCGATTTCAATCTAATTTATCAAGTAATCGTTGATGGGTTGGAGTCGTAAAATCACTCTTAAAGGTGAGATTGGAATTTTTTAACATGTATTTAATCATTTTTATAGGTAGAAGTTATAAGTTTTTTTTTTTGTTTTTTATGTTATTGAAATATTATTTTTGTTAAATTTCTTCCACTTCAATATAGTTTTGAGATTTTATTTATATGTTAAATTCATCTATCATGGATTTTTTAATGCTTATGTAGATATTTTATTTTTTTAATATTTTATATATGGAAGTTTAGTAATTAAACATATAAACATTTTATGGGCAATTTATTATTTAATATTTTTTAACGAGTTCAATATCAAATAAGTGGATAATCCAAAATCCGATTCGATTTAAACTGAACGCAAAATAGACTTGAATTGAATAACTTATTTAATAAATATTTAAATAATAGATTGAAGTTTGATAATTTAAAATTAAATAAGACCCAATCCAAATCCCAACTAATCTTGATATTCTCATCTATTTACACGAATATAAGAACTTTCTCAGTATCCACCAAAATTTATGTGTTCTGTCTTATCTAGTCCACCTGCCTTATCCTTTTTTAGACAAAGGTCATGTGGGTGGTTCTAAGTAGGTCCCATGGAGTGGCCCTCTTTTGGAGTTGGGATCCTCTTAGCAATATTACTTGTAAGGCTTATTGTACATTACCTAATTAAATGAGATATTTAACTCAACTAAGATATCAAAATATAGTTAATATTTAAAGTTATCAATAAACTCTAATATTATATCGGACTATAAAAAAACTAAACAAAGAGAATTTATTTTAAAGAAAAATAGAAAAGACTTATTTTTTCTAGTGTTTTCTATTTTTCTTTCCCGTTTGGCCAGCGACATCTTCTGCATTTGTCTGAAATAGAGAGACACCATTACGTGAATCCTTTCCAAACATTTATCATATACGTTGAAAGATTAAAGGTTGAAATGAACTACTCATGATGTTGATTTTACTCACGTAGCCACGTTCCTTAGAAGAGACAGAAACGATAGAATGCAGAAGAAAGAAAGATCTCAGTCATTGAAAAGGGTGATTGCACAAGCTTTTAGATTGTTGATGCTCAACAAGCATTGAAGAAGATGGGAAATATACAGGCATTGGATGCTAAAAATTTATTTGTGAGAGAAAGACAATACACCCAGCTGCAACTCCAATTTGACTAAAGAAAGATGGAGGCAATCAATGGATCAGATGGCCCCCCATTCTCATTTACTGTTTGTCATATCATTAATGAAACATTAGTTCCATCCAACCCTCTGCCCCATTTTTCACGTGAGCTTCATTTAAAGAAGTAAGCACCTGTTACTGTCCATTAATGGATGGTGAGTATGTTCCCTTTCTCCACAAAGAAGGGTCCACACAAATAGTTGTTTTCAATCGTTTGAGTAAAACGAATGCAATGTAGGTTATCTTGCGTCGTAGTTTTTATTAGAGCGGTCAATTAGTCTAATGTTAAAAGTGTATAAGAAAATTTAAAGGTTTATAAGAAACTTAGTCACGACTAGTTTTTTTATATAGATAAACAGTCCTAATAAATAACATCAGAGTTAAGTTGCATATTACTTCATATAAACTCAGAAGATTTTCAAAACAGACGGTATAACTGATCTTATTTAAAGAGAGATTGTTAGGAGGATAAACGAATCCTAACTGAAGCTAATTTTATATACCAATCTGACTATTTTCCAAATTTGCAATCCTCATCTATCAGCTTTCTTTCTCACGATGGAGTTATTGTTTGCAGTATCACGTAGCTACTATTTATCAGCTCTAACCGGAGGTGGCAGTGGTGGCGACTTTTGTCAGAAAATAGGTTTGAGCATTTAATTTGTAATGACTGAAAGATTGAACATAGTTGATGAAGTTGACACAATTTGTCAATGATTGTCAAATGATGAAATGATAAAAGAAGTAAATAGTAAAGACTAAGAGTGACTTTCTCAAATTTATGAAACTTGTCTTGAATTTAAAAATATTAATTAAAATCTTTCAAAATAACAGAATCAATTCATGTCAAGTCGACATGAATCGAATCCTTATCAATTTGGTTCAAATTTAGAGTTGAAAATAGGCCGGTCAGGTCGGGTCGGATTTTTTAAAATCCAACTTGATCTGAGTTATTAAAATATGGAACCTAATCTGATCCGAATTTTTAACCCGGACCTCTTGACCCAACCCGACCTGAATTATAACCCGACTAAATCCGAAATCTGACCCGACCCGCATCTTAAATCTACTTTAGCCTACTTTTTACCGAGTTGGGGTCAGGTTTGATCGGGTCAGATTAACTTAAAAATTTCTCAATTCAACCCAACTCGAATTCAATGCGGGTATCTGACTTCTCAATCCGACCCACATGATTTTCGGGTCTGGTCATGCGGGTTCGGCCCAAAATCCAACTCGAGTTTCACCCCTATTCAAATTTGAATTTCCATTAATTATTAATTAAAAGGATTTTTAATAGGCCTTACATTGAAACAAAGACATTTCTTGGCTCATCTATTCACAATCAGAACGGGTGAAAGCCACATGGATGTGCTCAAGTTGAATACCAGTGTCTAAAGGAAGGATCTTTGTTATCCAAAATATTATATAAAATTTGTTGAGCAAATTATGATTTTCATAATAGAATTTTTACACTTTAATGGGATTCGTCAAGCCTATCAAACTCAAGTAAAACTATAGATTAGCCATATGAAAAAATAGTTTTATATGTCATTACTAATCATTTTATATAAGATAATAAAATGAAGAACTCTATTAAAATTATTTCAATGTGAGTACTCATTTTATAATCTTTACATGCAACTTTTTCATAAACTTGTGCTTGGGTTGGTGGGTCTAGGGACCCCATCCACTGCTACATGTCATATGTTCAAAAACTGTCCTCCACCATTAAAGTCCAAGTGTAAGGTGGGGACCTATCATAAAATTGCAACATAATTGAATTACTGATGTTTTATTTGTTTCAGACATAAGAATCATATCCCTAGGTCTGAAATATGGTGTGCTTGGGTTAGATGTACTATATTTTTTTTTTTTCTAAATTAACGTGTAGGAAACTCAGACACCATCTTTAATAACATGCAACACTTGGCTCATATCATGTCCTTCTCCAGAAATTATCATCTTCAACATCAAAACTATAATATGATAATCTCTTTGAGGTAGAAACCACTCTCAAAACTTAGTTGTTAAGAGGAGAGTGTCTCAAGTATTATATAGAGTCATTGGCTTCTAAAACGTAACTGATGTGGGACTTTTATCACTTTCACAGTCACGCAGCTGCATTCTACCGTATGTGGAAATTTCAGGTCTACCCTTACATGTCGCTGGATTATATGACTGCACGAGAAACCAGCTCTAGTATCATATTAGAAAATCATGATATGACAACATTTTTAAAGTAAAATTAACTTTTATAAATTAAACAGAGGGTGTTTCAAGTATTATATGGAGTCATTAGTTTTTCAAATTAATTGATTTGAGACTTTTAATTTCATATACGGATTCAACAATAATTTTAACCCATTTTTTATATTAAAAATAATATCAATTTTGGATTATGTGCCGACAGTCTATCAAAGGTTAGTTGGCAGATTTAATCTGACATCTCATAATAAGACTTTGACGTAGAAAAGGAAGTGACAAAATGGACCCCTTGGATTTATTTGTTAATATCACACATAAAAGACAAAAGCATTATATGTGGTAGGTTTGAAGGGTTGAACCATATAATATATGACTCTCACTGGCCCTTAGAATGACTGTATAAGGTTCCTGAAAGAAAGAAAAAAGATGTATAGTACCAAATTTCTCCTATTTACCCTTTGGAGATTGTCTTCTGATTCTTGTCGCTTTGCTTTTTTAAGAAATAACATGCAGAAAGCTTTTATCGGAGAGACGAGGAGTACCGGTCTTGAAATCTCAAGGCTCTTAGATACAATGGATTGGTGCATGAGAACAGTACAAGTGGGGAAGACGATGGCCTAGTTGGCCTAAAGATAGGGCCGACCCTGATCTTTAAAGTGTGTGATACCAGGGGCCTTCTCTCCACCAATTATAAGTTAGAAATAAGTTATTAAGACCAAGAGGGTTTTAATTAATTAAAGCTTAATGTTAGCCAAACTGCTACTTAATTAACTGGAGTTTATTTATGAGTTGTTAGTTCACAAATTGGCATAAATATATTTTTTATGTTTTTGATAAAAAAAAAAAACTCTTCATTTCATTAAAGAAGTGGAAAACGTTTCATTTTCTATATATTTTATTTATTATATGACAGTGATTTTTGTGAAGATTTCGTATGAATCTTAACTTATATTTGATTCATATATTTTCAAAAGGAAAAAAATATAAGATTGAGACAGACCCAAGGACTGCTAGGGATCATAGAAAATAAATTTTTGAATAGGTCAAGCCCAATAGACATAGCCCAACCAGTTGAAGATAGCCACCACGTTGACATTCCAAGGTTTATAATTTGTTTAAAGCCCTATGGACTGGAGAATAAATACCAGAAACAATCTACTCTGACAGTGTGTCTAAGACGGATCATTATATTTTTATCTCTAATTTAAAAAATTTAGTAAATTATAAATTGATCAAGAATACGATTATTCATAGAATTTGGAGGAAACAATATTAAAAAAATAAATTATAAGTAAATAAGATAAATATTGATTGTTACAATAAATGATAATTGAAGCCTGCTAAAAGCTTTTTAACTCCCCAAAAAATTATTGCGGCTTCTTCACTGTTTTAGCTCTAATTTAACTTCTATATAAATAGTGAACATTGAAATCATGTCTTTCAGTAGAAATTATTTATTACATGTATTAGATAAGTCTTCGATATCTGTCATTATTTTTCGTTTTTATAATAATGTGATAACGGAATCAATACAGATTTAGTCTATTCTATTGTAATTGACACCATCACTGTCATCATACATTCAGCTTTATTATAATCTTTCATGTCGGAGCAATACTTTAAGGGTTGCAAATTGACCCTACAACTACCATTGGTTACATCTGAGATAGGGCCAAATATTATAGTCAGATATTATGCATGATGTTAAGTATTGCTACATTTAAAATAATACAAGCACACGCAAGCGTGTGATAAGGATCGAACCTGAGTCTATTGGGCAGCTCAACCAAGTGCCATATTGGTTGATGAGAGAAGGGTTTAGGATATATATTGGACTTAGATCACTCCATCTAATGGGCTACTCTTTTGAACTAAATATCCAGTTGTAACAAGTGGTATTGGATCTATCTCCCAAAATACCACGTATGGACTCAGGAGATTTTCTACTGGACATAATAGCCGGCGATGTTGTATCTACCGAAGAGCCTCATTTGATAAGAGATTATTGGACAGTCGAACGAGTCCCACATCAGGGTGGCAGAGCAAAAACCACTCTCCAACTTTAAATCTTAATCGTTATTGTATAAATGGCTAATTGTTTTAATTAAATTTATCTAGTCATGACTGTGATGAAACCTAGTAAGCCTCATTTGGGCTACCATGTGATTTAGCCATGTCGTATAGTAATGCATTTCCCTGGTGATTGATACGTAAAAACTGGCCATAATCTGTCTCATGTCCTGCCTTATTAGGACACTAGGGTTCTTTGTATATTAAGCATTTATACAATTATATTAGATGTTGAGATTCCTCGGACCTTGTGAATCCCTAATGATAGATCCAAAGAAACTGAAGAACCCTAAGCCCTAGCCATGTGGAGCCATGTGGAGCCATGTGGTTCCATGTGGTTCCAACCATCTTCCAATTTGGCTTGGTTCCTAAAACTTAAAGATGGTAACAATAGTTTATTTATTTATTTGTTTTTTCTTTCTTTTCTTTTTAAAAATGAGCTCAAATTTTTTGAATCTTAAAGAGTGGAGTAATAGTTTAAATATTGCCATACTATCCAATTTTTGTACGGGAGTATTTCCTGATCTATAGATCTTTCTTTTGCTCTTTGGGGGGTCTTTTTCTCTTTGTCTGGTTCATACTGTGGGCTCTTTTTCTCTTTACTTCTTGCTCTTGATTTGAGCTCATTTTGTATACTTCCGGGGTTTCTCTCTGAGTTTAAATGAAACTTATCCTGTTGTTTAAAAAAAAATTTGATAGGTGATAAATTAAATATTGGTGAAATGGAAAAAAGAAAAAAAAAAAGATCCATTGAGAGTTGGTGTCGACAAACAGCATGCAGAATAGGAAAGTCAATGCTCAACTCTTTAAGAAGGAAGTAGCTATGATCTGCCCTTCAGATAGAATGATATTTATTTTCCATTTTCGTCTTGTCTTCTTTAATCAACAAACCATAGTCTTCCAGACATGAACATAAGATACCAAGAACTATTTTGTACTTCTGGGGGGGAAGACTAGTGTAAACTCATTCACGTGGCTGCAAAAAATATTGGGTCTTGAATATTTTACATCATAATCAATAACGTGGGTGAGGAAGGTAATGATGCAGGAGTCCATGTAAAGTAAAACAAGACAAGAAACTTCTCTTATTCTAATCGACAAATCATTAGTCTTTTGCCTTTTGTTTTTTCTGTAACTTTAGCATAAAAAATGTCAAAAATAAAACTAGAGAAGAAGGTGATGAAAACAGGTCTAGAACATAGATTTCAGCCTCCACTGATTGAAAGGAAAAGTTAAAAAAATATATATTATTTTAATCAAATTAGAGGTTCAACTTTAGGTGGGTGATATCACTCTTCCTAAACAAGTGAAATGGTGTTCTTCCAATTTGGCTTGGTTCCTAAACCTTAAAGATGGTAACAATAGTTTATTTATTTATTTGTTTTTTCTTTCTTTTCTTTTAAAAAATGAGCTCAAATTTTTTGAATCTTAAAGAGTGGACTCATAGTTTAAATATTCTCATACTATCCAACTTTTGTACAGGAGTATCTACTGATCTATAGATCTTTCTTTTGCTCCTTTCAGATATCTTTTTCTCTTTGTTTGGTTCAGACTGTGGGCTCTTTTTCTCTTTACTTCTTTCTCTTGATTTGAGCTCATTTTGTATACTTTCGAAGTTTCTCTCCGATTTTAAATGAAATTTATTCTTCATTCAAAAAAAAAATTGATAGGTGATAAATTAAATGTTCGTGAAATGGTAAAAGGAAAAAAAAATCCATTGGGAGTTGGTGTCGACAAACAGCATGCAGCATAGGCAAGTCAATGCTCAACTCTTTAAGAAGGAAGTAGCTATGATCTGCCCTTCAGATAGAATGATATTTATTTTCCATTTTCGTCTTGTCTTCTTTAATCAACAAACCATAGTCTTCCAGACATGAACATAAGATGCCAAGAACTATTTTGTACTTTTGGGTGGAAGACTTGTCTAAACTCATTCACGTGGCTGCAAAAAATATTGGGTCTTGATTAAAAAATATTGGGTCTTGAATATTTTACATCATAATCAAATAATGTGGTAGAGGAAGGTAATGGTGCAGTAGTTCCATATAAAGTAAAACAAGACAAGAAACTTCTCTTATTCTAATCGACAAATCATTAGCCTTTTGCCTTTTGCCTTTTGCTTTTTTTTCTGTAACTTTAGCATAAAAAATGTGAAAAATAAAATAAAATAATAATATATATATATAGAAGATGGTGATGAAAACAGGTCTAGAACATTAGATTTCAGCCTCCACTGATTGAAAAGAAAAAGTTAAAAAAAAAAATATTATTCTAATCAAATAAGTGGTTCAACTTTAGGTGGGTGATGCCACCCTTCCTAAACAAGTGAAATAGTGTTCTTAACTTCTGATTCCACGCATATGAGTATTTGAGGTTGGGGCAACAACTTCCACCACTAAATTAATCATTCATTTTTTTTAATGATCAAAGTGCTTAGGCTTCTTTTGGAGTACTCAATTAATCTTTTGGACACGTGGAAGTTTCTCTATCTACAAACACTGAATAATTTTATTGAGAGTACATTTTTTAGATAGAATGAGAATCGAACTTAAAACTTCTACTTTCTTCTTAGTCATCACTCTAACTCCTCTAAATTAAATCATGCATTCATTTATAATTATTTTGTACTCTATTTCCATTTTTATCTATTTATTACCATTCACTCTCTCTATCCATCTAGAAACGGGTCTGCAAAGTAAAAAAAAAAATCACCATGAATTTCAGTCTTTTATTCTCTTTCTTTTTAGGTTTCACAAAAATAACTTTATTCCTTATATAAAAAAATAAAACTAGAGAAGATGGTGATGAAAACAGGTCTAGAACATAGATTTCAGCCTCCACTGATTGAAAGCAAAAAGTTCAAAAAATATATATTATTTTAATCAAATTAGAGGTTCAACTTTAGGTGGGTGATATCAGTCTTCCTAAACAAGTGAAATGGTGTTCTTAACTTCTGATTCCAAGCATTGAGTACTTGAGGTTGGGGCAACGACTTCCACCACTAAATGAAGGCGGATTATATGTACACCTGACTTTTGTCTCTATACACCCGATTTCAAAAGTTCAGGTGAAAATACCATTTTGTCATGCCTCATTTTATCATCTGAATGAATAGTCAGTTCATTTTTAAGTTCATTCAGATGATGAGATCGTCCGAAGTAGCACATCAATACAAAATGTGTTCCTTCGGATGATCGAACCATGACAGTTGAATCGTTCGAAGGATCACTGAGAATCTTTCGAACGAATATAATCGAGAGAACGACTGCATTTTCAATCTTCTCTCAGTCAAAATCGTTCGAAGGATCCTTAGTGATCCTTCGAACGATTCAGCTGCAATAAGTCAAGATCACCTACATGAGGGTTTACTATATGCACTTGCGTTCATCATGTACGGGTCCATCTTGGACGCACGTTATGAGTCACTAAAAAGGTATATTCTTGAATACAATGTCCACCAAATATATTCTTAATTATATTTATAAATCATGTTTTAAAAATAATTAATTTGCAGTCACTTCAAAATATTTTTAAACCTTAAACTCTTCTGACCTTTAAAACATGATTGATTTATCTAAGCAAAATAGTTATTGTGGACACCCTATTCCAACATAGATGTTTCCAACAAATCTATGTACATCATAATTGACAGGCCCCACATAAGGGTGTAAACTATATTGTCTCACTTCCCAGTGTACGGAGAACTTCTTGTTTAGATCAAAATATGGATCTAGCAATGTTTTAAAACTATAAAAATATTATTTTTAATCATACTATGAGTGTTTAAGCGATGTTTCTAAACTCATTTAATAACTACTATATTGGTTGATTTATCTCAATTTTCTTGTCAACTCCATTTCACCAAATTTAACATCAAAAGGATGTTATTGGCTAATTGTTAAACCACCGGAGCTAGCCATTTAAAACTAAAGTTATTGCATCGGATCGGATGATACTTATTGGCCTAGAGGTTAGTGATACATATCGGTCAATACAATGTGTATCGTCTGTATAAGATGCATATCAGCTAGTATGACTGATAGTTGACCCATACAATTTTTTACTTTTTTGAAAAAAATAAATTCAAAAAACTTGTAAGGTGTCTGCAATTTTCCAAGTTTTTTAAAAAAAATTAATGAAAGCGAGGTATTTTAAGATAATTCACATTTTGGAGTTTCTTATGAAAAAATTAATTAATTGATAAACAAATATTTATGGAATTAAATGAAGAGCCCTTAATGTTACTGATATAGTTTTTAAGGTGTTTTTATGATTTTTATCATATTTCAATATTTTTATGAAATTTAGAATTTTTTACGATAAAAATTTATGAACCATAATAGAAGATGCATTTCACACTAGTGAAGATGAATTTCATAATAGGTGCTTCCTCATATTGATTTTCTATTTTCTAAAAAATTTAAACATTTTTCAACATTTAAGACATATTTTATTCATATCGAATTTTGACTCTCAACGATCTAAAAATCTAAAAAAAAAATGACTATTTAAAAAAAAAATATATATATATATATATATTCACAGTAGATTTTTCATTTTTACTATTTTTCTATATTTTTTCTAAAAAATAAAAATAAAGGAGAGAGAAATCATATTAGTGATTTATCATTCATACAGAATGTGTGGACTAAGGTATCAGCCCAACAAAGGTAGACAGGAAGATAGAAGGAGAAAGTCCCCTGGTAAGTGTCAGAAGGATTTTTAATCATTACCATTGTCACCTTAATTATTAGATCTACAAACGTAGTACTGGGTCCAATTTGTATTGAGCTCGGGCCCAGACAAAATCTGATTCACAATTGGGCCCAAAAAAGGTTATCTAGAAGGGACATTTGAGACATAAGGTCCAAACCAAGAGTGGAATGCTTGTATCATGTATACTTGGGATTCCAGTCCAGCCCACCTGAAAGGACTTGTTTCCAAGATGTTGAACCATGATAAAACCTTCCCTACTTAGACTTCTAGCTTCATAATTCATAGGCACGCCTCATTAGATAATTCAATAGCCCAATCTCAGGCCCATTTGTCCTCAAACTTTGGACAGTCTATTCATGGTTAGTTTTTGGGCCTGACCAGACCAGTGGCCTATGGGGTTGTCCAAATGATACTAAACAAAGGATCTTATCAATTTGATCAGCTCGGAGGAAATTAATGGTTTTAATGCTTCGGCAAAGTTTAATCAGCGATCCCAACCATTCATTTCAACGAACTGCCAAAGTTCTATTGATTAGGATCTAAGTTTTGGCTGGTTTTGATGATCTGGTCATCATGGTAGTAAAGTGTGCCTTTGGAAATGCAGTTCAGACTCTAGAGTCTAGTCTAGATGTTCTGACATCCCAAATGTTCACTTGAAACTTTGAGATCTGGGACTGAAGTTTCATGGCCCGCTCGTGTTTGGACCCCAAGATTGGGCCCATCTTGATGTGGACCTGGAGTGGTGATCAAGGCCGAACTATAGACTCAGCCAGGAAACCATTTACTACTCGAAGGGCATGATATTTCACAAATGGTCTGGGCCAGGCCCAAAGAGTGGATCTGGAATTAAGGGATTAGGCTCAATCAAGATTTAGCTCTGCCAACCAGCCCCTGAGCTGACCCAGTTGCAGCTCAGATATGATAACGATCAATGCAAATTATTCAATCTGGAGTAGTTTTTGTTCATGTTCAAAGCCAACAGCCCTTTTTATTAAATTTGATTTTTTTAAAAAACTTCACTTAGGGATGCCAATTTGTAACTGACCCACAATCCCGACCAAGGAAAAAGGATTGGGACGAAGTACCTTAACTCGGAACTCCCACTTCTTAAAGCGGATTCCTGACCATCACTCTAACCTCTTTGAATTATATCAAATCATTAACTTTAGAATAAAGTAACAAACAAATGGACCTCAAATAAGTTTGAAAACATCTTAAACAAAAGAAGAAGCCTCAATCCTACACTTCTCACAAACAGGAACTTATCTTTAATCAAAATAGAACTAAACCCAAACATAACATGACAGGGCACGCAAAACGTTTGATACTGAGATATGTCGGCTTCTAATAGTACACTCGATTCTTGTAGATGTTGATGGTAGAGAGTGAATTTAGAGCCATCATGAAACCGACGGCGATGAAAGACGAGATGAGGGCGCCGCCGCCGTGGTCGCAGAAGGTATCAAATCTGTCACAGATCCTGTTCCAGCGTGCATGTGAATTGCCATTCTTCCCAAGTTCGGCCATGGATGCTGCAGCAGCAGCCCCAGAGGAGAGTAGGGCCACAATCATCTACTCATCAACAAAGTATTACTTGTCATTTCTTCAACCAATTATGATTCTATATATAGTGCACACCATACACATTTGCGAAATTCACAAATAAGAAAAGTAAAAGGAATATCGTTGTTTTTTATAATAAGGGACACTAGATTTATCTTTTTGTCCAATTGTCATCTAATTAGTAAAAAAAATATACGAGTGTCCTTTATTATATAAGCACAAAATAAATACATTGGACAGGAAGCAAAAGAAATGTCCATTACCATGTCTGAGATTGTGATTAAATGCCCAAGTCTCTTATAGAACTTGTCACCAAAGTAACCAAGCAATAACAAGGACAAGTTATGGAAACTTGCCATGGCATTCGCTATCACAAAGAACCTGCATCAAAAGTTGAAGAAAAACCATGAAAGAAACACAAACTTGATCTAAAAAAAATAAAATATTACAGCACTGGTAGGATCTTTTTCTTGGATTGCATTCAAATTAATAATCTCTGATATAAATCATGGTTATGATTATGTGTGCAAAACATAGAGGGCCACCAGCTTAGAATACCCAACATTGTTGCGATTAGGTGTTGACTTCCATTAGGCCATTAGGGTTTAGGAGTGGTAATAGGCCTTTGAAAAATTCAAAGTGAGCCCATATCTGAATGACCCAAATTTATCAAAAGTGGGCTCCACAGGTGAAGAGCCCAGATAGTTGAAAATACATGTAAGTCTAGTCCATGACTTTAGGAATAAAAATAAGAAGTAAAAGAAAAAAAAAAAAAAAACCCAAGTGGCGTCCATGAAACTGTTAATGTTGGGCCTGGTTTGAAGCCCAGGATTCGTGGGTGGAATCTCAACTTTGCAAATTTCTGTGGATTATTCTAACACATAGCAATTATTCTGGTATCAAGAAAGAATCCTAAGCCACCCAATGAGCAAGAGCCCTTCAAAGTACCTTTCAACCCTCAATGATTTATTGAGTCAAAAGGATCCACATATGCAGGCCTGCCCATCAGGGACCCAAACAACTTGACATGATTAGCCCAATGTGGATGAGGCTCAAAATACTCCACATAATATTGCAACACTTTAATAAAAGTTCCACCATCCCACATTTAACTTTTTTTAAAAAAAAATGCCAAGTATCAAGAGGTTGGTATATACTAAATCATCGGGTCATTCGATTGATGATAAGATGATGAACATGATCAAAATCTTTCAAAATTTCAAACAGGGGGAGGATTTTAATTTCAACAAGTGGAAGAAAGAAGAAAGTCCAATACGGAATCGAGATACTACAAGTTACAGATAACATGGAAAGGTAGGGCTGAAACTCGAGTCAGGTCGGGTTTTAATAAACCCAATCTAACCCATGTTAAAAAATATTGAACCCAACTCGAGTTACTCAATCCGACCTGATCTGACTCAACTCGGATGCTATTTTATAACTTGGTGTACTGGGGTCAGGTCGGATCGAGTTTCTTTTAAATTTCACAACCCGTCTCCATCTGAATTTCAAGCGAGTTTATTTTTTTCCAATCCAACCAGACTCGAGATATACAAAAACATAACCCAAACTTATTGATTTCTCGAATCGAATTTTACCCCTATTAAAGGAGATACCAAAAGACATGATAGAGAGGGGTAATTGACCGTATGTTTATGATAGGCCGAAAAAGTCAAATGAAAATGGAGATTCTAGTCAAGATAAAGAATAAAGGAAGAAAGCAACAATGGCTTACACAAAAGCTGGGGTATGTTGGAACTTGGCAGTGGTGGTTACAGTGAAAGGAGTATTTCCAATCATTGCCACAACAGTGGTCTTGGTTTGCTTGTTAAGAGCCATGACAAGTGTAGCAGAAACAGTAGCACAGAGTGCCAGCACCCTCAAAACCACAAAAGGCCACATGTGTGCCTTCGATTTTGCTACTGGACATGACCCAACAACCATTTCTTTTTCCCCATCTTCAACACAAGGCTTTCCACCATCTTCAGCAGCCATTAATAGAGATTTGTTTCAAGTGAAAGAAGAATGAATGGAGGAAAGGATTGATGGGATGGTGGGTTTTAAAGGGGTGGTGGCTTGAAGATTGGTCAATAATTTGGATCACCCATTTCAATTGTTGAGTCTAACAAGCTAAGCTTAGTATATTATTTTCCTGACTCGTGGTGTAATTAATGGCAATTTTCCCAATGGGGGTTGGGATTTCATTGCCATGCCTAACCTATTTCCTTTACCATAGGATGGGATATCATCCTTAAAAGAGATTTTGGTTTGGTAGTTGCCCCAATCAGACAGAAATCAATGTTAGATAAACCACAATATTATATAATTTTTACACTCAACAACAGTCGTATGTTTTCTTGCATGGCTAAATTGGAGTTGATTGGGTATGAAGAATAATTAATGTATCTTATCTTTTCTGACACGAAGCTTGAGACCATAGTAAAAGTTTTTTTTTTTTTTTTTTTAAATAAATCTTATGGCACTGTAACTTGAAGAAGGTATATTATCATCCTACGAAATTGATCATCTGACTATCTGAGGAATGGTCACCTTCAGAAATTACAGTGAGATTCACCCAATCATAGCCATCCAATGTAAGATTTTCCAAGCCACAAATGGGATAATCAGTAGCATGAACTTAAGACGATTGGCTATATATGAAATCGAAAGTGAGACCTACCAAAAAGATGAATGAGCATTTGTTTTCTTTAAAAAAAAATATGTTGGACATGATATAGAGGATTCAATGCTTTGATTGGTGTGATTTCATTTCATAGTGGACTCCCGACGACTGAATTGTACCCAATAGACACATGAAGTGGGTTTACTATTTAATTGAACCAGTAAAGGACACAACAGTGTCAGTACCTCCTGATGTCAAGAGGATTAGTATACGAAGGTGCACGTCTACAAGCAAATAGGAATTTTGTTGGGAGCAAGCAAATAGGAGTCCATACACCAGAAGGAAGATAAGGTAAAGGGTTTACATGCACCTTAAATCCATACTTTCAGCCTCATTTCGACACATGAGCAACAGACCACATTCGTTTTCAAACAAATTTTTCTCAATTTTAGGGCACTGATCTCTAAAATGTTAGTTCGCAGCTATGCACAGAAGAAACACATGGCCAAGATATCCGACGAGTATGTACACAAATTTCTTTTACCATTGCACTGTCAAAACTTTTAATACAATTTATCGCATAAAACATGGAAACGAAATAGCAGTCTGCTCGGTGTGGACCTAACACCAAATCATTGACAATCACCACACTCGCTACAAGGTTCTGCTTAAGCACACTAAGTGTGAATTTGCATATATCTTCACAGCAACTCCAAAAAAACCAACCCATCTCTTTCACTTTTAATATGAAGGTTCCACACCAGTATTTAGTTCTTACAGAAACAGGAATGCGCATCCGCAACTTATTTAGCCATAGTATGATCGTTAGACACACACTGGTATCCCACGGTGAGGAAGGAACTCTGACATGTCATTTTTTGTCTGTGGTTACACCGACTACAATGTTGCTCACCTATATCAAATGTGAAGAAGTGCAAATGTGATTAGTGATATTGATTCTACTCAACAAATTATAGCAGAAACTACGGAAGTGTGAGGGAAGTACCATCTTGCCACCTTTGTCTACTGTCGTTGGGTTCTCAACGAGAATAGTTTGGGCCTGCACATTTGGCATTGACTAAAATTAACACCATGGTAACAATAAAGATGCATAAAAACTTGCAAAACATGCAAAAAACAAGGTATTCTTGCAGGGTAAGTGTAACATACTGCTGAAGTTGAGAGCATGGATGGAAGTGGGGTTCCATTTGGTCTTTCTACAGGAATAGGTGTGCTCATGTTACTCATCTGCACACACAGTGACATAAGTGCTAACAATGGTAAATCAATACGAAAGATGACAAGTTATATGATTATAACACAACGGCATCTGTAAACCTTGAGTTTGCCGAAGTTCGGCCCATGGGTTGGTAATTTAGATATTGATACAACGGATCCCATTCTAAATAAGACAGCAAAATGGGTAATTTTTCTGAAAGGCTATGATTTTATTGACAAGGGGAAAAGAATGCAACCCAGACTATAACAGAAAGAACAGCCCAACCCAACTTAGGTTACAAGGATATAACCAGAATATTTATCAGCCCTTGCATTAGCTTCCTTAAGATGTGCCTTACATAGAACCTTTTTTCGTGATTACTTCTCTAATCTCCTCAATTAGATCCAGGAGTCTCCAAGGCCCTTTCTGAGCTGCCAGCCCATTGAATCACCACAGAAGAATTCCCTTCTAGCAGATCCCCTTCCTCTCCTATACTGGCTAGTTTTCTGACCCCAAGCAGTAATTTATGCAACTAAGCTAAATTTGTGACACAGAAAGGCAGTGGGCCAGCAAACTTCACTAATTATCTGCCTACTTCATCTCTTATAACACCATCAAATACCAGCGTCCTCTAACTCCCTCATACTACTGTCATCAAAATTTAATTTTCTTTTGCCACTTGTATCAGGATCCCACAGACAACCACTAATGACAGTTTGCTGAAAATTGACCCCCAGCTTGGTCCATAATCTGATCACCTCCCCCATAGGCACCGCAGCAAAGTCCTTTTGTAGCTGTGAACCAAGGCTTAACTTCGCCTTGATAGAACCCAGCACCTCTCATCCACACTTCTGGCCTCATTATGGAACATACAACTGTTTCGTTCCTGCCAAATGGTCCATAATGTAGCAGCAAGGGAAAGACTCCACAGAAGATAAGTAGACTGATTACCACCCAGACAGAACACGAAAGATATCTTTCATAGCAACTCTAAGCTTCCTTCAAATAGATAGTTACGACAATACACCCATGTTTTTAGTTTATTGTGGTTTTATGTGGTATTGGATATGGCAGATGGGAATTTGGTCCACTCGACCAAAAGTCTAAAGAGCGTGGCTAAAAATCCAAGCTTCAGGATTAACGTTCTGCCAAATCATCAACATACACATGACCAAGCCATAAACCCACTTGATACCCACTGCATAATATTACCTAGGCAACAATAAACACACATCATCATCTTCCCTCACCCACCTCCCCCCGCTTCTCTTCCTTCAACTCCCTCACACACGCAACACTAGAGGCCATGTCAAGCTATGAAATGCCTTTCAAATGTTTGCAGGAAAGAAATCTCTCTCATGCATTTCAAAAAGGCCATGTTCAAGAAGAGTTCTCATTCTAACATTAAATATATAATCTGAAGCTTCCAACAGCAGCAATCAGCAGCCATAAATTACAATCATCAGCATCTCCCTTGACCACTTAATAAAGCTGTGAATAAGGTGTCTACATCATAACAAATGTCAATCTCAGGGCACATTATATAGGAGGATATTTGAAGGAAAGAACTCTTTCTGGTTCTGCTTTTACGAGAAACTAGGGCTGAAACTCGAGAGAGTCAGGTCAGGTTTTGATAAACCCAACCCTGACCCATGTCAAAAATAGTTGAACCCGACCCGATCCGACCCGACCTGAGTTGATAACCCGACTTACAGAACCCAACCCGACCCAAGGTGAGAACCCGACCTGTCCTCTAGCCCGAGAATCAACCCAATTTAAAAAAATAATAATAACTTAAAATAAAAATAAAAAATAAAAAAAGAATTTGTTGGTCTTGCTCTCTCGCTCGGTCTCTCGTTGTCTCCTCACTGTCGGCTTCTCGGACTTTTGCATCCTTCTCAAGATCTTCTAGAACTCTCTTCGTGTGATATGCCCCATTTGTGGCTGCCCCAAGCCAATTGATTCCAGTGAGAAATTTGAAGGAAATGAAAAAAAGAAGTAGAAAGAGATTTTTATTACCCATCGGATGAAGGAGATGCCCCTCTCTCTCTTAGGAGATGCCTCTCTCTCTCTCTGTGGAATGGGGGCGGCGCAAGCAAAGAATAAATTAGGGATTTGGGAGTCTCACTCTCTCTCAGAGAATGGGGGCGGTGCAAGAAGAGAACAATCTCTCCCTCTCTCTCAGAGAATGGGGACGGAGTCTCTCTCTCTCTCTCAGAGAATGAGAAGTACAAGAAGAGAATGATCTCTCTCAGAATGGGGGTCGTAAAAGTAGAGGAATAGGGATTTGGAGAGTTTACTTTATATATATATATATATGAAAGTGGGCTACTTAATGAGAGCAGTTCGGGTCGGGTCAATTTAAAAAATAGTGGCCCAATCCGACCCGAATTTCAAACAGGTTTTTGTTTCTTTAACCCGATCTGAACCCAACCCACAGTTTTTTAGGGTTGGGCCATGCAGGTCGGGTCAAAACCCGACCCAAGTTTCACCCTTACGAGAAACAAATTGGAGGCAATTGGAAAGAAGCACGGTGCAGCTTATCAAGCTCTGACTTAGATTGTGATTTGCAAGTATCAATTGATTTTAGAAGCTCAACATCATAGGATCTATTGAGGTATTGGGAGAAGTTGATTTTTGAACTTGTTTTTTTTAAGGGGATAAGAATGTAGCCTACCATCATGGGTATATCCGTTACCTCAGTGGACATATGATGACAACTCTATATTTTCTTAATAAATGCATTTAGTCAATACACATGCATGTCTATGACCCTCACCAGAGTACCTAATACAACAAGGCTTGAGGGTGGTTTTATGTATCTATGGGAATAGTCTCACCTCCAATGTGGAATGGGGATACCCATGATATTCTCAAAAAAAAAAAACACATGCATATAATATATAATCAAAAGTTGCTCTCTGTTATTAAAAAAGAAAAAGAAATGGAAACAAGAATAGAATCATGTGAAGATATCTGCTCACCCCAACATTTGTAACATAACAGCAGACTGCACATTTGACTGATGGTGCTCCAGATGGATACATAAGAGTAGTGTGACACTGAGCACAGTTGACTTGAGCAAACGGATGAGCTGTTTTTTAGTGCACAACAGAAAAAGAAAAGGAAAAAAACACACACGCACATTTAGTCAGATCAACCTAAGTAGATGGACACAAAAAAAAAAGGAGAAAGAAAAGGGAGATGATCTACATAAAAAAACTTATAAGAACCAACATTTAAGAGAAAAGTCTAGGAACATGTTTGATCTTTGACTCCATGCATAGCCAAAAAATCTTGAGATAATCTAGAAAACATGTATCAGAGAATAAAAAATACAGAAAAGAAAGCAAATCAAGCTGTGTCTGGCAAAATCAGAGTTGTTTTGCAGTGATCCCTCTTAACATTTGTAATGCAAAAACTACGACTTTCAAAATATTTTACCACCATAACAACTCTCCAACCCTTGACAAAATCAGGTTTTCAGGAGCATTTGCCAAGAGCCCATGGTGCATTGACAAGCTCTCACTTGTGCAACAACGAAAGTAGTGGATTCAGAGATTTGTTATTTACTTCCAAAGAACGGAATTTATGTATGTACCCAGACCAAGAAGCTCAACCTTATCTATCACATCCATAGTACAAGGGATGCAAAATCAATCCATCTCTGAGGTGGCTTGCAAAGAAAAATTTCTCACTTTTGTCTATCGAATACAGCCATCCACAAATGAGATGCATAACATGCGATGTACAATCATAGTCACAACTGTAATGGAGTCTTTCAAGATAAATGTAGGGAAATAGTACTTGCTACTTCCAAAGTACCTGTTCTTGCAAAATTAATTGTCTGACAGCAGGCACATCTCACACTTGCTGCACCATGAGAATACATCAGCAATGTTCTGCAACCTCCACAAACAAGATGAGACATTTCCATTCCTGTAAAGGTGGCCCAAGAAGTTTTGTTCAATAAAATTCAGGCAAAGAGAGTAGAATTGAGTGACTATCAAATCAATTGATCTCAGAAACGATCTTGCAAAGCCAACTTTCACCTTTCCTTGCACACCCGCAGAACATATATTATTTACAAGACACAAGAAACGTATAGAATCATGTATTTTATTGGGTAAAAAACATTTTTCAGTGTCGTAAAAAATGAAATTATATGATGTAAGACTTTTGTCAATCATTGAAATCATAAGCATTAAAAAAAACTTGTAGATGTCATTAAAGAATTAAAACTAGAAAAATAGAGATAGTTTTCCTTAACAATAAACAGAGACACTATATAGAGGTAAGGGTGTAGTGGATATGAAACAAAACAAAATGGATATTTGTTGCATTTTTCACTCATCTCCTATAATGGCTTTGTATTTGTTGTATTTTTTATGGTGAATCAGTCTTACATTAATGGTGAGAGAGAGAGAGAGAGAGAGAGAGAGAGAGAGAGAGAGAGAGAGACCAGAATTGGGAGCTGTTATGAAACAAAATGAAGGGCTTGAGGGCAACACAGTCAAGATCAACAGAATAGGAGACACGAGCATCAACAATAAACAGAGACACTATATAGAGGTAAGGGTGTAGTGGATATGAAACAAAACAAAATGGATATTTGTTGCATTTTTCACTCATCTCCTATAATGGCTTTGTATTTGTTGCATTTTTTATGGTGAATCAGTCTTACATTAATGGTGAGAGAGAGAGAGAGAGAGAGAGAGAGAGAGAGAGAGAGAGAGAGAGAGAGAGAGAGAGAGAGAGAGAGAGAGAGAGAGAGAGAGAGAGAGAGAGAGAGAGAGAGAGACCAGAATTGGGAGCTGTTATGAAACAAAATGAAGGGCTTGAGGGCAACACAGTCAAGATCAACAGAATAGGAGACACGAGCATCAAGGATTACCCAACCATTAAGTGTCACTTAGAGTGAAGAAGCACTTTTATAAGGCAACAATTTGATCATTGTTGCATGGAGAGTGCTAATCAAAGTGCATGCTGCGGCAAACAAGAAAGAACATAGTACGAATATTACATAAGAAGATCCTTAGCAGTAGCTCCATAAGAATCAAGTAATGCCCCTTGAGATGATTTAAGCATTTAAAAAATGGATCAAAGAAGCCCTTGTACAAGTGTACTACAAGAAACACCGAGATGGGAGTGACGAGGATTAAAGATGTAGTGATCCTACTTGGTCAGCTAGCATGGTGGTGTATTATACTGGATAAACAGAGATGGGGGGTCACTTTGCATTGCTCACCTATGACTGCATGCATAATCAATGGGAGGTGAGATAGGTCCACCTTAGATTGTAGATGACCCAAAATTACTTAGATGTGATGGTTACCACTAGAGCAACGCTCCTTCAAAAAAAATAAACATCTTCAAAAGCCAACCATTTGAACATATTATAACACATCAAATTCAGATGGCCTTAATTGATAGCTATTATGATAATATGACCTAATCTGTGCTCTCCTAGCCATTTATCTTAGCCATATACATGGAGCTACAAAGAACTTCAGGCCTATGCAGCATTACTTATTTGGAAAGTATTTTACAAGTATGCTGCAGTATGTCATGTGTGTATAAACAGTCAAGAGAAACTAGAATACAACAACAAATACAAATGATAGAGTCACTAAAATGAAGTGCATGTGCATATGCCATGCATAAGGATGAGCATCACTCGACATTTATGCAAAGCAACATAATGAAATAAACAAATGACCAGGAGTTATTGTGTTGCATATAGCACAGCAAACATTTGCAGCTCCTCTGGGGTAAAGAAGAACACTCCTACACCCACTACACACCAGCTGGCTCTGCATTCCTGCAATTCAGTCCAATTAAGCCTTGGCATGTAAAGAATAGAAACTAAAAAGAGAAGCATCAGAAGAAAAAATAGAAATGAGTTATGACACAACAGCTTTCATGACACACATAATAAAAATAGAAGCCATGCACATTTAAGTATAGGGTGGGCCCATAGAGGATGTAAAAATAGAGAATTGCAGAACTCCTGACTCAGTCCTAGTGTCCAATCTGTCCAATATAAATGGTCATCACCATATATTCAATCTAAAACGGTTATGATAAGAGCAAAGGGTCCAAATCAATTTCTGCATGTTTATCTATGTATTAAGTACCATTACTATACATACCCACAACTCGACAACCTCTATGATTGGTAGATGTCCACCTACAAATTGAGAACCACCAACTCATACTAGTTCAGTTAGCAACACAGTTCTTAGATTGTCTAGTAGACAATTATCTTCTTTCAATACCGACGCCAATCTGGCTTGCATATGTCCCACAAGACTAGTCGGGCGAGACACCTAAACACGTTCGGTCATCAAAAAAAATACCGATGCCAATCCATCAGTTTGTGCTGGGTCAATATCATGTCATCATTTGGTAATATTCCTCTAAATAATATATCAAGTAATACACTCAGGTTGTAGTGTCAAAGGGAACCAACAAAGGTCAACCTTAATTATGGCAATCCATGCTTTTCTCACATTTTCCAGCAGCTAAGATAAAATACATTATCTATGTATTAAGTACCATTACTATACATACCCACAACTCGACAACCTCTATGATTGGTAGATGTACCTACATATTGAGAACCACCAACTCATACCAGTTCAGTTAGCAACACAGTTCTTAGATTGTCTAGTAGACAATTATCTTCTTTCAATACTGATGCCAATCTGGCGTGCATATGTCCCTCAAGACTAGTCGGGCGAGACACCTAGACACCTTCGGTCATCAAAAAAATTACCGATGCCAATCCATCAGTTCGTGCTAGGTCAATATCATGCCATCATTTGGTAATACAATTCCTCTAAATAATATATCAAGTAATACACTCAGGTTGTAGTGTCAAAGGGAACCAACAAAGGCAATCTTAATTATGGCAATCCATGCTTTTCTCACATTTTCCAGCAGCTAAGATAAGCAGCTGTCTGACCATGGTTGGCGTGCATGATGAATTAATCCATCAAATTCATGAACCACAATTCATCAGGGCTCTCACAAAATAGCAGAACTGAGTGATAAATATAACAAATAAATTGACAAGATCGACGGTGTAAAACACAGATGCTCTAGGACCGAAAAAGATTCTTGTAGAGGAGTTTCTTTAACTTCTTTTCTAATCTTCTGAAAGGTACTCATTCTGTATGGGGATATTAAGTAGAAAAAATAATCATCATATTCCAGCAGTAATAATTGCGGTTATGGAAACAGGAAAGAAGAAGGGAAAGTGATGGTGATGAAAACACGAAAGGAGGCCCCTTTGAAGCGAAAATCTGATGCAATGATGGTTCAAACTGAAATCCTAACTCCACTTAATGTACAATCAAAACAACACTCTTTAAGAAATAATAATAATGTAGAATCAAGGCAACAGGGGTTGAAGACTTCATGGGCTAATTTACTATATTGCACAAATACATGTTTCCTTAATTAAGATACAAATCTGACTTAAGAATGCAACTGTACCTAGAATCCAACAAAGTCAAGTCAATTTGGAGAAATCATGAGTCTAACCTGACCTGTTTTAGAAATGTGTATTACTGTAGGGAAGTATTTCATGACGAAAGATCATCATAATCATCAAGACCATTGATCCCATCTACTTTGAGTCAAATTCCAAGTCTTACTTCTACCCAACCCTATCCAAAATAATATGCTCCATCTCTCCACAATTTATAAATTGTAATGACCTCTCTCTACACATTCCAAATCAGTAATGGCCTTCCCATCCATGTATCATCTACTTGTAGTTCTTCAATTCTTCATACTATGGTTAGGAACTCTGTTGTCTCTCTATATACTATCGTCACACTTGTTACCTCTTGGTACATGTCCTGCATATTCTTGACACACATATTTGGGATGCATTCCTTCTCAACATTTGTCATAAGCTTTCTCTTGATCAATAAAAAACCATGTATAGTCTTTCCTTTTATCTCTAAATTTCTCCATGAGTCACCTCAATAGAAAATTAGCTTTTGTTGTTGACTTAGCCAACACATATAAATAGGAAAATGGCTTGTGCTAATGATTATGGTGATGATAAAAACAAGAATGACTCTCTAAGATCCTATATACTATCTCAGGTATTGGTTTATTACTCTATCCAAAAGTTTGATGAAATAGCTTCTAAATTTAATAGCTAAATAGCTAGTTCAAGAGATTTATTCTTATAACAACAGACCAAGTTGTCACCGACTTAGAATCTCACTCATAGAATTGCCCATGTGGTACTTGATCAATGCCCTCAATCATTGAGCAAGTCAGCTTGATCACTCTCCCAATGCTAACACCAAACACTCAACTCACACTCACAAGAACACAAGATAAGAGAAAAGATCTCTTGGTTAGAATGATCACTCTTATTGCTCTTGAGAATGTACAACTCTTGAGGAGTGATTTGCAAATGAGGACCCCTCTCCTAATTATACTACAATGCTTGGAAAATCAATGGCTAAGATTGATCGACATGGTGATCATCTAACAGTCAATAAACTTCAAGCCTAACCCAAGAATCTTCTACATTCTACTACATCTCTCTAGAAACTTCTAGACTCCTCTATCTCAAGGGAACTCTAGTACATTCTAGAGAACTCTACACTCTACTATGTACATGGACTACAAAATTCTTTAAGTCAATTGAGGTTAACCTCTTGGGCGTTACAATGTGCTCTTTCACCATTCCCAACACCTAAGGCATTCTTTTTGCAATCAAGAATTTGTTAAATAATGTAGCTAACCAACAAACCCTAAGTTTCTGTAAGAGTATCCATTCTTATGCATTCTTTTTCATCGACTTAAGTAGGACCATATTTACATATATTTGGATTTTTTTTGTCAAACATCATTTATTTGATTTTATTTTATTTTATAGTCAATGTCACTCACATCATCATCATTATCATCAAGCATAAATCCCAACTATCTGGGGCCAGCTTTACAAGTTCTACTTCTCCATTTGCCCAATCATAAACTATATGTTCAGACACCTTTGTATCCATTCCCTCCACGCTTTCAGTGATCTACCTCTCCTCCTTGTACCCGCAACTTGTATGTTCTCGACTTTACGTACTGTGATCACTCTGGTCTTATAGTAACATGCACAAACCACCTCAAATAAGTTTCTCTCAATTTGTCATCTATTGTAGCTACTTTTAGATCTTCCCAAATAGCGACATTTCTAACATTATCCCTTAATCCACTCATCCAACATAGCATGCGCATCCCTTAAAGTCAATGTCACTCGCATCTTGTATTTAATCAGCCTTAAAATCCATTACTAACGAATCCTTTATTTCCTTATCTTCTGTGAAGATTCGTTGATTTTCATTTTCAATGCACTTACAAGATCAAGGTCAGTCCTTTACCTCCATCTTGTCTTAGCAACTTTTTACATACCCTTTCCCCTTCCTAGACCCTAATGGGCACACAGATTATCATAGGCCTCGGACTTTGTTTTAGTAATGAATTTCAGATTTCTTAACAACTCCTCTTGCTATCTTATATCTTTCTAAGAATCGCTTTACTCGTTTCTGCTTCTTTATCAATAACATCATGAGATTATTTCATGCTTGTTGCGAAAGGAATGCATATTTTCGTTAAGTTTTTTGCCAAAACAACGAACAAGTAGCCTCTTAATTTAGATGCTTCAACCCACAGGTAAAGACGTGGGCAGACATAAAAGGTTTGCAAAAGTAATAAGCAACAAAATAATTAACATGAATGGCATCTTATGACATATCAAATCCCCACTCTCACATTTCTATGCACACGAACAATTAATAGGACTCGAAGTGCACCTTAATTACGGAGTAAGGGAAAAGAAATGAAATTTAGAAGAAACAGCATCAAATATGAGATTACAATCCTACTGCATCAATGAATCCAAGAACTTCAGTTTCTGTGAAAAATGTAAAATACGGCCTACCTTTTGAGAGGCGAGAGAGAATGGAATCGTGACGGAATTTCTCCGAAAAAAAAAAACAAAAAATGGCGCCTGATTTTGGAGATTCCGATCTAAGATCTAGTGCCTTCTCCAAAACCAGGCGCGCCCGGAAGAGAATGAGAATCCGCGTTAAAATCAGGAATGCTCTTTCAGATTCGAGATCTCTTCCTCTCTCTCCAACGCTTCTGCTTCGTCTTTTGAAAGCGAAAAGAGGAGAGAGAGAGGTTTAAAGAATTGAACGGTTCCACGAAATTGAAACGGAAGCTGGCCCTTCCATTGATTTTTTGAATTCAAGGCTTTATATAAAGATAATTTTTTTAGATAAGATCTTATAAAATATAATTTAAATAATATAGTTTGTAGGACCATTAAGGGGAAATGTGTCATGAGATTGAGAAAAAAATGCCCTACCTACACCGAGGTTCATATGGTGGGAGCAGGACCCAATCCTTTCTCTAGCTAGGGTTGCAAATTGGACATGCCAGTTTTGATCCCAAGAATTTTTTTGGGCAGAGACCCAAATTACAATTATAGGGACCATGTTTAGATTGGACCTATACAGATCATAATTTTGGAACTTGGGCTCAAATTCTAAAAAAAAGGGCCCATACGGGAGTCAAGGCTCGTACTCAATTTAGTTGATGATCAATTACTACTAGTCCACAATTAAGTAAAGATTCACTGATCAAACATTTTTTTTAAGATGGCTGGTGAGATTAGTTTCAAGTTTTAATGATGTAATTGTTGGTTTAATATATGACTAAGTTGAGGTATTTAATTACTTATTATATATCAATATTATATTTAATGTCATTATAGTGATACAATATAAACTCACAAAGTTGTATACTTGGGGCCTTTTCTCTTTTTATTTAATTTTCATTTTCATACAAAAGTTAGTTGTAGATGTTGAAAGCAAATTTGATGAGCTACAAAAAGACTAAATTTTATCTCAAAACGCAGTCACTTCATCTTAACATTCAAAATTAAAAGACATCCTTAATTTAAAGGTGGCTATTGATTTTGACCATTAAGATCAAGTAGTTACGCGCTGAGTTTTTTAATAGAATTAGGTATGTATCAATTCATTAATTCCTTTTTCAATCTGTCGAAATAGATTTTTTATATTATTTGCAATTAAAAACAAATGGACCAGACGCAGCCCATGCTATAATGGGCCAGGTGAGTTTATATTGAGTTGGGCTTTAGAGTTGGGTCGGGTTCTAAGAACACTGGGAACATGACTCACCTGAATTAAATTTGGGCCCTGACTTTTGAGCCCAAAAATGGGCCAGGGTCCAAGTAGACCTGAGTTCCATTTTTTAGGTCAAGCCCGGTTGGCATGGGTTGGGCCCAACTCAACTTGCACCACAGGCCATGGTCCCCCTTCCCCTCTCTATATGTATTGATTAGAAGTAAGATCTAGAGTCGTTTAATCATCCCCCTTGCCCCAACTAAACTCGCTATTTTCGTAGGTCCATATTCGAATGATGCTCAGTCTAAAACTCTATTTATGAAAAAGGCATTTTATGATGTATTATATAAAAAAGATATTTTAAAGTGACTGTTAAATAAATTTTGAATATTCATCCATTGAATGGTTCTAATTTACTTTCATGTTAACAAACAAAAAATATTATCCAAAAATAGATTAATATAGAAAAAGAAATTTTATTATTAATTTGGTAAGTTCGAAAGAGTTGACCTATTCTTATTATATTAACATTAAACATAGAAAGAAATTGTGACAAATATTAAAAATAGGAAAAATATTTTAAGATTGAATTTGGAGAGGTGGAAGTATTTGGTCCATTATTATCATTTTATTATCTAAAATATATGAAATTTATAGAAATGATTAAAAGATAGAAAAATGGATTATGATTAAATATGGTGATTTTGAATATTTGAAGCACATTTTTCATGTTAATATATAAAAATTAGAAACTTTTTTTTTTAATTTACGTGTGGGAAACCACAGGATACCTGCATAAAAATCCGGTGAGCCCACTACCTCTAGAGCACACCAAGGCTAAGCCATGGGGGTTTGAACCAGCAACCTCCCGCTTCCTGAAGCGGGAGGTAACCTGTGGCACCCTGCCCACCGATGTGGGAGTCCCACATCGGTGGAGGAGGAGAAAAATGAAGGGGTTTTAAGAGGCCAGCCCCTCTTGACTTTGCATGACATGTTTTGGGCTGGGCCACCTGGGTCCGGGCCCAAAGGCAAAACTGTGTGGGTTCGAGCTGTGTGCAAAGCCCAAAGTGGACAATTTCTTGCTGAGTCAAGCCCTAAGCCCTGTGTTCGGGTCAGGTCGTTACAAATTTGGTATCAGAGCCGAGTTCAACACTCAAACTATGTGGGTCTTCCTCCTTTCTGGAGTTGTTGAGCTAGACCGGGTCGAGCCGAGCACGGCTCGAGGCTTTAGGGGGTATAATTGTGGCACCCTGCCCACCGATGTGGGAGTCCCACATTGGTGGAGGAGGAGAAAAATGAAGGGGTTTTAAGAGGCCAGCACCTCTTGACTTTGCATGACGCGTTTTGGGCAGGGCCACGTGGGTTCGAGCCCAAAGGCAAAACCGTACAGGTTCGAGCTGTGTGTGAGGCTCAAAGCGAACAATTTCTTGCTGAGTCAAGCCCCAAGCCCTGTGTTCGGGTCGGATCGTTACATAACCAGTTGAGCTACACCCATGTGAGTAAAAATTAGAAACTTTGTGCTAAAAATATGAAAAAATTCAAAATAAAAAATAAAAAAAGACGCGAAATAGGGGTTTAGAAATAATTTTGGGACCGACCCATGACGATTGGCTGTTATAAATGATGAAATCAAGGGAATGCATGGAGAAAGAGGGTTTAAAACCTTCAAAAATTAGTTTTTGGGCTCAAAATTGGACCTAACCAGAAATGAGCCCATATACGGCCAAGATCTCATCTGATATTTACAGATATGTACCCCGGTTAGTGGAGCCAAAGTTAAACACAATTCATATGGATCGACATATTTATTTAAGTCAAATTTATTTTATTTTATTCTCACCTTTTTAAAAAAATTAAATTGATTTATCTGTGAATCTTGTATAACTCATGCTAAAGAGTTCGCTCTATATTCCAATTTCCAACATGCCAAATGAGATGGAGTGACCAGGGCACACGTTAACAATATGTATTCTCTCTTTGAAAAAACAGAGAAAAATAGGAAAAAAAAAAAAAACCAGAGTGAGCATTTTTTTAAAAAGTAACAATTATTTTTGTAGAGTTTTAAGCCTTTTGAAAATTAAAATTTTGATCCTATCCTAAAACTTTGAAAAATGATCTAAAACTTTGGAAAATATCTAAAAAATTTATAAGGAAGAAAATCAACGCGAAGAAATACATAATATGAACTTCATATTTTCAAGTATTATCCAGTGACACATATTTATATTACAATTTCATGATTTTTTTTGTAAAAATGTCAAAATATTAAAAAAAAAGTAGAATACCCTAAAAACTTTACCAATCATATTAAGGGCTCTTCATTTAATCATTAAAAACATTTGTATATCATTTCATTCAATTTTTTTGATAACAAACTAAAAAATGAGAAGTATCTTAAAAATCCCAACTTTTATCAAATGTTCAAAAATCACATATACACTCTAAAAACTATGTGAATGTCATTAACATATTTCCATTGAAGTCCATAACCACTGGATATTATTTTATTAAATTTATTTTTTTTAACAAAAAACTCAACTTTTGAGATTATCTTAGAGATGAGACTCGAATAAACTAATGAAAAATACTCAAAATGATGAAAAGAACTCAAAATAACTCTAAAATTAAATAAATAACTTGCTTTTAAACCTTTTAAATTAAAAGATATTGGTGAAAGTAGTTTGAAAATGGATCAAAATCTATTTTTAAATGGTTGTCTCCCGCCTCAGGAGGCGAAAGGTTGCAGGTTCGAGCCCACATAACCTAACCTTGGTGCCCCCTAGGGGTAGTGGGCTCACCTGTGGGGATTTTACTCTGGGTATTCCACCGTTTTCCACACGTAAATTAAAAAAAAAATCTATTTTTAAAAAATAAAAAAGGCATATATCGACCAATACATATTGAGTAATACAACATCCAATATGGGTCAATATGTTTCGCCAACCAAAATACTGATATCCAAGCATCTCTAAATATTGGAACACCTCAATTTTAATTTTAAAAATCTACATTTTGAAAATTATATTTTGAATGTTTAATCTAAATATGAGATGTACCAAATGAGGAAGTAGAGGTGACTAGGTGAATATTGATATAAGTATGGTTTTAAATTAATAAAAAAATGAGCCTCCCATAAAATCGTTATAATTAAATGGGTTATAAATAGGCCAAAAGTCGCCTAACTAATTTTTCAATCCAATGACGCATAAGAATGCTGACCAAGATTTAAAAGAAAATAATTTTGTTAAATATTTACCGTCATTTAAATTGAATTGAATAAATGATTGAGTAGAATCCTCCATCCACTTGAATTAAATAACTAGAGATGCCTAATTTATTTATTTTAATTTTATAAAGCTAATATTTGATATAAAAAATCATATCTTTTTGCTTTGTTTTTTTCTCATAATCTTTTTAAGGTAGTAATTCTCCCACGAGAGTTTTGTATAATTAGATACGAATCTTAGTATATTGTCAATTTTACCTTTGTCGGCTCACTTACCGACACTGAAAAATATATTAAATCACCTCGTAAAATGACTAGCAATCTGTTGTTCATTAATTTTTTTAATTTTCATACAGTGAGGACGAATGGTAAAATTGATAATAAAATAAAATCTATATCTGCTTACACAAAATTTTCGTAGAAGGATTGTTCTCATATATATGAAAGATTTTATCTAATCAAATCCTTCGAACACGTATGAAATTTCCCTCAAACTAATAATTTTTTTTTCCCATGAATTAACCATGTGACCAAAAAAGTAGGAAGAATTGTGAGGAGGAAATGACCATGTGTGAAATTGAGAAAGGACAAGAAGTTGAATGAAGGTAATGTCCCTCCTATCATGTGATAAGAAACGGGCCGTATAAAAAAGCAAGATGTACGGGTGTTTGTAGTGAGCAAAGAGAAGAGTGGCACTTGAAATAGATACGGTGGTGCCGAAAAGCTGAAGACAGTGGGCCATCACAACCACTGAATAATTAAGTGCGATTAGACCCCCACATGCCTGCACATGCTCCGTCTATCCTCTTATCCCCCACACTTCATAATCAATCACCTACTCCATTTTCTTTTCTTTTCTTTTCTTTTCCCCTTCATTATTTATAATTGAATTCTAAATTTCACTGGTAAAAACAAAAATATTGGATCTTTTATATGAGAAAATGCTAGCCTCAAATTTTAGATCTTTTTTTAACCTATTTTTGGATTTATATCTCAAATTTAAAGGCTTTCTATTTTTGATATTTTTGTATAATCATGACCAGGGGTTAAAAAAATCAGTATCGGCCGATATGATATATTGATCGATATATCGTTATCGGCCGATATATCGGCGAATATTTTTTTCTCTCCAACTGATATCGGCCGATATGATACGACCGATATTTCAGCCGATATTGTAAATATCGGCCGATAATGGTATATATCGGCCGATATTTACAATCTCAAAATCGGTACATATCGGTCGATACGATATGTATCGACGGATATTTGTACCCCTGATCGTGACTATCATGGATTGTTTTTCTCTCTTGACTCTCCATTTGACTTGGGTTTCTGCTGTTTTGTTTAGGAGTTTGTTTTCTCTTTATTTATTGATTTGAGATGTGGGTTGTTTTCTGTCTGACTCAAGCGTTTGTTTTTCTTTGTAATATTACATGCTTCTCTTTTCTTTTTCTTTCTGATGTAATAAATTCTTACCCTTTGTTAAAACATAAAAGAAAGTATAAGTATTTCATAAAAAATCATGATGATTGGTTTGGCGGCGAAGAATTTATATGTTACCTCTCGTAACAAAAAAAAAAAATGTTAGTCAAATTTTGAATTTCAACTTAAATTTTTTTAAACTGATAATATTGATATTATATTTTGTCTCCACAACCATTTCTCATTAATAAATTATTATTGCTGTAGTGTTTTTTCTCATAGCTATTATAGGAATGCCATTGGATAGTTCACCATGAGCAGAATTAGTTGGTCTGTCAACCTCTTGCACACAACTTGAACTTAATTCGACAAGAATCCAAAACGTACAATAGGAATAAGGCCAAAAGTTTCCGAATCACTGAGCTGTAAATGTAGACATTCAAGTGATCTTTATTCATTGGTGGATATAATTTAATGACTCTAATAAGCTGGTATGAGTTCATTCAACTTAGTAGGATTTAGATTCAAATTAATTATCAAATTTTATTAATTTTTTTAATTTAATTGAAATTTTTTGTTTGAATTGTTCAATTCAATAGAATTTTGAGTTTTTAAACTTTATTGATAGCACAATATAATGACATAATATTTTTTTTTTATAAAACACATGCATGATCATATCATTTTTATGAGTTGATGTACTTGAATGGTAATAGTTCTATAATTAGTGCTCAAATAAATGGACTTGGACGAGTCTTTTATTAGAAGGGATGGGCTCGGACTTTTACTAAATCACGTAGAGGTCCATAGGATTATTAGATCCATTTAATTTCAATATTTTTTTTATTTTTTATAATTAAAATTTTAACCATACAAATTGAGAGAAGATTTAAAGACTGGTCATGCGTTAAACTTTCATGTCAAAAACCAATTTCTAGTCATTCAATCTTAACCGTCAAAATCAACCAGCATCATCTTTTCAAAGACGTCTGCCAACTTTGTCTCTTAAAATCAAGTGACTAAAAATTGTGTTTTAGACTGAAATTTGAATGATGGTAGGTATTTATATAATTTCAATCTGTATAGTTAAATTTTTAATTTAGAAAATATATTTTTAAAAAAATAAAAAACAATGTCATGTGCAAAATAAATAGGTGTTAAACGGTCGGCGTTGGCTTCGACTTTAAAAGCCCAACTAGCTTCAAAGGCACTCAAGTTTTTTTTACAAAGTCCAATCCAAACTTGGCCCATGAACAAGCATATTCTATAATTTGGTTGATATGTCATTTTTTAGTAATGACTTTTTTAATCAAGATATGGTTCAAACTTAGAAGTTTTTTTTTTTTTCATTTACATGTGGAAAACCGTAGGATACTCAGCGTAAAACTTCTACGGGTGAGCCCACTACCCCTAGTGCACACAAAAATTAGACTATACGGACTCGAACCCACACACCAGAGTTAGAAACTGTTTTAAGATAGATCAAGATCATTCTCATCATCATTACATGAAAGAATTCCATCTATATAGAATTAGTTTTTCAAAATTTATTTCATTATTTCACCCTTATAGTTAACTATACAAAGAGTCACTCTACTATCTAAATCTTTTATCTCTTCCTCTACGTTTGAAGAGGTCAAGACAATACTAAAATTTTAATTTCCAAATGAAACAATACATATTTACAACATTAGGAGATGAATAATGCAGCGTATGAATTGAAATAAATGATTTTGTTTTTTTCATGAGATCGAACGATAATGTAATATAAAAATCTACAGAAAAGTACATATCTTATTCCAAAAAAATTCAACATAAACCACATATTTAATTTAATTGTATGGATTTTTTTTTCTTCAAAATTTCACAATGCTATTCATTAACTCAAAATGATAGCTTTTTTCGATATTTATTCATATTTGATAAGTCTATTCACAGGTGATGAAAGTGTCTGATGATTTTAATTAATTAATAAAAGTAGAGTATTGAGAATTTCTTTTATAACAATTAATTTCTAACATTTAAAAAAAAATAAAAATGAATTTTATATGAAATTCACGTTCCACCAAATAAAAGGTTTTCCAACATTGGATCCTGCACGATGTTTGGTGATAATATCCCACTATCAGAAAAGTGGTGGCTTTTATGTAAATCACTTCAAGTCTGAGGGAGAATAAGGTCATTTCAAGACTTGGGAAGAGACAAAGCAGAGCGGGGCGCACTGCATGAATGTACACGATTCGCCACATGCTGCATTGCCAAGCGATGTTTATTGGTCGAAACAATCTTGCCAGCTGTTTTAACCTTTTACCGTTTTAGAAATACATATTAATCATTATATCAGTAGTAAATTCTAAAAATTAAATTTACTTGATAGATTATTATATAAATATAGAGGTTTATAAAATTTCACTATCAATTAATGATTTAAATTATATAATTTTGATGAGAAAATTAAGATAATATCATTAAATAAAAGTAAAACTTTATAAAATAATTATCCATATAGCTTCTTTATATAAATTCTAACAAAATAAATCTTAAAAAAATTATTTTTACTAAGTATTTCACTAACAAACAAAACAATAAATTTTATTCCTCCTATCAAATAATATCTTGTGAGAAACTTTCATTTAGCCAGTGTAATACTGTCAAATTGAGTCTTGAATTTCATGCAATTTTCTGTGAAATATTCCCTCTGTCCCAAATTAGTTGTTTATATGAATTTTGAAATTGTCCTAAAATAGTTGTCTCATTTATATTAGCATAGCATGAAATGTGTTGAAAATGGATGAAATCACATGGAGTGATAGTCTTATATAGAGAGTTCTTTAAAAAATACAAATATTTCAAATAAAATAACTAAAATAGGACGGAGGGAGTATATTAATTGAATTGAAGCTTGTATAACCAGTCTTATCTTTTTCCTTACTAATAAATAGCAGTCTTCATAGTCATTTTAACAGTTGGAAATCCTCTCTCACCTTTTCTATTTATAATAACCATGAAAGTTTTACCTCTCTAGTATCCAAAATGTATAAAGAAGAGAGAGACCATTATGTGTTTTTAGAAAGAGAACTTTGATTAGGTTGTCCATCGTAATACGGATATTATCTTTTAGGAGGTACGGATTGTAGTGAATTTCTCATTTGTTCTCCATCCATCCGCAGAATCAATTCACTTATCAGTAATTGGTTCACTTATTGGTGCACCGCATTAGACTCTTTTTATTTCCAAGTGAATCGGTTCACTGGAAAGTGAACCGATTTCTGTTGGACCAAAGTGAGAAATCTAAAAATTTCGGATTTTCTAAAAGATAATGCCCGTATTAAAATGGGCACTTTTTGATTATTACTTTTCTTTTATTTGCAGACGATCTTATACTATTTCTGAAGGTAGACAGACACTACTACAGCCTGTAATTTTATCCAAATGTTGCATCATTTCTCAAAACTAATAGGCCTAAATATCAAATTTTGAAAAGAATGCAGTTTTCTTTTCAAGTTCCTACAAAATGAAGAATCAAATTACTGATATTTTAGATATTTAGGCATTGCTGTAAAGAAAGGAATGATCGTGTTTTGAAGAAAACTCATCACCTGAAGAAATGCATTCTTTCTAGCATAATTCATGATGTTAGAGCCAGAATAATCTTTTATTTTTGCATGGTCTAAACTTGTTCATGCTCTAGATATTATTTCAGCTCTTTGGGATCTTCCGACAGCTGCAATTAGAAAAGATGTTAGTAAACCACACAGACCTAATATGATTCTCAGGCATGGTGACCCTTGTACTCGTTCTACTAGGATTATAGTTCTGCCGCAAGAAACCTGTGTAAGTGCTATTGTTGTAATTTGTAAAGTTCAGCAACAATATCTCACTTCTTGAATCCAAAATGAATGACAAAGCGTGTCTTCCTATTAGTTTTAATACTTTCTCTGTCTCATTTTAATTATCTCATTTAAAATTTTGATTTTTTAAGAAATGACTCTTAAAAGGCTTATGAATTTCTTTCCAACATCTTCTAACTCTTTCAAAATATATATAAGACAACTATTGTAAGACAGTCCAAAAATACATATGAGACAACTAAATTAAAACAGAGGAAGTATAAAATTGATAATAAACATAAGTTTAACCAGTTGGGAGAGAATCAAATTGAGGGGCTTGTTTCAAATATGAGAATGGTCACTCAATTGAGAGTCTTCAACTCTTTGATCTTCTTAAGTCTAAACCCTATAAAAAATTTGTAAGAGCTCTCAAAGCTCATAAGCTTTTGGACTCTATTTATCTATCTGTCAATTGATTAATTCCCTCTCAAATTATATGTCATTTATCTTTTGGTGTAATAATTTTTTACGATTTCTCATACGTGAATTCAAAAAAAATTAATTTAAAAAATAATATTAATAATTTAATATTTATATTTGAGATGCATATACAAGACAACTTAAACTCTAAATCTTTAAACAAGAGAAATATTTATTAATTAAAATAATTAAACATTTATTTAAATGTTGCAAAACATCATATTGATAAAACATAGAACATTAATTTAAAAAATTGAAGTTAATTAAAAATAAAACCCACCTATTCAAATACCTAAATTGGTTGAAAAAAAATTAATTCATCAATTCCCGCGGAAGACGAGAACAAACAGTTTCTATGATCGGCGGCCGTTGAGCACTTGTGGTGGGACGGAGATCTCCGTTGGCATCCGTCCAAAAAATCTAGCTGTCGTGGTGGGACAGTAGGACGACCTCAAGAAAGTTAACGTTGGAATAATAATAATACTAAAAAGAAATGTATTATTATAAGAGTGGACCACTTGAGGCCAACTGTAATGTACACGTCTCTCCGTCAATGATGTCATTGTTACGTCATTTGGTATCTATGCTTATTTTTACCCTTTTTTTCATTTTTTCTTTTTTTAAACACTACGAAGCTTTTTAAGTGAAAACTAAAGCTATCTTTAATACTGTAAAAAAAGTCTATTAAAAGGAATTTGACTTATCTTTATAATATGTGCATGGCCTTTTAAGATTAAGTGTTTCACGAGGCGGCAAGTTGCGGGTTCTAGTCTCATGGTCTTAATTTGGGGTAGTCTAAGGTGGGGATTTTAAGTACGGTATCCTATGATTTTCCACACATAAATTCAAAAAATAAATATGTACCATTCGATCCATCTTTAGGATTGGAGCAAATATGCAGGTGGAACCTATTAGAAATAAATAATATATGGTGATCCATTACATGTGATGCTAGTGTGAATAACTTATATGCATGTGAAAATTGAACTATCATATTTAGACATGGTTTTCAAATACCAATTACACAATTTAATCTCTTTATCGCAGTTTATAGTGTATAAAAATAAATTTTTTTAATAACAAAAGTGTCCAAGTCTCTTAAAACACTCTCCTTATTAGTTCTTTATTCATTTAATATTAGAATGTGAAATAGTTGAGTGACTCGTATAAATATTATTATACCGGTAAATTTTCTCTCTATTCTTAGATGAGCAAAGAGCATAGAGTTCAAATATTTATTTAAATTTGATAAAGTTAAATATTCGTGTATCGGTGATACATATGGTATTAATGATATGTAGCTGTACCAACTGAAAAAATGTGTATTAGTTATTAAAAATATTATAACATCTACGCATAACTATTTTTATAATATCTGAGCTTAATATCGATAAATACGTAATTTAATCGACTTAATAGTATTAAAGTTATACTAATTTTTCATTGATTTCTTGCATTTCATGGGAATAAATTTTGTCCTAAAGTGAATTGAACAAACAAGAAGAATCACTTACAAGTATACATAGAATAAATTCTGTAATTCATAGCTGTTTTCCTTTTATATGATATATTTTTCTGAACTCTGAAAGCCACAAATGCATGAGATGTGTTCCATCTGCTACCGTCCATCGTGAGAGAATTTAGTGATAGGAATATTTGAATAAAGTGCCTTCTTGCTTACGTAATTCTTTTATTTAGTGCAATTTAAAGAGTCATTTAGATGTTGAGATATCATAGTCATAAAATTCATCCTTGATGGCGATGGGTTGGATGCCCACCTCAAGTTCAATAATCATCAATTAGGAATTGATTTATAAATTTAAGTTGAAATCAATTTTAATTATATCAGCCAGAATTTTTAAATAATTGAAATAACCAAATTTAAAGAATTTAACTAAAATTAGAAAAAAATTAACTAATACTTTTTTTTATCAAAAAGGTGTAGCTCAACTAGTAGAACAATTTCTTTTAAGACCGTTTAATAAGTAGGCCTTTTTTCATCATTTTTATTATTATCATAAGTCAAAATGTCATACATTTATGATCAACTCTACATGTTCTTTTTTTCTATTTGATTCTATAATAAATTATACTTTTATTATAGAAAAAATATTTAATTTTTTTTTTGAATGACAATTTTATTATTAATGTTGTTGTTATTATTATTAGAGAAATGATCGTTATTCTCATGGTAATATCAATGAGAATGAGTGAATCTATCATCTATCAAAATTTTAAGTAAAATGGATGATGAATTCACATGTCCTTGTTAAAACTGTTATAAGAATAATAATATATGATTATTTCGCTAATTATTATTCTTATTGGCATTTTATCTCCACTTTGAACATTATATCTATTTGCATGTCCAACATCACAAATATCATATTCTAGTTTCCTTGTCAACATCATATCACTTGTTCACGTGGTATGTCTTCAAAAGGCCGGTTTAATTTGGATTGGTTCAAATACAAATTAAACCAAATTAGTTATTTTTTCAAAAACTCAAATAATACGGTACGATAAATAAATGAGGCGTGACTTTTTTTTTTTATTATTATTATTGTAGGGTTGGAAATCTCATGGCCGATATTCGGATATCGAACGATATCTCGGCCGTTACTTTTTCTATCCTATTTTTTTCTTTTTTAAAAATTATCACCTTTATCAGTCGATACATTTCGTATCGGTCGAGATTATTATCCTGATCCTAAGATTTATCACAAAGAAGTGTGGATTTTGAATATCAAATCAACCCTTCAAGGTTTATTGAGAAATGTCTTTATAATTAAGACAAACACTTTTCTTTCTCTACACACACCTATTTAAAAAAAAAAATCAGATGAAATTACTATTTTACCCTTTTATCTTTTTTCATCTACGTTTAAAATGAAATCATTCAAACTAATGGACTTGTAGAGAGGGATTTTCAAAAGAGGTCGTTTCTCGATCGATTTTACAAAATAAGTATCAATATCCATCTACTTTGAATTTTATAAACTCTAGGACTGATTTTAAATGAAAAGGATATAGTTTTGGATTTAAAAATCGTACCTAAAGAATTTAAGAAAAATGACATTTTCTCTTAATTCTTTGGTTACGATTTTTGAAGCACAAAACTATATCATTTTCACTTAAAATTAGCCTTGGAGTTCATAAAATTTGGAGTAGATAAATTTTGATAACTTGTTTATAAAAATCAGTCGAGAAATTACCTCTTTTGAAAATCCTTATCCATCGTACATTTGTTCGGACGATTCCACGACATTGTGATCGTCTCAACAAACGCATAAAGAACTATATCTTCGTTCGGACGTAAAAAGATGAAAAAATAAAATAATAATTCACCACTCGAAAAGGAAAATTAAGTCCACAAAAGAGAGAAAAGTCGAATCTATATATATATATATAGACTGCCAATAAAACACTTACAATAAAAAAGGCAGAAGAAATTCCAAAATGAATTCTCCACTTAACACCGGTGAAAGTGGTAAAATCGGGAATTATTCCATTCCCCAATCAAAGCAGAGGATGTCATTTTCGTAATTCCAACAAAGAAGCTGTCGTTTTCAAACAGAAACTAAATAGGGTCATTTTAGTAATTGCATCCGCTTACAGTTCTCCTCATTTTATTTAGTATTTACGGAAGTTCCTTATCCACAAATAAATGTTGAGAACTTCGACGAGTAAAAGAAAATTAAAAATAATCAAGCTTCAACAATCACGTACAAAACAGATTCCGTTCAGGCTATCTTTTGATTCGGTAATACACTTTTGGTAGTCAGCGGAATATTCTCATCTGGTAGTCATTCATTCATATATTGGAATGAAATCATAAATATAAAATATATAACTCCTTTACTATTAAAATGTATATATTAAAAAATGTAACCTTCTTTCCTTATCTAAATGAATCTTTAAATTCAAACTAATAACTGAATTTAGTTTCTACTTCCAAATTAAAAAAAAAAATATTGCTCAAAATAAAACCAAACAATATGGATCATATGAGACTGAATTTAAATTAGATCGATTACCAATAGAATTCTTCTTACTCAGGAATTTTCTCAAGCCAGATTCAATCTGACTCAATCTAACTTAATTTTAATAAAATAAATAAAATTATTTTTAATAAAAATAAAGAGAAGTGGATTTTCTTTTTCTTTAGAAGAATTGGCCTACAAGAAACGGAAGTAAATGAGTAGAATCTTTAAGCTGAAGTGTGAGGATATGGGTGAAAACCATTAAATTAATAAAAAATGATTTTTTTAAAAAAAATTTAAAGTATTTTTTAGTAAAGACAGGTTGAATTGAAAGAGCCCGAAACTCTTCTAATCAAACATCACTCAGATTTTTAAAATATACTTATCTAAAACTCAATAAAAATTCAGGTTAAATCAAACAAAGTGAAATTACCAATTTGCCACATCTCATCCTTACTGAGTTACTGACTCATTTGAAAAATTCTCTCTTTGTCTTGCTGTCCAACCAAGGGTTAATATATCGCTCCTATTCAAATATCGGTATTACCGATATTTTTCTCTTTTATAGTTTTATGTCGTTTTTTATTTTTTCAAAAAAAAAATACAGAAAATGAAGAAAGTTGTAGACTTCATGAATATGTAAATTTTTTTCATTAAATATCGATTATTTAAATGTTTAATTTTTTTTTTAAATTACGCACTAGAAAATTCAAATATTTTAAAAAACATGAAAAATTATAAAATAAATAAATCTGTGTGTTTTTGAATAATTGTTTTTATGTTTACGGGTTATTTGGTCTCAATATTAATAAGTGTTGTCAAAATATATTTATATAATTACTATAAAAAGTACTATAAAACTGTAAAAATTAAATAATTTATAAGACTATTCATCAGTGAGTTTCTCAAAGTAGGATTCAACTTGAGCATGAATTTTATTTGGATGATGGCATTGTGTGAGGAGAAATGTAAGTAAATCTGTGAAAAAAAAAAAAAAAACCAGTTTCAAACCGATATTTGAAACCAGTTTTTTTGGCAATAAATGTAAGTAAATCAAACCAGTTTTTTTTTTTAAATATAAAAAACTAAATAAATGTAAGTAAATCAAACAATTGTTTTGGAAATATAAAAAATCAAATAAATGTAAATAAATTAAACCAGTTTTTTTTTTAAAATATAAAAAACCAAATATCCACCGATATTTTTACCTAAGCGATCCAACTGAGTTGACTCAGAGCCTTCTTTTCTCTCTATTCCTCGTATTCAAATATCAGCTGAAACTGAGAATTCTCATTTTTGACATGAGTCAAAATATAAATTTTATAAACATTGATGATTTAAAAAAATTGTATTGATTGTTATTTACTAGATTTGATTAAAATTTAATTTTCTAATTATATCTCATAAAATTCACTTAAAATTTAATGATTTTATGTATTTATAAATTTCAAATATGATCGAAATATGAGTCAACATTATTTTGATCCTCCGTAAATTTGTAGCTCAGGTATTTACCCCTTTGCTCAAATGCCAAATGAAGAGAAATGCGGTGAAAATAAGAAGTGGAGAAAACAGAAGTTGGTCTTATATTTTTTTCATTGCTCCTGCGAGACACCGAACTTTTCTTCTCTTTACTCTGCGGTAATAAGAACGAGGTTGGAAACGGCTTTGCAAGGCGATAGAGGAGAAAATTCCTGAAACAGATGTGAAAATAGAAGTCTCTCATTCTCTCACTCTCTCATGACTTCATGAGGCTTTTCTCTTGATTCTAGTCGGCGCCGGAAATCTCCTCTTTCGATCGGCTTCCGGCGACTTTATACGTCCACTGGACGAGGTTTCCCAGCGTAGCGCGCCCATATTTGAGCCATTGAACGGAGGAGATACCTTTTCCGGCGCCACTCTTATAATTTTCCCGTCAGGTCCACTCGCCCGGTTCCCGGTTCCCGGCGACCGGATCCTCTATCTCCGGTGAGATTTCGTTGGAGAGATGAAATTTCAGATCATTTGATAATCTGCTGATCTAGATTTATGGTCTGAGTTTCGGCACCCTGATTTTACTGAATATGATCCTCGATTCGGTAAAGAGGTTTTACTTTTAATCTTCACTTCGCAGTTTCGACGAGATTTCGTCGAGAAAAATGAACGACATTATGTCAAGAGGTGAGCTTGGGTTTATCAGATCCGAAGATCTTTTTCTGATCTTTCTTTGAAGAAAAGCAGAATTTGGTTAATTTTTTTTTTAAATTTGTATTTTGTCCGCAATGAAGTGAGATTTCTAAAGGAACTGATATGATTCTGTTTTTTCCCAAGCAACAGAATGCTGGAATTTCAGCTAATTGATGAAGAGAAATTGCATTGAGGGAAATGTTTAAGATTTGTTCAAGGATCGAGAAAGAAAGATTTGTTCTTCTGAGGTGAGATTTCAGTTCTCCTCTGTATAGATGTCGTTGTTTTTCTTCTTCAAGGAAAGTGTAACTTGAACCTGCAAAACGAAGATTACAACTCAAAGCAACTTCTACTTCCTCACAAGCACTTGGCATCTGTTGATCTTATTCTTTAAAAAGAAAATTCTGTCAACGTTGTTGGTTTTTATCTGTAGAAAAATTTGTTGTCAGTGTTTTCTTTAAAATTTTAATAGAAATTTTGAGCATAAAGTTTAGAGAGATTGGTGATTGCATCAACCCCTTTGTCAGTTTGCACAACTGTCACGGTTTAGATGCCATCAATGCTGAAGAAGGGAGATGGGTACTGAATGACCAGTCTGTAGGGGAGGCAAAAGAGGGCGGATAACGATCCTTACGTGGCAAGTGGAATGGATATACAGGGGATTGTGTTAACTAAGAGACTTTTTTCATAGTTAGCACTATCAGATCATCTTAATGCTTTATTTAAGGTTCTAAATGTGACCATTAACAAAATTATTTTTGAGCATTCAATCTAAAAGTAAGGCGAGTTTGATGGGCATTATCCTTGGCTGAATTTGACTTTAGAAGAGAAGGTACGTGGGTGGGTTAAACTTGATTGTACATTTTATGTCCAATTTCTGACTTTATATTACTGTCTGGTTGTACTTTCAATAGCAAATTAAACAGTGGCTCAAGTGATGATGTAAGTGCCTGTACCCTTTTCTGTTTGGAGCAGCCCCACCGACACTGCCATGTTTACTTTACAAGCCAGTTTTGGGGTGACATTTGTGATCCATTGATCCTTGCTTGAGATTTGGGCGGAAATCAAGTACAAGGGCAGGGATTCCTGTTATATCTGGCTAACTTGAACTGTGTTTGTACTGAAATTTTCTTGTATTAGGGAATGATCTGCTTATGTTACATGTTACTGATTATCCAAATCATCTGGATGTTAGACCAAATCATGAGGTAACGTGATTCATTCTGAAATCCATTACATGTGTACTTCTAAACTGTGAGTGTTGACTTTACCCGAATCACGTGTCATATAGATGGGTCATCCAGGTTTCTATCCTATGTCGAACTTTGGAGAAAATCAATTGTGTCCACGACATTTTTTTAATCGTCCTATACTTTTATTTTTTTCATTAAACTGTCCTCAAAATCATCCAGAAATACTGGCCAAAATGGCTGGGGACTGGAAAAATATGTCAAATCAAAATTTGACAAAAGCATTTGGGATAAAACAGATTGAAATGGGTCATGATAGTCTGAGATTGTCAAATTTTGGTCTTATGCACCATGAACTGGGAGTGAAAAAATGTTTCAACCAAAGAAAAAAGAAATTAATGTTTCAGTGAAAAAAAATGAATAAACAAATACAGTTCTTGTTGAAATGGCACTGTTTGTTGTTTTGCAGGATTGGTAGATTGTCTGTATGATTTCATGCCTTGTGTTTATGTGGTACGGTGAATAATTTGAACTAATATGTTTTTGGAGTGAATTTGTCTTGGGAAATCATGTAGTAGGTTTTTAGTTGGTTGGTGTATGTGAAATGTTTTCAACAGGGAGATTTGATATGCCGTTTCCATTTCCAGCTTCATATGTGCAATTCGGAAGTCTTGGATGCTTTTGAGCTGTTCCTTTGAAAAGACAGAGAGATAGAAGGACGAGCTTGTAAAAAATTTGAAACCATGGTTTGGGCTCGAGGGTGTGTGCTTTCTCAACAAGCCAATTTATTTGATCGTAACCGTGGATCATTCCAGAAGAACTGGTACTTGTTAGCTTATCTGTTACTTGCAAGAAATGAAAACTTGCTTAAAGATGTTGGAGAAAACATTTTTGACAAACAAATATACATGCCAAGTTTGGGACGTATGGGATTAAAAAAGAAAAGACCTATGGTTAGGAAACAACCTGGAGGGGATTACAATGGTCAAGAATCAAATGATTGTCTGCTCCCTGGTCTTCATGATGACATGGCATTAGATTGTCTGGCTCGAACTTGTAGATCGGATTACCCTTCCCTGGCTTGTTTAAATAAAAGGCTTAGATTTTTAATCGGTAGTGGTTATTTGTACAAACGAAGGAGGCAGCTGGGAATTGTCGAACACTGGATATACTTAGCCTGCAGTTTAATGCCTTGGGAGGCTTTTGATCCTGTAAGAAACAAATGGATGAGGTTACCTAGGATGCCATGCGATGAATGCTTTTCTTATGCAGACAAGGAGTCCCTTGCAGTAGGGACAGAGTTGCTTGTCTTTGGTCGAGAATTATCAGGATTTGCAATTTGGATGTATAGTTTGGAAAGGCGTGATTGGTCTAGATGTCCACCGATGAACCTATCTCGTTGTCTATTTGGTTCCAGTAGCAGTGGAGAAATTGCTATTGTTGCTGGGGGAAGTGACAGAAATGGCTGTGTTTTGAGATCTGCAGAGCTGTATAATTCTGAAATGGGTCATTGGGAAACTTTGCCTGATATGAATCTACCAAGGAAAATGTGTTCTGGCTTCTTTATGGATGGCAAGTTCTATGTCATAGGAGGCATGTTGAGCCAGATGGACTCTCTAACCTGTGGAGAGGAGTATAACCTTGACACAAAGACGTGGAAGAGGATAAAAGATATGTACCCACGCGGCAATAGCGCTACCCAGTCTCCTCCTCTGGTTGCCGTTGTAAATAATCAGCTTTATGCTGCTGATGAATCTACACATGAAGTTAAAAAATATGACAAGATAAATAATTCCTGGCATGTAGTAAGGACGTTGCCGGTTAGGGCCGACTCTTATAATGGTTGGGGTCTGGCATTTAAGGCATGTGGTGACAAGTTACTGGTAGTTGGTGGGCATAGAGGTCCTGATGGTGAAGTCATTATACTGCACTCTTGGCGTCCCGAAGATGGAGGAGAATCAGAATGGAATGTATTGTCTGTCAGGGAACGAGCTGGTGCTTTTGTATACAATTGTGCAGTGATGGGTTGCTGATGCATTCTTCAAATATTTTTCTTTTGGATGCAAGCCCCTGATCAGTGGAGGAAGCCAATTGCTTCTTCAAATTGGATAGTAAGCTTGTGTTTATGAGTATTTCTCTCTGAACCTCGTATGCATAGCTTCTGTAATTTGTCTATGATTCCCTTTCCATTTCTTTTCTGTGATGAAATGGTTTCTGGGAAATCAAATAGAATATTGATTTAGTCGCGGACTTCTCATTCTATGCCAGCTCTCTCTATCAGAAGTTGTTTCTCATATCATGAATAAAAATCTTTACCTTTTGTAGAATTTTTTTTTTAAAAAAATTGGGTCCATGGTTCTCAGACTGTCATGGGGCAATGACCTGTTTATGTCACTATCAGCTTCCCCATTTTGTGATTCTGTTCTCTTTAACAAGTTCTTGCCACGACTGTGATTCTAGCCCATTTGTAATTGTAGTAAAGATTTGTTGGTCTGAGAATATTGCTGGATGTGAAGTTTTATTCTCGCATCTCGGCATTACCCTATGCTTCTGCTCATTGGATTAAATTTTTTATCAGTGATGTTCTACTCAATGTTGAGGGTGGATCAATCCAATTTGGATCCAAGTTTGAATAAAAACAACATTTTGAGCGGTTTAGATGCAAGTTTCAACACTGAATGGGCTCTCAAGTGGGCTGCCCACTTGGGCGTTTGGTAGTTGACTTCGCCCATGATGTAAACACTTCATAAACCACATTTCAAACAGGAAAGAATTTTAGGCATCTTGGATACGAGTGTCAGTATTGGGACACAGTACATGGGATTTTGGAAATCTGATACTCCAATTTATATGTATGTATAAATCATGATTAAAAACTCTAAATTCAAGTTAAAATTTAATGTAGTCAAGTTGACTTAGGCTTAATTGTTTTTTATTTTATTATATTTTAAAAGATTTTAAACTACAATTATGAGAAATTCTTATATACTCGAATTATATTAAGCTAAGCATAGAGTCCATATATAATAATAGTGATAGTGATAATTCTTGAAAAATGTTTTTTTTTATATATATAAATTTTTAAGAGTCCAATGGGGCTTTGTGTCTCCACAGATGCATGAAACTAGTCTTCAAGAAAATCTAAGATTTCTCTCAATCCCTTCCTATCATTATCATCCTCTCGGTTCCAACTCAACATACCCCGACACTGGGGGGAGAGAAATTATTCTTATCAATTAAAAGTTAGTATTTTCCAGCCATGGAAATAAATATGAGTGGTCACAGATCGGTAACAGCGGTCTGCTGGGGTAACTGCATGCTTGCAATGTCTTCTCTCGGGAGACTGTAAATAGACCCAGTAGTTTCAACATTGGAATTGTTGGAACCTTGTTGTCCAAGTTCCCTGTCTTCTGGAGCTAATAGAGGTGTGACTTCTCTGTTCTTCCGCAGGACTAAGTAGATGACACCAGCCAGATATCCCAACATCCCCAAGCAGCTAAGTATCCCCACAATTACCGTCGGCGCAATGCTCCGGCCTCTTTGCAGAAGCCACTTGATAAAACTAGTTGCCAGAAAGTACATGTTGATGGCCATGATAAGGAATCCAATGATCCATGTTATTGCTGAAATCTGCAGAAAAGTAAACCATAAGAAACAACCTTTGAAACGACAAGTTAGATCCTCCGCGTCTGTAAAAACAAGCAAATGTAATTGTGACGAGAATTCTCGAGGCTAAAAACTCGTAATGTTTACCAAGCAGAGCCTCAATTATTGGAGAATGGTCCCTAAAGCACTCTTTTTATATCAATCAACCGTTTAGGGACTACCATTTAATTTAAATGACTAGTGTGCCATACAAAAGTATAACGTGTATCAAATTCTTAAATATGTATTTGTTTACCTATATTGAAAATTACAAAAAATAGGGTGTTATTCGTATCATCCCAAAATATATAGGATTTCCATTAGTTATTTAATAATTTTGTTAACCTAGGTTTGATCTAGACCTAAGGTGGACCCATTGAGACAAGCCTGAGATACCTTTACTACGATCTAGTACAAGTAACAAAATCTTCAATCTCAGTTGCAGTGAGTTCCACAATTCAAAGAAAGTTAAAGATCTTACTAGAGTCGAATTGGCATATAATCCCATCTTTGTCTTGCTGCTGGTGAACTTCAGAAGTGGAATGAGAGCGAAAGGTAGTTCAAATGACAGAATCATCTGCAGAGGAAAAAGATGATGAAATCCAAAACTACCGTTGTAAAACTACATCATAACTATCAGAATATAAATATGAAACTGCTTCAGTGCAACAAATGAACAGATTCAGGCCATAATATAGTCCTTGCAAAGAATCTCTCCCCATGAGAAAACTTAATCAAGGACTTTAGAGTACGAGGTGTAGCAATGCTTTAATGGTCCTTGTCCATTTCACAAGAGACCTTTACAAGAATAAATATGGAAAGAAATGTTAAAATTGCCCTTCATAATATCTGCTTTCTCAATGGGTTATTGGCCTCGATGTTTGGCCCATTGTGTATTGGGCCAAGATCAAATTTTTAAGCCAAGAGAAATTAATCGTCTGGCAACTTATCATTCCAAGCATTGTTTAAAAACTAGGAATGACTGGCGAATCAGTCTGAGTTGAATCAACTCGACAGAATTTCAAGTCGAGCAAGGTGGCAAGTCTTTTTGGGTTTTTCTTTCTTTCAAAAACTCAGCCAAGTTGAGTCTGAATTTCAAGTTCTCAAGCACGGGTTCCAAGTAAAGGGTACAATTCACAAGCGATGATAAGGAGGATGTCACACCGATGCAATGATGATCAACTTCCCCGCCCCAGCAGAGCCACCAATGATGGCAACAATAAGGCTTGGAACTATTGCCAAACATCGAGTTAAAAAATTTCGTATCCATGGCTGAAGCCGTAGATCAAGAAAGCCCTGTAAAGAAATAATAAACAGAAGTTAGAAAGGAAAGACAAGATCCACAGCTAAGATAATCAATTAAGGTAAAGAAGCATATTGTGTGATTTGAGTCACTATCATGATAAGATAGAAGACGCTTTAAATAATTAATAATCAGAAACTCAATTTGATTTTATTGATAGATGAAATGTTCTAAAGCACCATTCATTCCCTTAATCCAAAGATCATGCTATTATAGTCAATGTTTTAAAAACCAGAAAAGCTCTCTGGTTTATGCGGGCCCTATTGGCAAGTTGCCTCTAGCTATTTGACCAGATAAAATTCATCCAACGCTATTTGAGCCTGTGGTTCGGCTATTTTTTTGCAATAACCCGTGGTTTTGTAAAGGATGAAGCAACGACTTAAGCATCTGTCATTAACTCTACCATCTTTCTTTTTGTAATTTTTCGATAGTTTGATCCAGTTTGGATTGAACAGTAATACTAGTGTCCACTCTCAAGTCTCAACAGATTGTCCACGAGTGCAGTTCTGAAACATTGATTTTAGTACTCAAAAGGAGGAAGCCTTAGTACTCTAACGGGCCATGTCAGAGGCTGCATCCCACCTTAAGATAAAAAAAAATTGGATGGATGGATAATTTAAATAGGACCCACTGAATCATCCTAGTCGTCGATTTTTTTAAGATAAAAAAGAAACCATTAGATAAATATTTTTGCATCTCATGTTCAATCCAACAGTAAGGATGCATCAAATAAGCATCAACCAAAGTGTTATCCAGATTTAAAGAGAAAAATAACATTATTAGCAGTTTGGATTTACCTATCAAGACTGTAGTTTAACCTCTACACCCAGGCAAACAGCCTGCCCAGGTTGACTGCAGTTTAGCCCTTGCATAATACATCATAAATAACAATGATCATGATTGTAGAACATGTCACCCGATATGAATTATCATTTCTCTAAGAGCATTACCAAGAGAACTCATTCTAGTATACGAAAGAAGAAACCGAAAATGACACTCATGATATGTAAAAATATAGCATAGCTGGCAGGTTCTCACTGCTGCAACATTTCAAGTCATATTAATAATTAAAAAATGTAAAGATATATTGAATGAAATCAAGGATCCTACCAAAATATCGACATTGTAATTAATCAGCCACAAGGTTTTGTTGATAAAGAAAAAAAAAAAAGTAAAACAGAGAGGGAGGAGCAGAAGTTCACCATACTCTCAATACAAAGACAAGGGCAGTCACCTTCTTTTGATAGAGTGGAGACAAAATGTCAAAATTGTTTTGCCTCATTAAAATCCAAATTCTCCTTAATTGAATTAATAATTCTTCAAATAAATAGATGATCTTAGATCCTTTCAGATCCATGATCATCAATGATGAGCCCCATGGCATCATTGTGATGGATGACAGATGATCTTAATATCTTTGTCTGACCAGAGAATAGAGGACAGCCTTTACCCAATCCAAAAATAAGCATACACTGTCTTCTTCATTCCCGGGTTGAATCCATTTAATGATTGCGAGTTAAGTATGCAAATGCAAGTGCATCATAAAAATGCTGTTGTACCAACAGTTCCTATTATTGGATCATATTATGTTTATGGAGAACCATTTTCTGATTTAACCTTAGAGATTAACTACAATTCCTGTTCAGGGACTGAACAACAATTCATAACTATTTTGGGAGTACCTTCACAATTTGAACTAACAGGCCCAAAATTTTCACTTTGGTTCATCTAAAACAAGAGTTAAAATTTAATCTCTATTATGGGAATAGATTGTTGGTGAGCCTCTTTTTTAATTAGATGGTAGTATGATTTAAATTGCAACCTTTGTGGTTGCAACAGTGAGCACTTGCCAACTTTCCAATACGTTATTGCTCAAATGTCACTTCAAAGGGTAAGCCAGGACTTGCTGGGATTGAGGGTGTTTTAAGAGATCACTCGAGATCAATTAGCGTGAGGATAATGAAATCAAACGAGGCTGAACTTCTTAGCATTAGGAGAGCCTTGATCCTAAGAGTCGGTTTTTTGGGGGGGAAGAAATTGGTGATTGAGAGTGATTCTTCCGATACTATCAAATGGGCTGGGGGTTGGAAGCGGCCCCCTTGGAGGTTAACTCCCTTGGTTAGGAAGATAAAGAAGTTGGTCGTGGGCCTTGAGGTGTCATTTGTTCATATTAGTCGCACGGTTAACGGTTTGGCCGACTTCTTTGCAAAAAATGGAGTGGATAGTTCAAATAGTGGCACGTTCTGGCTTCAATGAGGATAATATTTATTGTTCGTTTGTGCTTTCTAGCTTGTTGTTGCTTTTGTTGGGTCTAAGCCTTTTAGACCTCGTAATTTCCGTTTAATTTCTTTTCAATCAAAATCTTCTCTTTGCTGCTAAAAAAAAAAATGTCACTTCAAAGGAAAGATGATGGACAAACCTGCATGACATATTGCCCTGCATAAGTTCCTGTGATGGTAGAACTTTGACCAGATGCCAATAGAGCAATTGCAAAAAGCTTTGAACTCCAGCTGCCTAAAACATTCTATACAAGGAAAGTTTTAATAAGCATTACCATCACATTCCAAACATTTAAATTAAAAATAAGTTCAGAATGATCCAAAGTTATCTTGTTAATGCAGGCATGAATTATGTCAGAAGCATCCTCTATAATGATGGTAACAAGAGTCCAGACCACCTGTTGTTGTCACAAAACCGAAAGGTCTTGTGGCCAATAGGAAGCACCCAAATCATCCTTTTGAGGGGGGGGTGGTTGGTTTTCATCATTTACACAGAGACGAACAAAGCCAAAACTAACGAACAGCCCTTCATGGGTGATTTGGAGGCTCACCATTGACCACCACCAACAGCTTATCCAGATTCAACTTGCAATGGGATCACCACGTCCTGATTAATTTCTGATAAATATGCCACAGGATCGTCCAAAAAAAAAACTGCTGTTGTAGCAACTACCAATATTACAATATTATTTCCAGTTTCTGAGGCTATATGGAAACAGGTGTTCAAACCAGTCACAATGATGATGACCACTTTTTATGGAAAACAAAATTTCCTCTAAATTGATAACAGTGGCAAATAAAGAATGAGAATTAAGCCTCTTACATGTTAATTGCACAGGTTCAAGACAAATATCTTAAAAATTAATCATAGGGAAAACTAACATACCTCAAGCAAAAATGATGCTTCGTTCAGGTCGAGGTTCTTGCAGCTCTTCTCATCTTCTGGATTCAAATTTGAAGAGCTGCATACTGCACCACTTACAGAAATAACAGATACATTGATGAGAAAGGCCACTGCAAGTGCGAATGCACTTTCTATGGTATAAAATCTACAGGCCTCCTGTGAACATCACAATTTCATTTCCATAAGAGAGATACCAAAGTTAAAAGTTATAATCCCCCATCTACAAAATAAGGCTGCAAAGTCTGGTATGTATCTGTAACATTTATTTTATTTTATTTTATCTTTGAAATGGTAACATATCTGTAATTTTCACCTTGTCTGGTTGAAAGCACTCAAATTTCAACCCATAATGGCAGTGCGTGATTCAATAAATTGGGCGGTTAAATGATTCTGCCATCCAATGCTTACATTGTCAGAATTTGTTTCCGCTGTTCATCTGAATGTTGCCAATAGAATGATAAGATCATCCATCCAATGAGTTTTTTATCCCATGACTGATATACCAAGGGGTCCACCTATGAATTGCCAAGACCACTGACAATCATGCCATGTGTCATTATTTGAATAAGTGCACTGAAGTCACATACTTCCCTAAATTTTATGTTTAGAAACACAGCAATGAGCAAATGTCTCCTAAATGTGCTGCAAATGCTGATGGAGCACCCTAAGCAAGCCTCAGTTAGCACATTACTTGATTTTATCCAAATTAACTACAAAGAGTAGAAAATTATATTTACTTTAACTCCATGAACCGATCGAGGTATCTTCCTGGAAAGCACCAAAGCTGAATGGAGGAAGAGGTTGTGCCTGTGACAATCACATCATATCAATAGAACATTAGAAAGGATAGCATATCATACAATGAAAATTAACTTGATAAATAAAGATAAGTAGCATACGGCATAACCATGGCACCAAGAAGAGAGATTGCAAGGCCAGTAGCACCACTTCCCTTGAGTTGGGGGATGAAAAGTCCCCTCAAAACTTCTGATGAACTAGGTTTTGCATAACTAAGCTCCACAAAGAAGCAAGCAGCCATGGTAAATACCAAAAAGGCTATTAAAAACTCAAGCTTACGCACCTGTATTGGTTTTTGAAAGCTTATAAGAAATACTTCTATGCTTTTTGTGGTATGAATGATTAAACAATCCAAACAAATTGTATCTTGGTAATAAAAATTAAACTGTGGAAACATCAACACGACGAAGAAACTAAAATGCAGGTTTAGCATTGGTATCTCAGAAATCCAGTTCAATCCAAACTAGACATTTTTTATGGTTCAGAGGAACCAAACATGATCTCAAAGTCTGGATGTCGTCTATGAATTAGAGATGCCCAACCTGCGGCAGTTGACAAATGGGCTAGACTTTGTTCTTCAGCTATTTGATACATGTAATAGATGAAGCTCCTTACCCCATATTGCTGTAATGCTAAAAGCACTAGAGTACTAAGCCCTGTGAGAAGAACCCCAATCCACACAGGAATTTTGAAGAGCATGTTCAGAGCAAATGCTGTTCCAATCACTAGAAACAAACAAATATATAAATAAATAAATAAATTGAAGTGTTACATGATAATCAGGGAAAAAATATGCAAAAGGATATATGAAAAGATCTGCTGTATGCTTAACAACTGATAAGAATTACTATCAAGAGGATAGAGATTTAGAAAAATAGTTAGATGCACACACCAAGACACACAAGCGCAGAGAGAGAGAGTGAGAGAGAGATCTTCTTTAATTCATAAATTGGATGGGCAGTTGGACCAAACTTTGCCAACTGTCTACTTTGAAGGCCTATTATCACATGGCTATGATGACCCACCAATTGGGGTTGAGCAGAACCCCGGCCCTAAGGATAGAATTAAAAAAATTCTCATCTTGGATTTTGTAGGACACTTACAATTTGGGAATCCATAGCTCTCTCTTGATACATGGAGTTGAACGTTGGACGATGAAGATAAGTAGAGAAAGTAATGGTGACAGAGACATGAGCATTACAATGGATGTCTGGAATTAGAAATCAGGACATCAGAGGAAATTTGTTGCTCCAATGACAAAATCATGAGACAAAAGAAGAAAGATGAGGCCATTACAAACTTCAATTGAGATGTAAAGAAAAGACTTGTAGATTGTGGAGAGATGAAGACTATCATTTTAGATAGGTCATTGACCCCAAAAGTCCGACCGACCCCACACTATCATGATGATGGTCTCTGCCTGTTCCCTAGATTTATTGAATTATTCCAAAAGCAATAGCAATTTCTTTTAAACTTAAAACAGAGTACTCATATGCTCAATTCTATTATCATAAACTTAATATACAATTCAGTCAATTCCACACATAATCCCTTTTTCTTATTTTTTTAGTCATCATTTTTCCCCTATGTTAGTAAACAAGCTCAGTCTTCTAAGAAAAATCTGATTCCTTGACACCAATAACATAACACTGCTTGCAACCATTATTTTAAATCTGATTGCTTCAAAAGATGACTAAAAACAGAGCCAAAATTAATGGCAGCCAAATCAGTTAAGAAATGCTAACACCTTCTGGAATATCACATGCTACTATAGCAATTTCAGCCAGCACCCATAAAATGATGTTTGGAATTCTTGGATATTCAATTCTACAATGCTCCGCTAAATGCTTTCCTGCATACAGAATATAACATCAGAAAATACACATAAAATACTAAAAGAAAATCAGATGGTCAAGTCACTGACCTGTAACAACCCCAAGGTTGGCTGCAAGGGACTGAATGACGAGTGCAGCGCATGAAGCAACAAGGATAATCCAGAGCAGCTAAAACAAATGGACATTTCTTAAAACAATTCTAATAAAAATTCTTTTGGACAGGTAAAATGAAGATCATGGACTTCAAATATGAACTAACTCTTGATTAATACTCGCTGAATAGAAGCTAGACAAATATTTTGAATTAGGACGCTTGCTACATGACAATTTCATGATGCCACAACATAAAATTCAATTTTTTTTAAAAAAGAAAAAGAAAATAGCTGCATAACTTCCACACCTCATACTTGTACTGGGCTCCTGCCTGTAGATCAGTCTCAACTGTAAATTAACCACATTTGTATACAAAGAAGGAAGAAAAGACATGTCAGGGATTGCAAATTCTTGCATTGAAAAATCAAAAGGTGGAAAGATGAACATCTTAGTATCTTACAATTGCCTGGATCAATATAAGCAATTGAGACAAGAAATCCAGGACCCATGTAGGCAAACAAGTTCTTCCAACTTGTTCTCTGCAAAACATAAGAATGGAACCCATTCACAAGTTGACAGCATAAAATTTAAGTATAGAGTAGGAAGCATCAACGAACAATTGCTGAAAACTAACAGCACTATATTCCATAGTTTAATAATAAACTCACACTAAATAACCACATCCTTTATAACAGAAGAATGCACATTCAGCAGTCAGAACTATTCACCAATAAAACAATGAAAAAATGAAGCATGAAGTGATGAAGATAACGATAAAAATTTGAACTTTCGATTGGACCTGAACTGAGATCCCAAATTCTGTTGATGTTGTATAACTATTGTAGTGAAGTTAAAAAAAGAAAAGAAAAAGGAATAGAGATGCAGCCTATGATAGATTGTGAAGCCCATATGATGCAAAACAAATGATAAGAGATGAAATGAAAAGTACATCTTGACACTTAAAGGGCAAACCAGGATTAGTCACACAAAAAAATAGGTTGGAACCTATCCCTCAAGAAAAGGTTGATAACAGAAAATCAAAATTTCACAGACAAGTACTAATTGATGATTGAAAAATGCAAAATTGCATGACCTAGTACTAATTGATGATTGAAAAATGCAAAACTGCATGACCTAGTACTAATTGATGATTGAAAAATGCAAAATTGCATGACCTAGTAGTAGAAGGCCAAGGAACCATGTAGAAATTTTTTCCCTTTTTTCTCTCATTTCCTTTCTGAAATGTCGCCATGGCTATAATTCAGCATTTCAATTGAAATCAACGCATTATCAAAGATATCAATACATCACTTTTGTTACATGACTGAAGGAAATGGAAAAGTTGACAAATTGACCAAATTGGGTATTTCCATGGAGGATATGGATTGTATATGGCATTAATTTATAGTTTTTACTGCATTTCTTGATAGGTAGTTTCTAAGAAGGATATTGATTGATGGCATTGATTGATAATTTCCACCACTAGTTTTTCACAACTGCAGTCTTTCAGACTGTCCATCTCTCCTTATTGGGTGTCCTAACTGCATGCATTTTTTCTTTTCTTAATCATAATCAATGTAAAGAGACCAACTGTCATAAATATCAATGCTAATTTAGAAACATCAAAATCAGAGCATTGTGCCCCATGTAACCCAAACACTTGAATTTAATTGCCAGAGTATCTAAGACATACAAACTTTGATGCTGTGTCATAAAGATTGACTGAAATGAAAGGTACATCCATGTTGGAATATCTCTGTTGGATCTTACATGGGCTCGTCCAGGATTATCATTTTTGGGTGGGGTGGGATGGGGAAGGAATGATGACAATTTTCTTTTCTTTTTTTGAAAAGTAGGAATGATCAATGATGACAATTTTCTAGCACTATGTTATCATGTTTTTGAAGATGAACTATTTTGTAATGCGTTTTTCTTTTGAAACCTAACTAAATACATGTTATGTTCATTTAAAAATAAATTTCATTTAAAGTCATTTGATTATTATGCCGATCAAAATATTCTATGTTTTGAGATTGGCCGAATCCGATACTTCATACTGGTATTACAATATATATCTTAGGTGTTAAGAACACAGTTTAGGTATCTGTAGTGAACCTATGATTTGCTCATGGTGTATTGATTTGTTTGCAGGACAATGAAAGACATCCCTGTCCAGTAATCCCGCAGTCAACTTATATTTCTTTGTTTTTCTTTTGGAAAATTCATGATTCCATTACATATTGATCTATTCTTAATGTCTGGATTTAAATTTATAAAGGCAAAGGGATAGGACCACACACAAATAATTTCCTTAAAAAAAAAGGGTAATAAATTAGGATTTCTAAATTGTGACTCCATGTTTCACAGAGATTGCTTATCCTACAAAGGGTAAAAACATACAATATTCACAGCAGAAAGATAGATTCAGATTCTTCAAGTCCTTTCATGCCTCCAATAGATAGGCTTCGAATTTGAAACTATACTCATATAGACTTTCCATTATTTGTTTTTTACACCTACCATTCAATGTTGTTCTTCACACAGTCCAACTGTCCATTCACAAGCCAGTCCTCAGAAGGATAAAGATGTTTTATTAGAAAGAACTCAAAGAAGTTTCTACCATGTCCAACAATCCCATTGCCAGCAAGCTCACCCAATGAATGCTTCATATCACAGAAATATGCCACATTCCCTAATTTTACAGTTTTCCCATCAAATCTCAGTCGACTTTAAAGTTCTATTTTTCCACTCAACCCCATTAAAAATAAGGTTCTCTGCCACTCTACAATCAATCATGCCCTTTCTCACCACATCAATTGAAGTCTTTAATACATAGCCAGTGCTCATCATTGCAACATAAGGGTTGTGGGATTAAGTCATGTAGTCAGCAAATAGTAAGGTTGAGGGACAACCTTACTCATGGCTTATTTTTTATTTTTACATATAGGCACATGACTTTTTGGTGGCTCCAAATAGCAGGTGCAGTGAATTTTTTCTTTAATTAGTGTCAAATACTTTTTATTGTGCAAGTGAAAAGAATAAAATATCCATTACACCAAAAAATCCAAATTATTCCCAATCACGGTACATTCAAACAAGTAAAAAATATATTTTTACCATAAGCTCATGGGTGCTTGTTCAATTACTTTATGAAGAAACTTAAAGTCCAAAACAGAAAAACTGCATCAGCTTATATATATATATATATATCAAAGATTAGACTCACTTCTGGAACAACTATCAGATCATAATCACCATTCTCGATAAGAGGCGCATCTGAAAGATTGTGATTCCCATCACCCACAATGAACTGTGACTGTGGTCTCCTTACATCCATCTTTGATCCTTCAACTCACCTACACTATAAAAGAGTTTTTTAAAAAAACACATATGAAAACAACACCTAAGTACAAAATCCTTCAGGAAATACATATTATAAAAACAGAGAATAAAAAAAATGGGTCGAATTGAAATTAAAGATATAATTGATGGAAAGAACACAGTACACACTAAGATTTGCGTTTGGATTTTAGGGATTCAAGTACCAACACCAACTACAACATGAAAAATCCAAAACCCTGGAACACCTTATTTATTAGCATGTAATTTAGACAAGTGTTGCTTACTGGATACATGTAAATTACTAATTTAACACAGGATGACATGTCACTAAGAACAAGTAAATATCCCTAATAGACCAGTGTGTATACGAATCATTTAAAGCCTAGTGAAGTGGCTCTAAATCAACCTCAAGGTGGTATTTTCATCATTTGAGAGAAAAAAATGAAGGCACCCTCAGAGACTTATCCTTGAACTCAACAGAGGGAGGATACTTATTTTATTAAAGCCTAAATCTTAGTTCTACTCTTATAAACAAAATGGCACGGCCCAAATCATTTACACCTGAACATTTCTCAATCTTGACAATTCACACAACAGAAAAGTAGTTGAAGCTTTTAAGAGACAAGAACATATCTAAGTGATTTGACACTTTCTCACTGTTTTGAACTTTTGATAGACCCACCAGATATGCACTAGTGAACAATGACAATTGCCCACTTACACTCAAACTCAATACTTGCTAAATACCAGAAAATTACTATTCCATCGTACTAAACACTTCATATCACTCGCTAATGATTATCAACAAACGCAGAATCTACGAAGTAAAACATATTTCAAAAAGAAAATACTGTGATATCAGAAACTGGGCCAATACAATAAACCCAGAAAGGAAAGAAATGATACCAATGGAAGAAACCCTAATCCAGACAAACCCAAAAAGATAAGACAAGGGATAGCTTTCTCGAAAAAAAACTCGAGAGAGAGAGAATCTACAGTTGAAGTGGCACAGAAAGCTAATAAAGTTGAAAAGCAGGGGCAAAAAGAAGCCAAAGATCACAACAAATCGAGGAATCTGAAATTGTGAAGGCGTGAAAGCAAAGCAAAACGAGAGGCTCAAAAAGAAGACCTTTTGCGAAAATTTAATTTCCCTGATGTTGTACTCTGCAACTTGGATTGGATTCTCAGAATTTCTTAATCACATATATACACATCGAATGGAAGCAGGTAGAAATGGAAAATAGGGAAAGATTGGGGGGGTAAATAGGGGAAAGTATGTTGATTCTGAGGGGAATGAGGAGGAAGATCTCAACAGTTCTCAATCTTGTATTTTGCTTAGACAGTGAGAGCTTTAGAAATGGAGTCCACTGAGCCTAATGAGCCGTTTATGTGTGGGGTCTATCATTTGAACCTAGGGTGGGACCTTCATTTAAAAGTCTATCATATAAAAAATTCTATTGTTGAGAAAAGACTCCATATTTCAGAGGATAGCATTCAACATTCTATGATGAGAAAAATCTTATGATGTCAACTTAATGATACAACAATAAATCTTACCATGTGATTTGAGTTTAATAAGATATTATTACTAAGATATTATTAATAAGAAAATCTCAATGAATGAAGAAAATCTTGAATTTAATAAGATATTATTGGATTTGAGATTTGTACACAACACTTGGAGCAGAGAAGGAGATCTCAACTTTTCATACCATGGGATTCAAATTCACATAAATAGGAGTAGTCTCCATATTTTGAGAAGAGAAATTACTTGAGCAACATTCACTTCATTTTTATTTTGACATTGATTTTTTAATAATTTATATTAAATTTTTGAAAAGAACAATAATGTCTTTTATATAAAAAAAAAGA